>JXCR01145268.1:0-90890 GCA_002079205.1 Phalaenopsis hybrid cultivar | reverse complement strand
ATATATATATATATATATATATATATTCATTTTTTTATGGACTCCGTGTAATTGAGAAACTTAAAATTAAGAAAATATTTAGAAACATCTTTATTTACCCAATTTTATGGATGATTTGAGAATTAATTGGATTTAAAATGAGATGGTGCAAATCTTGTAACTGGAGGCTGAGGCATCAAATTGGCGCCTGAGGAGCCATTTTCAGAGTGCTAGCGCCTGAAGTGCTAGAATCAGATCTTGAAGTGCAGCGGTGACCAGAACGACTAAAGACACTTCAAAAGGTAGTTTTTCGAATATTTTCGTGGGTTTCGATCCTAATAACTTTGAAAAAATATTCCTAAACCTATTTTAGAGGGAAAAATGATGAGAGAGTCAACAGAGAGGTGGAATAAATCCTTTAAGATATTGGACATAATCAAATTCCTCCAGTCCCTTTGGACTTAGGTATCTGGCTTTAGCCATTATTTCTTTCACTTTTTGTTCCAAAGTTTGTGTAATTTCTTTCTCTCAAATTCCACTGTTGGTGGACTCTTTTTGTCTTTGAGTGCTTTCCTCAATTTCTTTAGGTTCTCTTTTGTCTCCGAGAAAATCTATTGCTTTGGGTCTAATGATTTCAAAGGCAGGCAAATTAGTTGTTTGTGGTGGATTTTGTAAAGTTGTCATCATTTCTTTGATCTTTTGTTTGAGAAGATTCATTTGCTCATTTTGTTTTTGAATAATATTCTGTAAGCCTTTTGTTAGGTTTTCCTTGGCTGCCAAAGGTAGTTCTCCTACTGCAGAAGTGGTTTATGTATTCACCATGTTTATTTCTGCATATTCTTCACTTGGAGCATTTGAAGATTTTTCCTTTCTCCATGGCGATAATCGGTTGTTGTTGGCTCTTAATTTTTTTAGTCTTTCTTCAAATGTTATAACAAGATGTTTTCCACAAATTTTTTTCTGAGAAGTGTCCATAAAAGTATTTACATGATTAGAGATTCCTTCCAATATCTCATGTGATATTACAAGAAGTATATCATCATGATGTGATTAAGAATGATCTACAGCTTGTAACATCTCCACATGATCTTTCCATTTAGTAGATGTTTCTTCTACTTCTAAGATTATATAATCATATATCGTTCTTCCTGTTGAGATAGTCATATTTCTACTCTTGGTCGTAAATGAAGGAACCGAGTATATCAACTTTCTGCTGGGAATTGATGGTTCATTTCTTGATTGATGGAATTTTCTTATGCATGGAGCTTCCTCTTCATGGATGGAGAAACTGTACATCCAATTTTGTCCAAAAGTCGAGAAATCGAATATCTTTCATTTCATTCAAGTCATTTGAACACGGAATATATAGTCCGTATTGAAGAGAAATTTTCTCTTTGGAAAGATTGGAATGTGTTATCTTCTTACTCGATGGGTACTAGATAAAACTTATTCTTCTTTGAAGAAGGTGTGTTCCCAAAAACACTTTCCTCATATTCAGATGCTTCAAGATTGTTGATTTCAATATATATGGATGGTGAGAAAATATCATCTTTAATGTAATTTTTGTTTCATTTCTGATGAAGTTCTTCCTCCATATTCACAAAATTCAATTGTTCTACACAAAATTCTTGAGGTATATCTTCTTTAAAATGAAGAAAATCTTTACAGGAATTTAGGTTAAACTCCTCAAAGGAATCTGCAATGATTTGGGATGGACTATTCATCATAAATTCAGTTTCATCAAATAATCCAAAGTCATTTTGGTAGAGGCAATTATCTTCATTGTCTGGTGTATTAAGATTTTGAAAGTAGGAAAAAAATGAGTCTAGAAAATTAATTATAGTCTCCTAAAAATTTTAGAGGAACGATATGTCAAAATTTATTATTGACTCATTTTGTAAACTGGGAATTTATTTTGTTATGTAGTTTTTGTCTTGCTTTTTTGTCATAAATATCATGGAATGTTTTTCATAGATATAATGGAATGTCTATCGTAAATATCATAGAATATTTGTGATAGATATCATGGAATGTATGTCATAGATATCATGGAAAATCTATCATAGATTTCATGCAATGTCTACAATAATTAACTCTTATAAAATAAGAGTTATAAAATTGAGGAAGATAATTTTATCTATCAAAAGATAGAATATATTTAAGTGAAGAATGAATGATTTAATGAGAGGTGAGGAGAGAGAAGTTCTCCAGTAGAGTAATCATAATCTTGGTGGCTGCCGGAGTGTCGTATCGATTTCTGACGTCTCCAATTCCCGTTTTCATTGGTTACATATTAAAATGATTATCCACTTTATTTATCTATTTTATTGCCATTTTTTTCTAGGTAACATATCTTTTGAATCATATAAAGATTCTCAAATGTTAGGAGACTAGGAGAAGGAAGGAAAGGGCTAAAAATAGAAAACATGAGTAAAACAAATGTCGAGATGATGTTCATCATGGTAGACATTATAAAGAAAATAATTTCCCTTATAAGGAAAAGCACATGATAATTTTGATGACCAGATATTTAGGTATATTACCTATTTTGAGTTCTTCATTCTCCTATAAGAGCAAGCTTCTATAGTTAATTAAATCTCAGAAAGACAAGACTATCTAAAAAAACTTCTAATTAACGTTAACACTCATTCTTCTAGGAAATGTCAATGTTAAGGAAAAAAAAATCAAATGTTTATTCCTAGGGCAATAAATTTCTAAGAATCTGATTCTACCCAAAAGGTTTGGTTTTGTTTTGTTAGTTTATGTCTTGTCATGTTGTTTTGTTTTTTATTTATTTTTTCTAGTTTTATGTCATGTCATGTCATTGTGTTGTTGTTTTGTTTTGTTTGGTTTTATGTCATGTCATGTCATTTTGATTTTGTTTTGTTTGGTTTGGTTTTAAGTCATGTAATGTTGTTTTATTTTTTTTTCTTTGTTCGATTTTTGTTTTTTTTTTTGTCATTTTGTTTTGAGGTTTTTCTCTATGATTTTCATTGTTTTGATATCGTTATTTTGCTTTGTTGTTTTATTATTTGTTGTTTTGAGGTTCACCTTTTTTGCTTAAGAATGACGTCCTGAAAAACAGAGTTAGCACATCCTATAACATGCAAATTAATTTTAAAGCATAATTTGTGTTATCTCTTCAACAAACCTGCAAAACAAAACATGATTAGAATGAAAGCATGTTTTAATTTTGTCAATCTAGTCGGTTGAATAAATTTTTAAACAGCATGGTCAAGATGTCTATGGCTCTGTCTTCCCGAGGCCGCAAAATATTCAAATTTACATAGTCTGAAATGTGTTTAAACCACGACCAAAAGATTCTCATCAGCAACCAAAGATTGCATCATCAAAGAAATCTTCGTAGATCTAAACGCAAACGTTCAAGTTGCGTTTGGTGATCATTGTTCATAAGGTTTCAATTTAAGCTCTAGTGCCTTGTTCAGATTTTAGTGGTTGGAAATGTTTAGGTTCTTTACGATTTATTAACCAGTTGAATTTTGTCATTTTTGTCATTTTGTTGTTTATTTTTGGGATTGCCCGATCAAGATCGCATGGTTCCGTCATCCCAAGTCATTATGTTTGCAATTTGATTAGCCATAAATGGTTGGAAGATATTTTGTTAGGAACAATGGGTTACCTCCTTCAAAATATCTTCTCAAACTTAGTTGCATTTTAAGGTTCAACTCTAAGTTTTAATGTCTTTTAAAGTGGATTTTATGTCACTTATGTTTATGTTGTTTGGTTGATGAGTTGGATTTTATGATATCATTTATTTTAGGTTTGATGTCGGTTAAAACTAAGGATGTTTGACTAAGGTCCAGTAGATTAGACCTAAGATCTAGGTTCAATTTTGGTATAACCTGAGGATTTATGTAATTTGGGTTCAATTTAGATAGAAACTCTAGTATGAAAATGATTTATGCCCAATTTAGATAGAACTTAAGTTGGTTTAGGTTTAATATAGGTAGAACCTAAAGTTTAAGATGGTTTAAGTCCAATGTAAATAGGACTTAAAATTTAAGATGATTTATGTTCAATGTAGGTAGAACCTAAGGTATGAAATGATTTAGGTTCTATGTAGGTAGAACTGTAGATTAAAAATGATATAAGTCCAATGCAGGTAGAACTTATGATTGATTTAGATTCAACGTAAGTAGGACTAACGTTTAGGATGGTTTAAGTCCAATGTAGATAGAACTTAAGGTGATTTTTTGTTCAATGTAGATAGAACCTAAAGTTTAAGATAATTTTAAGTCCAATGTAGGTAGGACTTAAAGTTTGAGTTGGTTTAAGTGCAATGTTGGTATGACTTAAGGTGGTTTAGATTCAATGTAAGTAGAACCTAAGATATGGAATGACTTAGGTTCAATGTAGGTAGAACCTAACATTAAAAATGATTTAAGTCTAATATAGATAATACTTAAAGTCTAATATAGTTTAAGTACAATGTAGGTAGGAATTATAATGGTTTAGGTTCAACGTGACTAGAACCTAAGATATGGAATGGTTTAGGTTCAACGTGACTAGAACCTAAGATATGGAATGGTTTAGTCAATGTTAGTAGAACCTAAGATTAAAAATGATTTAAGTCAAATATAGGTAAGGCATAAAGTTTAAGATGGATTAAGTCCAATATAGTAAGGACTTAAGATTATTTAAGTTTAATATAGGTAGAACCTAAAGTTTAAATTGGTTTAAGTCCAATATGGTTAAGACATAAGATGATTTAGGTTCAATGTAGGTAGAACCTAAAGTTTAACATGGTTTAACTTTAATATGGATTGAACCTAAGATTTGAAATTATTTTAAGTCCAATGTAGGTAGGAATTACAAATTTTTTTAGGTTCATGTTGGGTTAAAACCTAAATTTTTTATTTGATTTAGGTTCAAGTTGGGTTGAACTTAAGGATTTGATATGATTTAGGTTCAAGTTGGGTTGAACCTAATGGTTTGTGTTGACTTAAGTCTAACGTAGCTAAGACTTTAGGGCTTGATTAAATCTAAATTAGATTATGCCTAATTAGGTTTGAAGGTTATTTAAACCTAATATGGGTAAATTTTAATTAGTTTTAATAGGTCTAATTAGAGTTAGACCAAATTGGTCTTAGGTTGAATCCGGCTTAATGTATGTAAGGCTTAATATGATTAATTAGGTCTAATTAAGGTTTGAACTAAATGGGGTTTAGGTTGAATTAAATCTAATGTACGTAAGGCTTAATGTGGTTAATTAGCTCTAATTATGGTTAGACCTAATTGTGTTTAGATTAAATTAAGCCTAATGAAAGAAACGCTTAATGTGGTTAATTAGGTCTAATTAGGGTTAAACCTAATTGGATTTTAGGTTGAATTTAACCTAATGTAGTTAAAACTTAACATGGTTGATTAGGTCTAATTAGGGTTAGACCTAATTGGGATTTTTCGTTTTAAGCCTAATGTGATTAATGTTTAAAGAGGTTTAATTAGGTCTAATTGGGGTTTAGACGTAGATATGGTTTATTTGTCTTATGCAAAATTTATTTAAGGCTTAAAGAGATTTAATTAAGTATAACTGGGGTTTGGACCTAAATAAGTTTTAACTGTGTTAAGCCTATCTCGGGCGTTAGAAATTCAAGAATGTCGTTTTTTATTTTATTTAATATACAAAAAAAATCAATTTTAAGAAAAATATCATTTTAATATTGAAAAGTAAAATTTTAATATTTAAAAATACGAGACCAAACTGATCTCATATATACAATATTTTAAATAAACAAGCACAACACTACAAGTGACATATCTATCTCGAGAAAAGAACTATCACTTATTTGTGAGGCTCGATTAGATAAACTACAGAGATTATGACATTCATTTTAGTCTGCAAACTTTTATGTTGACCAACAAATCCTCTATCTAATATAAGATATTAAATAAGGTTTATATTAAGTTGGGTTCTTAAAACTCCCTATTAGGGCCAACCTCTATAATTAATTACATATTAATTGACTGAGGTCACCTAAGAAAATTCTCAATTTAGATCAAGAAATATTATCTTCAAGAATTTTAAAGGGTAAGACAATTCAAAGATCAACCCAAGAAGTGTCAAATGGGAGAGGCTCAAATTTAGAACATTATTATTGAATCCAAAGGATGAAAACTAGGAGGTGTCACAGATCTTGAGGACAACCTCAATGATTTTCCAAGCTATCTTATGGTTTGACTTCAACTTTGAGAAGAAAATTATTAATTGTTTCATTCTACCAACTATTATTACTTAGGGCTTACATTTGTATGACACAATCATATAATTAGCCTGGAAGATAAGAGGGTTTATGTCATAATGAACGATAACCTTGAAATCCTAAAATGATTTAGGCCTTAATTTGCACCAAATGATTGTGCAAAGGCCTAAAAATAAAGTGAGGATTTATGTTGCACTAGGAAAACAACATCAAAATTCTATGGCTGGTTGTTTAATTCAAATGAGAGTTTTGATGTTGTAGAACCACTTGCTGTTGTACAAGGCTGCTCTTGTAGTTAGCTCCAAGCTCCTTGGCAAAGTAGCAGCACTAAAGTCTATAGTTTTAAGGGTTTAAATGAAAAGTTTTAGTTCAATCATTATGGGGATGGGGGGTTAAAATTGATTAGAGCAACACCTGTTAGGATCCCATGGTTCCCTCATTCTGATACCACTATTTTCTTTTGAATTTACTTAACTTAAAAGAGTTTTTAAGCTCATTTAAAATGGTGAGATCTCGTTAGCAATCGTGGGTTACCTCATCCGAGGGACTCCCGTAAATTCAAAAAGACGTGTTATGACATTATTGTTTTGTTGTTTTTCTTAATGTTGTTTAATTTTAAAAAATGGTTTTGTAATTTTCAATTTTGAAAAAGGATTTGCAGGTAAAGCAGCTACCGGTAAGAAAATTTAGTACAGTAAATGGAAAGGAAAATTGCATTGTATAAATGTAAGCGGGTGATGCGATGCCAAAATATAGTTGTGTAAAATTTATAAAGTTGACATCGCTTTACAACGGTGCTAAAAACTTAAAATGGTATTTTATGAATAATAACGTTCAACACTTAATGTTGGTATTTTACGCAAGTATTTGTATCGTTATCAAGTTATATAAGACTATATTTTTAAGACCCAAATATCGATCCCAAAAGGAAGGTTTAAACTTGAAATGATAAATTAACTAGGAATTCATAGAATTAAAACGAAATTATTGTCTTTAATTTTTAATGTTTAAGATACTATCACAGCTAAATTATTAACTACTAGCAGAACTTAAAAACATGGTTTAAAATGAATAACCGCTAAATTATGTTTATGTGATGAAGTTTTCTTATATGAAAAAGCATCTTTCTCACTGCAATGAATTTTTGGTGAAATAAGATGAGATAAATGATTTAAATATGTATTGTGCCAAATAGGGTCAATTTTATTTCTCTGCCTTGATTCAGTGTTATAGAAAATCATTGGCTAATATTAGGTTTAGTCTCTAAATCTATGGTTAGGCCAAGAGGATACTAGCTCCCACTCCAGAGCTCCTAATTCCCATGCCTTGAATGCTAACTCTCGCTTTAGTTTTTAAACACTAAGATCAAGTTGATGATTTTTAGTATGTCATCCTAAAAATCTCCAATTCTACACCCAACAAAGTATATTTCCCTATTTATTTGCTAATTCCATGAGCGAAATACATTTTCATGGACTTAAATGTGGTTCTCACTTTGTTGTAGAACTCACACTCCATTTCTCGGATCATATATTTCACAACATATTTTAACAATTCAATTAGCTAGATCGAAAGGTAAATTAAGAGTGGAGTTGAAAAACCATCACAATTTAGTTTAAAGTTTAACATTGGCACATCCTAATTATCTTTTCATTTCACCATATCTCAGAGTAGGGAGAAAGATAAACGAAACTACTTAGACTTCATTAAAAAGATACAACAAAACACAAATTTCATATATAAACGAAAGTTCATACAATAATAATAAACAAACAACACTTATCTGAAACTCTTTCTCAAAGAAAATCCCTTGTAGCCTCTCTTAAGAAATGTAGGAAGAAGAAATCTCTCTACTCTCTTCCTCTCCAACACGTCTTAGAGAATAATTCACACTTAAACTCACCACAAAAACTCAAAATTATAGACAAAATAACTAACTTATGGTGTCAAATGGCGGTGTGTGAAGAANCTCTCTACTCTCTTCCTCTCCAACACGTCTTAGAGAATAATTCACACTTAAACTCACCACAAAAACTCAAAAATATAGACAAATAAACTAACTTATGGTGTCAAATGGCGGTGTGTGAAGAGGAAAATTAAGTGAGTGGAAGAATGCAAATATGTGCGAAGGGGGGGTTCTGATCAAATTTCAGCCTTAAATAGTGCATACGGTCGGTTCTCTAATGGGTGCATGCAAAAACTCTTCAAAAAGTGTCCAAACTTGTCAAATCTTCTAGAAATAGGGCTTGCACCGACACTGGTGTCGTCTAAGCCCATTCTGGCATCGCCGACACCAGAGGCCATTTAATTAATTCTTCTTCTCTATCAAACAACACCGTCGACACCCAGTCTAGCACCACCGGTGCTGACAAATTTTTCAAATTCTCAATTTGACTCCAAATTTCATCTTTTTCTCTTCCTTTTTGCTCCAATTCCTAAAAATAATCAACCTGCAATAAAACACAAAAATACCTTCTGTTAAAGTCCAATATCACCAAAAATGAGTATAAAATATGGGTCTAAAAATACATATATTTTTGGTGTATCAAAATCCCCCAAACTTGAATGTTACTTGTCCTCAAGTAACTGCTTTACTACATAAAAAATATGGCTCAAGGTAAAGATTTTAACTTCTAGATTTCCATATCTTAGTTTACTAAATATAATTGCATCACTTAAGATAAATTCAAAATAACTCTAGTTAACACTAAAGGGNAAAAATATGGCTCAAGGTAAAGATTTTAACTTCTAGATTTCCATATCTTAGTTTACTAAATATAATTGCATCCCTTAAGATAAATTCAAAATAACTAGTTAACACTAAAGGTATAAGAATATTTAGCAGCCAAGTCTAAGATTTTTTATTCTCTATTTTTTTCAAGGAAAATTGTAAATTATTCATATTAAAGCCACTTAGAATATTTGCATGAAAAAGAACTTCATGAAACATTACTAGTAAATATGCTAATACTTAAATAAAAGTTTAGGAAATTTAGCCAAGCCTTCTTCTTTAAGTTGATTCAAGTGAAGTCAATTTTTAATTAGGCATCTCCTCAAGCTTCTCCTCACATCATTCTTCTTTTCTTTTCATTATTTTTTAGATCATTTTCAATCCTTTTTCTTTTCTTTTTTTTCTTTTTTTTATGTGAGTATTACTATATCTGGATAGCCTTTAATGATTTTGAACATCACTATTCTCTTCTTAAAGTTAAAATTGTTCACATTACTTCACTTTATAAATTTATATTAGCTTTAAAGATTTTTCATAAGGTTTTGATCTTTTCTTCTTACATGAATCTCTAAGATTTTTAATACTTCAAATACAAATTATCTTACTTAAAATAGAAAAACATAGCCTTATTCTATCATACCAAATATTTTAATGTCTAAAATTAACCTTTATTATTTAAAAATTTTTACTTAAGTTTACTATGTATTTATAAACATAGATATAGTTATCTAAAGTTACCCTCTAATTCCAAAGGTCATATTAAATTTTTTAAAATATTTTGAAAATATAACTAATTAATGACAAGCAAAATTAAGTCTCTTTTCTTTCCTTTTCTTTTCCCTCAACTTAAATTTTAAAAAGATTTTGCATGAAACTTTCAAAATAAAGGATGAAAGAAGACATTTAATACATAGAGAAAAGTCATACCTGTTGAAGGTTCTGATTTAAAACTTAACTCTGAAATATTGCAGGTGCTAATATGAAAAGTTATATGACTTAAAACATTAAATAGCACATAATACATATAAAAATTTGCTGAGAGAGAGGTAACTACAATTACATCCAACAAGTACTGAAAACTAATAACTTTCAGCAGTTTCACAAATCTATAGTTCACAGTACAACATAACATTTAAAATAAAGTGTTACAGTCTGCAAACAAACAATCTCAACAATAAAGTACAACTGAACATAAACTAAAAAAAAAATCTAACAAAAGCTTCACCAATCATCGTATTCCTCTTCTTCTTCTTCCACTTCTAAATTCTGTTGTTGATATTAAGTAAAAAATAGGTGAGTAGGAAATAAAACTGAGTGATCACCCCTAACAAATATGACCATTGCATCATCATAAGGAACATCATATTCAAACTTTTGTCTTATCAAATCATCATTGTGAGCATGTCTGGCCTCCATATTTTCCATTCATTATCCTTTCTTAAGATATCCCTCTGTTGGATGATCATCTGCTCCATAAGTTCTTGAATAATAGGGGTACTAGAAGTACTAGAAGAAGAAGGAATATCTCTGGTCTTACTTCCAGATCTCCATCCAACATGAGATTCATAAGTTTTTATATTGGTAGGCCCAATAGGTTTTAGAGGCTCAATTCTCTCCTCATCTGCTCTATAATCAATTCCTCCCTTTTCACATAGTACGAAGATTAGGCAGGGTGTTCTAAACCTCTAGTAGTCTCTCCAAAAGCAATAGATTAAGTGTTCCTAAAAATAATCGATCCTACATCTATCTTTTTTATCTACTGGATACAAAAGTTCAAGATTGCTCTATCCCTTGTAACCCTACTATGATAATTAGTTGGTATCATTCTTCTAAAAATAAAGTAGTGTCAGGCCTTAGATATTACATTTAACATAGAAAGAGAAATGTTTACCTTAACACCATTCTTTACTTTCCAACTTTGTCTTCCATCAATAAGAAAAGAAATAACCTCATCTAAGGCCTCATTCGTAGTAGAAAATGATTTGTACTGGCAGCTAAAAACATCCTCTAACTGATAAAATTCATTAATCTTCCTTGGAGTAAACTGAACCATTTTTCCTCAAACAAACACATAATCTTCAAAAGTCTCCTTGAAATTGACGTAAGACTCCATCACTACACCAATAATTGCCTTGGCAGTAAGTAGCTAAAATTCTCCCACTACCAAGCAATGATTCATCTCCTAACTTCTCTTCCCGAATTTTTAAATCCTTGCTCCAGAATCACAATTTTAGTTGTACGTAGACTATTGAAGCAAATGTTGGCCTTGTAGTTGACAAACTTTTGATCATTAAAATATACCTTTCTCTTTTCTTTGCTCATTCTAGGTGCCATGGAAAATTTACGAAAATTTGATAAAATCCAAATAAATTCACAAAAATTCTGAAAATCACAATGTGAAACGTTTTAAACTTAATTCTACTACATAAGAGTTCTTCACTAAAGGATTTTCTCAAAATCTTCCAAAAAAATTTCAAAATTTTGGATCTCGGTAATGAAAGATAAATCCTTGGTGAAAATAAAAAATTTTGAGTTTAAAGTGTAGCTCTTACTAAGAGAGGATGAAATCCAAACTTTGTTTTCCTTAAAATTGCCTCAAATTCGAGCAATAGCAAGCCCTAGGTACAAAAATTGGAGGTTAAAGGTGACTCAAAGGGTAAAAATGGCGTTTCACTATGCAAATCATGAATTTTAAGGGTGTTTGGGTTGGTTCGGCTCGAGGGCGCTGTCGGCGCCCATGCCGGCGCCATCGGTGTTATTGGCCAAAAAAATTGTATTTTGATTTTTTTAATTTTCATTGTTCTCTCAATTTACTCCAAAGTTTAGTTAGTTTTTTTAAACATTGATTTTGATCTAAAAATAATTCACTAACACACATTTTCTGGAAAAACACCAAACTAACTTTTATATATGAAAATACATTTTTTACAAATACATTTTTCTAGTCACACTTCCAGATCAATAAAGCAAACTAAATTATACTTCAGCGTTGAAATCAGGCCACAATACTAGAATGCTGACACAGAACTATACACATAATCAAAGTTCTAAAGAAAAGTAAAGTAAATCAAATCCACACAATTACATTAAATACATAAGTATTTTAAAATATTAGAGAGTCCAACTTCCTCAATTATTTTACCTCATCTTCATTACTTTTCCCTCCTCAAATATCTTACATAGAGTGGTAATGAACATACTAATTGTAGAAGGGTTGGTATCGGAATTGATCAGTCTAATTTACATTGATCCATCCATTTTTCTTGAACATCTGCACCAATCCTGCTTCAATTGTCTCGGTATGCTCAAAGTTCTCCTTCATTATCTAATCTAGGTGATCAAAAAGGTAGGTAAAATTTCCTATTCCATTCGTAATACTTGGAATTTCTCTTTATATTTTCTTTATTTTCTTCTCCAAACTTATAGAACTTTCAACTTTTGGTGGCATCAATGGTGTTGAAGCATGTGATGAATGATCCAAAATACAATCTATTGCTTCATTTCCATTCCCTCTACAATTTCCATCAATAAGAATCATGGGCTCCCAAGGTAATAAAACTTTTTCCCAACTTTCATATGGAACTTGAGATTAACTACAAAGTAGGAAAATTGTACAAGGATGCCCAAGTCCATATATTGGCCCATTCATAATAATACCCATAACAACTTTGAAAATAATTGACCCAACATCAACGGGTTTTTCCATTTGAAAGCAATAGTTTAAAATGACACTTTCTCTTGTAACTCTAGTAATCTACATGGTAGGGAGTAATTTTGCAAATATGATGAAATGCCATTGTTTTGAAATTGGATTAAGCTACGAAGCTAAGAAACTAGGGTATCCCTCATCTCCGATTTCCCAATTATCTAATTCATCCTTCATAAATTATATACTTCTTGCATCATATCTTTGTTGGGATAAAATTTGTGTAATGATAGATTGGAACTTTTTCAATCATAAACAAATCATTAATTCGAGCCGGAATAAATGGCACAGCCTTGCCTCAAACGAAGACAACTCTTTGGTATTTCCATGTAAGTTATCATAAAACTCCTTCACTATGGGTACTACAATTGCAGCGGTAGTGTAGCACAGAACTGCCCAACGCCTCTACACAATGATTTTCTCAATTTGTGAATGTGTATTACTCAATTCACGATTGAAAAAACCTCTCTCCTTGATAAGTATTTTCTTTTTAATGACTTTGTCGTATAATCTCTGCACGTCAAGACTGATAAACTTTCTTATGTTAAAAACTCCATAACTTGAAGTATTTCTGGAATTGGAAGCCATGGAATTCAAAATTAGGAAGTTTTTGGATGTCAAAGTTAGTTTTTAGGACTTTAAAGACACCTCTAGATGGTTATTGTAGAGCTAAATCCCACCAAATTCTGCCAAATTTGTTGTGCACATGGAAAACCACTCGGGACGCCGTCGCGCTGTCGGCGCCATGGTTCATTTGGCGGGCGCCAGAGGCCAAATTTGCATCTTAAATTTTTTTATTCAATTTGATTCCATATTTTCCTCCAATACCAATATTTGTATTATTTTATAATATACAGATCTGTGTAGTTCTTAAAAATACTATTATTTTTTAATACATAAATACACATATTAAACAAAATAGTAATAATATATATATATTTATATATGGGTTGCCTCCCACAAAGCATTTGGTTTAACATCGTCAGTCTAAAGTATAATTTATTTAATTAGGTTGACTTAACATTAAAACCACTCGAGACGCCGTCGAAGCACCCGATGGCGCTGTCACGCATGGTTCATTTGGTGGGCGCCGTCGGTGCTAGAGGCCAAATTCGCATCTTAAATTTTTTTATTCAATTTGATTCCCAATTTTTCTCCAACATCAATATTTGTCTTAATTTAGGATAAACATAATTGTGTAGGACTTAAGAATACTATTATTTCTTAATACATAAATACACATATTAAACAAAATAGTAATAATATATATAGATTTATATATAGGTGTCCTCCCACAAAGCGATTGGTTTAACATCGTCAGCCCTACATACAATTTATTTATTTGGGTTCAATTAACATTAACCTTCTTTAAATTGTGGTATGTATCCTTCATAATGATGTTTCAATTGATGTCCATTAATTTTAAGTATCTTTCTAGTTTTAGGATCTTTAATAACAACATTTCCATAATGATAGACTTTAATTACTTTAAATGGTCCTAACCATCTGAATTTTAGTTTTCCTAGAAATAATCTCAATCTAGTATTACATAATAGAACTTATTGTCTAGGTTCAAACTTCTTATTAATAATTTTTTGATCATGCCATATTTTGATTTTCTCTTTATAATTTTTTGCATTATCATATGCTTCATTTCTATTCTCCTCAAGTTCATTGAGTTACAATAATCTCTTATCACCAGCATAATTTAGATTAAAATTAAATTTCTTAATAGCCCAAAATACTTTAAGCTCCAATTCTACTGGTAAGTGGCATGTTTTTCCAAAAATAAGTCTATATGAGGAAATTTCTATAGGAGCCTTATATGCAGTTCTATATGCCCATAATGCAGTATCTAATCTAGCAGACCAATCAAACTTATAAGAATTTATAGCTTTTTCTAAAATTTCTTCTATTTCACAATTTGATATTTCTTCTAGACCACCAGTCTAAGGATGATAAACATTAGAGAATTTATGCATAATATCATATTTTTAATCAATTTCTTGATTCTCTTATTTCTAAAATGGGATCCTCCATTTAAATTAATTATTATCTCCATTCCATATCTTGTAAAAATATTTTTATGTAAAAATTTAGAAACACTCTGAGCATCACATTTAGGTACGACAACAACTTCAATCCATTTGAACATATAATCAATAACAATTAATATATATAAGTTTTCAAATGAAGGCATAAATGGTCCCATAAAATCTAATCCCCACACATAAAAAATTTTAATTTCCAATGTATAATTTAGAGACATTTCATTTTTTCTAGAAATATTTACTACTCGCTCACATTGATCGCATGTTTTAATATATTCATTAACATCTCTAAAAAGAGTAGGCCAATAAAATCCAGCTTGCAAAATTTTATAAGAAGTTTTATTCATTCCAAAATGTCCTCCAAATTCAAAATCATGACATCTTTCAATTATTTATTGAGTTTCTTCATGAGGCACACACCTTATAATAATTAGATCTTTATAGTGTTTATATAAATATGGGTCATCCCAAAAAAAGAATTTTGAATCATAAATAAATTTCTTTAATTGCTGATTTTTAATATCTTGTGGTAGAATATAACTTACATTATAATTTACTATATGGGCATACCACGATGTATCTATTTCATCAATATTATATAATTGTTCATCAGAGAAATTTTATAAAATTTTATTTTCAACATTAGTTAATTTTCTTTTCTCTAATCTAGACAAATGATCAGCTATTTGATTATCATTTCATTTTCTTTGAACTACAAAAAATCAAACACTTGCAAAAGAATTATCCATCTAATTAACTTTAGTTTAGTATCATTCTTTTGCATTATGTATTTAATAGCAGAATGATCTATATTGACTATACATTTAGTTTCAATTAAGTAAGGTCTAAATTTAACAAAGGAAAAAACAATAGCTAATAACTCTCTTTCAATAATAATGTAGTTAATTTGAATATCATTTAGAGTTATACTAGCATAATATATTACTTTAAAATCTTTGTTGTACCTTTGTTCTAAAACAACTCAAATAGCATAATCACTCGTGTGGCACATTATTTTAAATGGTTCCTCCCAATCAGGTGGGACTATTATAGGTACAATGATTAATTTATCTTTCAATAATTCAAATGTTTTAATGAATTCCTTACGAAATTCAAATTTTGTATCTTTTTATAAAAGTTGACATAATGGCTTAGTTATTTTTGAAAAAAAAATTTATGTAACGACTGTACAAACCATCATGTCCTATAAAACTTCTTACCCCTCTGACCGTAGTTGGTGATGGTAATTTTTTAATAGCTTGAGTTTTTGCAGGATCTACTTCCATGCCATTTTTCAGAAATTTTATGTCCACGTAAAATTCCTCCTGCAACCATAAATTGACATTTTTTCCCAATTTAGTACCAGGTTGATTTTTTCACATAATTCTAGAACTTTATCTAAATTATTTAAACATAATATGAATGAAGTCCCAAACACAAAGAAATCATCCATAAATACTTCCATGCCATGTTCAATCAAATTACTAAATATTGACAGCTTACATCTTCGAAACGTTGCAGGTGCATTACATAGTCCAAAATGCATTCTAGGAAAATTAAATGTTTGATAAGGGCTTGTAAATGTTGCCTTGTCATGATCATCATGAGCAATTAGAATTTGATGATAACTGGTATATCCTTATAAAAATCAGTAATATTTGTTTCCAGCCATCTATCTAACATTTGGTCTATAAAGGGTAATGAAAAGTGATCTTTCCTGGTAGCCAGGTTTAATTTTCTATAGTCTATACAAATTCACCAACCAGTAACTTTTATTATTGGAATTAATTCATTTTTCTCATTTACTTCAACGGTCACTTCTCCTTTCTTTGGAACATAATGATTTGGGGTCACCCAAGCACTTGCTGAGATAGGATATATTATTCCAGCATCTAACCATTTTAAAATTTCTTTTTTAATAATGTTTTTCATTATTGGGTTTAATCTCCTCTCAGGATTAACTTTAGGTTCGTATTATTCATCTAATAAAATTCTGTGCATATAAATTGAAGGATTAGTTCTTTTAATATCTACTAAAGTGCATCCAAAAGCCTTTTTATATTTTTTTAAAATTTCTATTACTTGTTATTCTTGAATTTCAGTTAACTTTACAACAACAAGAAATGTAGATGAATCTCCTAAAAATACATATTTTAAATGAGAAGGTAATACTTTCAGTTCAAGTTCAGTTAGTTTAATACTTGAAGGAATAAGATTTTTATTATCATTTTCCAACAAATCTAAAATTTCAAATTTGTCCTAAATATAATCTAAACTTTCTTCTTTATGTCATTCTTATTCTCACTAAATTCAACTTGCTTTAATTTTTCTTCAAACTCTTTCTTAAATTGCTCATTACTTTGATAATTAGTGACTTCCATCCTAAAACATTCATTGTCTTTTTCTATTGCAGGATATTTCATAGCTTTTGCAATAACAAATTTTACTTCTTGATCATTAACTCTCATTATTCATTCTCCCTTTTGCACATCTATCATAGCTCTCCCAGTTGCAAGAAGTGGTCTTCCCAGTATAATAGGAATCTCGTTATTTTCCTCCAGATCAAATACGATAAAGTCTACAAGGAAAATAAATTTATCCACTTTTACTAATACATCTTTAATAAGTCCATTAGGATAGGTTATTCATCAATCAGCTAACTGAAGAGTTACTGTAGTAGAGAAATCTCTCGTAAATCTAAATATTTAAAAATCGATAGAGGCATAAGATTGATACTCGCTCCTAAATAACATAAGGCTTTTCCATAAAAATTTTCACCAATTGCACAAGGTATAGTAAAACTACCAGGATCTCTTAATTCTATAGGATGCTTTTTCTGAATAATAGTGCTACACTCTTCACTAAGTGCAATGGTCTCATGATCAACAAACTTCCTCTTCTTGTTTAGTATATCTTTCATAAATTTCACATGACTTGGCATTTTTTCAAAAGCCTCAATGAAAGGAATGTTTATAATTATTTTTTTAAGGATTTCTAAAAATTTTGTAAATTGTTTATTTTTATTTTTCTACTTTAGTCATTGATGAAAAGGAGGTAATGGTTTTTCTAGGGAAACTTGTGTTTATTTATTTTCATTATGGTCACTTTCCATCTCTTCCTTCTCCTCATCAACCTCAGTTTCTCTTTCGATTCTTATTTCAGCTTCTTTTCCACTTTGTAATTGAATAGATTTAATTTTCTCCTAATTTTGATCTTTGAGATTAACTTCCACAGTACTCGAAAGATTTCTTGAGGTTTGATACTAAGTGCAGTAGCAATATGTCCTAATTGATTTTCAATATTTATAATAGTAGCCCCTTGATTTTTGATTTGATTTCCCATATTCAAAATAACTTCTTTCATCGTCAACTTATTTTCCTTAACTTGTGGGTTAGGGTTAGCGTTAAATCCAAGAGGATAATACGGTCGATAATTAGGATTTCCTTGGTTATTTAAATTTCCTTAGGGGTTCATTGAATTGATATAATTATTCCAACTAAAAGTAAAGTGATTTTTCCATCCAGGATTATAATAGTTAGAATAAGGATTGTTATTTCAAATTTTAATAGCATTTTAAGTTTCGTAAGATGATTGAGTAGCAATTATCTGCCCTAGTGAATTTTCCTCTAATACTGGTATTTGAGAATAGTTCACTCCAATTTGATCAATATTTTTTGAAATAGCAACAATTTGAGATGCTAAACTAAATATTGCATCAGAGTCTTGAATATTAGCTACTCTCTTAGGATTTACCCGTTCAGAGGGTCATTCAAAATTGTTAGTTGTCATTTCTTTTATTAAAGGGTATGCTTCATCAAAAGGTTTTGACATTGCAGATCCATCTGCAGCAGCATCTATAATAGAACTAAGTGATCCNTAGCTACTCTCTTAGGATTTACCCGTTCAGAGGGTCATTCAAAATTGTTAGTTGTCATTTCTTTTATTAAAGAGTATGCTTCATCAAAAGGTTTTGACATTGGAGATCCATCTGCAGCAGCATCTATAATAGAACTAAGTGATCTTACTAATCCATTGTAAAAATTTTGAATTATTAACCATTCTGGTAAAGCATGGTGTGGACATTTTCTAAGGAGATCCTTAAATCTTTCTCAGGCTTCATATATCGATTCCCCTTCCAATTAATAAAAAGATGTAATATTGTTTCTAAGCTTAGCAGCTTTTTAGGTGGAAAATATTTAGCTAAGAATTTTTGTAATAGTTCTCCCCAAGTTCTGATAGATCTAGGTGCTAATGACTTTAACCAAGCTTTGGCTTTATCCGTTGATGAAAATGGAAAAAGTTTAAGCCTAACAACATCATTAGACACTCCTTTATATTTAAAAATAGCACAAATTTCAAGAAAACTAGNTAAAGCATGGTGTGGACATTTTCTAAGGAGATCCTTAAATCTTTCTCAGGCTTCATATATTGATTCCCCTTCCAATTGATAAAAAGATGTAATATTGTTTCTAAGCTTAGCAGTTTTTTAGGTGGAAAATATTTAGCTAAGAATTTTTGTAATAGTTCTCCTCAAGTTCTGATAGATCTAGGTGCTAATGAATTTAACCAAGTTTTGGCTTTATCCGTTGATGAAAAAGGAAAAAGTTTAAGCCTAACAACATCATTAGACACTCCTTTATATTTAAAAGTAGCACAAATTTCAAGAAAACTAANAAATTAGCATAAGACTCCATCACTACACCAATAATTGCCTTGGCAGTAAGTAGCTAAAATTCTCCCACTACCGAGCAATGATTCATCTCCTAACTTCTCTTCTCGAGTTTTTAAATCCTTGCTCCAGAATCACTCTTTTAGTTGTACGTAGACTATTGAAGCAAATGTTGGCCTTGTAGTTGACAAACTTTTGATCATTAAAATCTACCTTTCTCTTTTCTTTGCTCATTCTAGGTGCCATGGAAAAATTATGAAAATTTGATAAAATCCAAAGAAATTCACAAAAATTCTGAAAATCACAATGTGAAACGTTTTAAACTTAAATCTACTACATAAGAGTTCTTCACTAAAGGATTTTCTCAAAGTCTTCCAAAAAAATTTCAAAATTTTGGATCTCGGTAATGAAAGATAAATCCTTGGTGAAAATAAAAAATTTTTAGTTTAAAGTGTAGCTCTTACTAAGAGAAGATGAAATCCAAACTTTGCTTTCCTTAAAATTGCCTCAAATTCGAGCAATAGCAAGCCCTAGGTACAAAAATTGGAGGTTAAAGGTGACTCAAAGCGTAAAAATGGCATTTCACTATGCAAATCATGAATTTTAAGGATGTTTGGGTTGGCTCGGCTCAAGGGCGCTGTCGGCGCCCATGCCGGCGCCATCGGTGCTATTGGCCAAAAAAATTGTATTTTGATTTTTTTAATTTTCGATTTTCTCTCAATTTACTCCAAAGTTTAGTTAGTTTTTTTAAACATCAATTTTCATCTAAAAATAATTCACTAACACACATTTTCTAGAAAAACACCAAACTAACTTTTATATATGAAAATACATTTTTTACAAATACATTTTTCTAGTCACACTTCTAGATCCATAAAGCAAACTAAATTATACTTCAGCGTTGAAATCAGGCCACAACACTAGAATGCTGACACAGAACTATACACATAATCAAAGTTCTAAAGAAAAGTAAAGTAAATCAAATCCACGCAATTACATTAAATACATAAGTATTTTAAAATAGTAGAGAGTCCAACTTCCTCAATTATTTTACCTCATCTTCATTACTTTCCCCTCCTCAAATATCTTACATAGAGTGGTAATGAACATACTAATTGTAGAAGGGTTGGTACCGGAATTGATCAGTCGAATTTACATTGATCCAACCATTTTTCTTGAACATCTGCACCAATCCTGCTTCAATTGTCTCGGTATGCTCAAAGTTCTCCTTCATTATCCAATCTAGTTGATCAAAAAGGTAGGTAAAATTTCCTATTCCATTCGTAATACTTGGAATTTCACTTTCTATTTTTTCTATTTTCTTCTCCAAACTTATAGAACTTTCAACTTTTGGTGGCATCAATGGTGTTGAAGCATGTGATGAATGATCCAAAATACAATCTATTGCTTCATTTCCATTCCCTCTACAATTTCCATCAATAAGAATCATGGGCTCCCAAGGTAATAAAACTTTTTCCCAACTTTCATATGGAACTTGAGATTAGCTACAAAGTATGAAAATTGTCCAACGTTAGTTATCATAAAACTCCTTCACTATGGGTACTACAACTACAGCAGTAGTGTAGCACAGAACTGCCCAACGCCTCTACACAATGATTTTCTCAATTTGTGAACGTGTATTACTCAATTCATGGTTGACAAAGCCTCTCTCCTTGATAAGTGTTTTCTTTGTGATGACTTTGTTGTATAATCTCTGCATGTCAAGACTGATAAACTTCCTTCTGTTAAAAACTCCATAACTTGAAGTATTTCTGGAATTGGAAGCCATTGAATTCAAAATTAGGAAGTTTTTGGATGTCCAAGTTAGTTTTTAGGGCTTTAAAGACACCTCTAGATGGTTATTGTAGAGCGAAATCCCACCAAATTCTGCCAAATTTGTTGTGCACATGGAAAACCACTCGGAACGTCGTCGCGCTGTCGGCGCCATGGTTCATATGGCGGGCGCTAGAGGCCAAATTTGTATCTTAAATTTTTTTATTCAATTTGATTCCATATTTTCCTCCAATACCAATATTTGTATTAATTTATAATATACATATCTGTGTAGTACTTAAAAATACTATTATTTTTTAATACATAAATACACATATTAAACAAAATAATAATAATATATATAGATTTATATATGGGTTGCCTCCCACAAAGCGCTTGGTTTAACATCGTCAGTCCAAAGTAAAATTTATTTAATTAGGTTGACTTAACATTAAAACCACTCGGGACGCCGTCGAAGCACCCGATGGCGCTGTCGCGCGTGGTTCATTTGGTGGACGCCGTCTGTGCTAGAGGCCAAATTTGCATCTTAAATTTCTTTATTCAATTTGATTCCCAATTTTCCTCCAACATCAATATTTTTCTTAATTTAGGATATACATAATTGTGTAGGACTTAAAAATACTATTATTTCTTAATACATAAATACACATATTAAACAAAATAGTAATAATATATATAGATTTATATATGGGTGTCCTCCCACAAAGCGATTGGTTTAACATCGTCAGCCCTACGTACAATTTATTTATTTGGGTTGAATTAACATTAACCTTCTTTAAATTGTGGTGTGTCCTTCATAATGATGTTTCAATTGATGTCCATTAATTTTAAATATCTTTCTAGTTTTAGGATCTTTAATAACAACATTTCCATAATGATAGACTTTAATTACTTTAAATGGTCCTAACCATCTGAATTTTAGTTTTCCTAGAAATAATCTCAATCTTGTATTACAAAATAGAACTTATTGTCCAGGTTCAAACTTTTTATTAATAATTTTTTGATCATGCCATATTTTGATTTTCTCTTTATAATTTTTTGCATTATCATATGCTTCATTTCTATTCTCCTCAAGTTCATTGAGTTACAATAATCTTTTATCACGAGCACATTTTAGATTAAACTTAAATTTATTAATAGCCCAAAATACTTTAAGCTCCAATTCTACTGGTAAGGGACATGTTTTTCCAAAAATAAGTCTATATGAAGAAATTTCTATAGGAGCCTTATATACAGTTCTATATGCCCATAATGCAGTATCTAATCTAGTAGACCAATAAAACTTATAAGAATTTATAGCTTTTTCAAAAATTCCTTTTATTTCACAATTTGACATTTCTTCTAGACCACCAGTCTGAGGATGTTAAACATTAAAGAATTTAAGCATAATATCATATTTTTAATCAATTTCTCGATTCTCTTATTTCTAAAATGGGATCCTCCATTTATATTAATTATTCTCGCCATTCCATATCTTGTAAAAATATTTTTATTTAAAAATTTAGAAACACTCTGAGGATCACATTTAGGTACGACAACAACTTTAATCCATTTGAATATATAATCAATAACAATTAATATATATAAGTTTTCAAATGAAGGCATAAATGGTCCCATAAAATCTAATATCCACACATAAAAAATTTTAATTTCCAATGTATAAATTAGAGGCATTTAATTTTTTTCTAGAAATATTTACTACTCGCTGACATTGATTGCATGTTTTAATATATTCATTAACATCTATAAAAAGATTAGGCCAATAAATCCAGCTTGCAAAATTTTATAAGAAGTTTTATTCATTCCAAAATGTCCTCCAAATTCAGAATCATGACATCTTTCAATTATTTATTGAGTTTCTTCATGAGGCACACACCTTCTAATAATTAGATCTTTATATTGTTTATATAAATATGGGTCATCCCAAAAATAGAATTTTGAATCATAAATAAATTTCTTTAATTGCTGATTCTTAATATCTTGTGGTAGAATATAACTTACATTATAATTTACTATGTGGGCATACCACGGTGTATCTATTTCATCAATATTATATAATTGTTCATCAGAGAAATTTTTTAAAATTTCATTTTCAACATTAGTTAATTTTCTTTTCTCTAGTCTAGACAAATGATCAGCTATTTGATTATCATTTTATTTTCTTTCAACTACAAAAAAAATAAAACTCTTGCAATAGAAGTATCCATCTACTTAACTTTAGTTTAGCATCCTTCTTTTGCATTATGCATTTAATAGCAGAATGATCTATATGCACTATACATTTAGTTTCAATTAAGTAAGGTCTAAATTTAACAAAGGAGAAAACAATAGCTAATAACTCTGTCTGAATAATAGTGTAGTTAATTTGAATATCATTTAGAGTTGTACTAGCAAAATATATTACTTTAAAAACTTTATTGTACCTTTGTTATAAAACAAATCAAATAACATATCACTCGTGTCGCACAGTATTTTAAATGGTTCCTCCCAATCAGGTGGGACTATTATAGGTACAATGATTAATTTATCTTTCAATAATTCAAATGTTTTAATGAATTCCTTACTAAATTCAAATTTCATATCTTTTTATAAAAGTTGACATAATGGCTTAGTTATTTTTGAAAAAAAAATTATGTAACGATTGTACAAACCATCATGTCCTATAAAACTTCTTACCCCTCTGACCGTAGTCGGTGATGGTAATTTTTTAATAGCTTAAGTTTTTGCAGGATCTACTTCCATGCCATTTTCAAAAATTTTATGTCCAAGTAAAATTCCTCCTGCAACCATAAATTGACATTTTTCCCAATTTAGTACCAGGTTGATTTTTTCACATAATTCTAGAACTTTATCTAAATTATTTTAACATAATATGAATGAAGTCCCAAACACAAAGAAATCATCCATAAATACTTCCATGTCATGTTCAATCAAATTACTAAGTATTGACATCTTACATCTTCAAAACGTTGCAGGTGCATTACATAGTCCAAAATGCATTCTAAGAAAATTAAATGTTTGATAAGGGCTTGTAAATGTTGTCTTGCATGATCCTCATGAGCAATTAGATTTTGATGATAACCGGTATATCCTTATAAAAATCAGTAATATTTGTTTCCAGCCATCTATCTAACATTTGGTCTATAAAGGGTATTGAAAAGTGATATTTCCTCGTAGCCAGGATTATTTTCTTTAGTCTATACAAGTTCACCAACCATTAACTTTTATTATTGGAATTAATTCATTTTCTCATTTACTTCAACGGTCACTCCTCCTTTCTTTGGAACATAATGATTTGGGGACACCCAAGCACTTGCTGAGATAGGATATATTATTCCAGCATCTAACCATTTTAAAATTTCTTTTTTAATAATGTTTTTCATTATTGGGTTTAATCTCCTCTCAGGATTGACTTTAGGTTCGTATTATTCATCTAATAAAATTTTGTGCATATAAATTGAAGGATTAGTTTTTTTAATATCTACTAAAATGCATCCAAAAGCCTTTTTATATTTTTTTAAAATTTCTATTACTTGTTAAACTTGAATCTCAGTTAACTCAGAAGATACAACAACAAGAAATGTAGATGAATCTCCTATAAATACATATTTTAAATGAGAAGGTAATACTTTCAGTTCAAATTCATATAGTTTAATACTTGAAGGAATAAGATTTTTATTATCATTTTCCAACAAATCTAAAATTTCAAATTTGTCCTAAATATAATCTAAACTTTCTTCTTTTATGTCATTCCTATTCTTACTAAATTCATCTTGCTTTATTTTTTCTTCAAACTCTTTCTTAAATTGCTCATTACTTTGATAATTAGTGACTTCCATCCTAAAACATTCATTGTGTTTTTCTATTGCAGGATATTTCATAGCTTTTGCAATAACAAATTTTACTTCTTGATCATTAACTCTCATTATTCATTCTCTATTTTGCACATCTATCATAGGTCTCCCAGTTGCAAGAAGTGGTCTTCCCAGTATAATAGGAATCTCGTTATTTTCTTACAGATCAAATACGATAAAGTCTACAAGGAAAATAAATTTATCCACTTTTACGAATACATCTTTTATAAGTCCATTAGGATAGGTTATTCATCAATCAGCTAACTGAAGAGTTACTGTAGTAGAGAAATCTCTCGTAAATCTAAATACTTAAAAATCGATAGACGCATAAGATTGATACTCACTCCTAAATAACACAAGGCTTTTTCCATAAAACTTTTCACCAATTGCACAAGGTATAGTAAAACTACCAGGATCTTTTAATTCTTTAGGAAGCTTTTTCTGAATAATAGCGCTACACTCTTCACCAAGTGCATTGGTCTCATGATCAACAAACTTCCTCTTCTTGTTTAGTATATCTTTCATAAATTTCACATAACTTGGCATTTTTTCAAAAGCCTCAATGAAAGGAATGTTTATAATTAATTTTTTAAGGATTTCTAAAAATTTTGTAAATTGTTTATTTTTATTTTTCTACTTTAGTCATTGATGAAAAGGAGGTAATGGTTTTTCTAGGAAAACTTGTGTTTGTTTATTTTCATTATGGTCACTTTCCATCTCTTCCTTCTCCTCATCAACTTCAGTTTCTCTTTGGATTCTTATTTCAGCTTCTTTTCCACTTTGTAATTGAATAGATTTAATTTTCTCCTAATTTTGATCTTTGAGATTAACTTCCACAGTACTCGGAAGATTTCTTGAGGTTTGAAATTAAGTGCAGTAGCAATATGTCCTAATTGATTTTCAATATTTCTAATAGTAGCCCCTTGATTTTTTATTTGATTTCCTATATTGAAAATTACTTCTTCCGTCCTCAACTTATTTTCCTTAACTTGTGGGTTAGGGTTAGCGTTAATCCAAGAGGATAATACGGTCGATAATTAGGATTTCCTTGGTTATTTAAATTTTCAACTAAAAGTAAAGTGATTTTTCCATCCAAGATTATAATAGTTAGAATAAGGATTTTTATTTCAAATTTTAATAGCATTTTAAGTTTCGTAAGATGATTGAGTAGCAATTATCTGCCCTAGTGAATTTTCCTGTAATACTGGTATTTGAGAATAGTTCACTCCAATTTGATCAATATTTTTTGAAATAGCAACAATTTGAGATGCTAAACTAAATATTGCATCAGAGTCTTGAATATTAGCTACTCTCTTAGGATTTACCCGTTCAGAGGGTCATTCAAAATTGTTAGTTGTCATTTCTTTTATTAAAGGGTATGCTTCATCAAAAGGTTTTGACATTGCAGATCCATCTGCAGCAGCATCTATAATAGAACTAAGTGATCCTACTAATCCATTGTAAAAATTTTGAATTATTAACCATTCTGGTAAAGCATGGTGTGGACATTTTCTAAGGAGATCCTTAAATCTTTCTCAGGCTTCATATATTGATTCCCCTTCCAATTGATAAAAAGATGTAATATTGTTTCTAAGCTTAGCAGTTTTTTAGGTGGAAAATATTTAGCTAAGAATTTTTGTAATAGTTCTCCTCAAGTTCTGATAGATCTAGGTGCTAATGAATTTAACCAAGTTTTGGCTTTATCCGTTGATGAAAAAGGAAAAAGTTTAAGCCTAACAACATCATTAGACACTCCTTTATATTTAAAAGTAGCACAAATTTCAAGAAAACTAACACGAATTAAGTTAGGATCTTCAGTAGGTGTTCCTCCAAACTGATTATTTTGTACCATTTGGATAATAGAAGGTTTAAGCTCAAATGAGTTAGCAGCAACATCAGGATTTTGAATAGTTAAGTGAAGTTCATCTGTTGTTGGATTAGCATAATCTTTTAAAGGTCTTTGTCGATTTTCATTTATTTGATTATCTAAGTTATTCACCATTTTATTCAAGATTTAGATTTTTTTTATTGATTTCAAACTTTTCTAATAGTACGTTCTAATTCTGAATCGTAAGGTACTAAACCTTTAGATCCAATATTTTGTTCAAAATACTCTTAATAATATAGTTTTTTTTTTTTTGATTTTTGATTTTATAATTTTTTGATATTTTGTATTTTGTATATTTTTATCTCTAAATTTCCTAATTTACCAAATCTATTTAATTTATCATTACCTTCCCCGACATTTAATTTATCATTACCTTCTGCGGCAACGACACCAAAAACTTGAAGCTTTGCTGAAGTATAGTTGTGTAAAATTTATAAAGTTGACTCCGCTTTACAACGGTGTCAAAACATGAAGTGGTATTTTATGAATAATAACGTNTCATTACCTTCTGCGGCAACGACACCAAAAACTTGAAGCTTTGCTGAAGTATAGTTGTGTAAAATTTATAAAATTGACTCCGCTTTACAACGGTGTCAAAAACATGAAGTGGTATTTTATGAATAATAACGCTCAACTCTTAATGTTGGTATTCTACGCAAGTATGCATATCGTTATCAAATAATATAAGACTTTCTTTTTAAGTCTCAAATATCAATCCCACGAGTAAGATCTAAATTTGAAATGATAAATTAACTAGGAAATTCACAAAAGTAAAACAAAATTACAGTCACTAATTTCAAATGTTTAAGATACTATCAAAGCAAATTTTTTAACTACTAGTAGAATTTAAAAGCATGGTTTAAATTTAATAACTACTAAACTATGTTTATGAGATGAAGTTTTCCAATATGGAAAGCATCTTTCCCACTACAATGAGTTTTTGGTGAAATGCGATGAGATAAATGGTTTAAATATGTTTTGTGCTAAAGAGGAGCAATTTCAATTCTCTACCCTGAATCAGTGTTACTGAAAATCTTTGGATAATCTTAGGTTTACTCCCTAAATCCGTGGCTAGGGTAGGAGGAANACAGTCACTAATTTCAAATGTTTAAGATACTATCAAAGCAAATTTTTTAACTACTAGTAGAATTTAAAAGCAGGGTTTAAATTTAATAACTACTAAACTATGTTTATGAGATGAAGTTTTCCAATATGGAAAGCATCTTTCCCAATACAATGAGTTTTTGGTGAAATGCGATGAGATAAATGGTTTAAATATGTTTTGTGTTAAATATGAGCAATTTCAATTCTTTATCCTGAGTCAGTGTTACTGAAAATCTTTAGATAATCTTAGGTTTACTCCGTAAATCTGTGGCTAAGGTAGGAGGATACTGGCTCCCACTCCATAGCTCCCAATTCCCATCCCCTGAAGGCTAACTCTTGCTTTAGTTTTTAAACATTAAGATCTAATTAAGGAATTTTAGTTTGTTACCCTAAAAATGTCCAATTCTACACCCAACAAAGTAAATTTCTTTATTTATTTGGACTTAAANAAACTGGCTCCCACTCCATAGCTCCCAATTCCCATCCCCTGAAGGCTAACTCTTGCTTTAGTTTTTAAACATCAAGATGTAATTAAGGAATTTTAGTCTGTTACCCTAAAAATGTCCAATTCTACACCCAACAAAGTAAATTTCTTTATTTGTTTGGACTTAATTCCATGAATGAAATACTCCTTCATGGACTTAAATGCGATTCTCACTCTGTTGTAGAACTCATACTCCATTTCCCAGATAATATGTTTCATGACATATTTTAACAATTCAATTGGACAGATTGAAAAGTAATTTAAGAGCGAAGTTCAGAAACCATCACAATTTATTTTAAATTTTAACATTGGCACATTCAAATTATCTCTTCATTTCACCATATATGAGATTCAAGAGAAAGATAAAGGAAACTACTCAGAATTCATGTGAAAGTTATAACAAAATAAAAATTTCATATAGAAAAGAAAGNCTTCATGGACTTAAATGTGATTCTCACTCTGTTGTAGAACTCATACTCCATTTCCCAGATCATATGTTTCATGACATATTTTAACAATTCAATTGGACAGATTGAAAAGTAATTTAAGAGCGAAGTTGAGAAACCATCACAATTTATTTAAAATTTAAACATTGGCACATTCAAATTATCTCTTCATTTCACCATATCTGAGATTCAAGAGAAAGATAAAGGAAACTACTCAGACTTCATGAGAAAGTTATAACAAAATAAAAATTTCATATAGAAAAGAAATTTCATACAACAGTAATAAATAAACAACACTTATCTGAAACTTTTTCTCAAAGCAAATCCATGGTAGCCTTTCTTAATAAATGTAGGAAGAAGAAACCTCTCACTTCTCTTCCTCTCCAACACTTCTTAGAGAAGAATTCACACTCAAACTCACCACAAAAACTCAAAACTATAGAGAAAATTACTAACTAATGATGTGGATTGGTGGTGTGCAAAGAAGAAAATTAAGTGAGTGGAAGAATACAAAAATGTGCGAAGAGGGGGGGTTTCTAATCAAACTTCAGCTTTATATAGAGCCTAGGGTCGGTTCTCCAATAGATGCATCCAAAAACTCTTAAAAAAGCATCTAAATTCGTTGAATCTTCTAGAAACAAGGCCTACACCGACACTGGCACGGTTGACACCCATTCTAGCATCATCGGCGCTAAAGGCCATTTAATTAATCCTTCTTATCTATCAAACAGTGTCGTTGGCGCCCAGTCTGGCGCTGTCGGTGGTGACAAATTTTTTAAATTCCCCATTTTGACTCTAAATTTTATCCTTTTTGCTCCAAGTCCTAGAAATCAACAACGTACAAAAAAACATAAAAAATATCTTCCATTAAACTGCAATATCTCCAAAAATGAGTATAAAATATGGGTCTAAAAATACATATATTTTTGGTGTATCAACGGGTACCTATTCTCTTCTTGCACTCCCGTTGAAAGGCCAGAACTTGCAGCATATATAAATTTTGGCAGTAAATAAATTGTATGAATGAAAGATAAGCCTATTCAAGGTGTACTTACCAAATCCTAGATAAAAACTTGGTGGATCCTTAAAAGTCTTGATGGATTNAGGAAGAAGAAACCTCTCACTTCTCTTCCTCTCCAACACTTCTTAGAGAAGAATTCACACTCAAACTCACCATAAAAACTCAAAACTATAGAGAAAGTTACTAACTAATGATGTGGAATGGTGATGTGCGAAGAAGAAAATTAAGTGAGTGGAAGAATACAAAAATGTGCAAAGAGGGGGGGTTTCTAATCAAACTTCAGCTTTATATAGAGCCTAGGGTCGGTTCTCCAATAGGTGCATCCAAAAACTCTTCAAAAAGCATCCAAATTCATTGAATCTTCTAGAAACAAGGCCTACACCCACACTGGCACGATCAACACCCATTCTAGCATCATCAGCACTAAAGGCCATTTAATTAATTCTTCTTTTCTATCAAACGGTGTCGTTGGCGCCCAGTCTGGCACTGTCAGTGCTGACAAATTTTTTAAATTCCCCATTTTGACTCTAAATTTTATCCTTTTTACTCCAAGTCCTAAAAAACAACAACGTGCAATAAAACATAAAAAATATCTTCCATTAAATTGAAATATCTCCAAAAGTGAGTATAAAATATGGGTCCAAAAATACATATATTTTTGGTGTATCAACGGGTACTTGTTCTCTTCTTGCACTCCCGTTGAAAGGCCAGAACTTGCAGCATATATAAATTTTGGCAGTAAATAAATTGTATGAATGAAAAGCAAGATAAGCCTATTCAAGGTGTACTTACCAAATCCTAGATAAAAACATGGTGGATCCTTAAAAGTCTTGATGGATTATTTTCTTGAACAAGGAGAAATAAGTTCAATTGTCCTTCAAAGTAACCAAAGGATCTAAAGATATTTGGGGAATAACCCTGAACAACATTTAAAATCCTTTGAAACATTTCAAGTTCATTTACAATATTTTGAGTTCAATTTTGAGTTCAATTTAAAATCCTTCGAAACATTTCGAGTTCATTTGAACAACTTAATGTTTTATTCAAGAGTTATGTGAATGGGCGCCCTTATGGCAAATACAAGTCATTGAAGACTTTGTACCCACCACTAAAACTGGGCTTGAAGTGTTTTTAAAATATTCATGATCAGTTAAATTTTCTTTTCTAAACCTCAATAAAAAATCTTGGATCAAGCCTAGCTCACTACTAAGCCCTTAAATATTCCATGGGTAAATTGTATTTATCAAAATAATAATTTAAGCGAGATCTATTCTCATTAAAGGATCATACTATCATCTAATCACCAATTAGAAAACTCAAATAAGTGAGTTGTTATCTTACTAACTGAAGCTCACAACATTCGTGTCATTCATCTAAATTAACCTCCTAATCATCACAATCAACAAAATTACAATTCTACCCTTACCTTGAAAAGGTGGCAAATTGGCTCCTCCTATTAACCCATTATGTTTCAAACATTCAAAAGAGTTCGTTATGATCAAAATTACCCATTTATCCTTTGGCTAATCCTAAATTTTTTTTAAGGCATCAAAATTCAAAATTACTATTTCGCCCCTAAGGCTCTCCACTTCATAATTGATTAAATATAACTCAATTTACTTTTAAATTTATATGGTACCCCACTCATTGGTAAACTAAAATATCAAAGAAAAAAAGATATTTTTGTCAATTTGTGTTTAATTTATATAATTATTTTAACTCATAATATATGATTTTCAATGATAATTTATTTAGCTAATCAAAGTGAAGTTATTTTTCATGAGAAAATTAATGGAGGTTCAACTAGGTTAGAGGTCCTCTTAGACAAAAATTCATAGTATTTATTGTTATACTTAATTATTATAAATATTTATTATTTTTAATGATTATTTAAATAAAAAAAATATGTTTTAAATTAAAAAATTACTTTTTATATTTTTCTTAAATCTGTTTAAGTCCAGAGAACCCAGAGAAATAAACCTTCATTTTTTACAAATTAAATTTTATTTGTTACAATCATTTTAATGAAAAAAAATAAGAGAAACAATTTTGACATTTGAAAGTACATAACTAACTTAAAAAAATTAGGAGAAATATTTTAAGGGGTCTTAAGTGATTAGGGAACAATTTTGGTTATTTTTAGATTTTTAAAACTTTTTATCATTTTTAATTATTTTTATTCAAAATACAGCTAAAAAATGAACTATTTATTTTAAAAAAGTATTTTTTTTTTTTCATAATTGGCTCTGATCACATGGAACTCAGAAAACCTCTTTTCGTAATTTTCCTAATTATAGTTAATTTATTATAATTATTTAAATGCAAAAATGCTTTTTTACTTTAAAAATAAATTTTAGTTATCAAATCAATTCAAATGGATTTAAAATTTTTACAGTGAGTTAAAATAATTATTATTTACAGTGTGGAATCATTTTTGTTAATTTTTTAATACTATATTGTTTTTTTTTTAATTTTAGTGAGTTTTTATGATTTAATTAACCGTAGTAATGTGTATATGTATTCAAGCTTAATTCACATTTTTCATTGAATCCTCTTACCATAGTGACCTACCAAAATAAGTCCCATATTTTCTGATTTACATTTAATTTAAACAATTATATTAAGCAAAATAGACAACTTAGCTTGAAAATTTGGTTTGAAACCTAGAGACGCTCTCTGACCTTGGAGAAAAATAGAGAACACCCCTATTATGTTGTGGAAATAACCCCTAAAATTTCATGCCATGGTGTTTATTATTATTTTTGTTAAAGTTAAAATAGTCCAAAGGGTATCTAATCAATTACAAATTAGAGACTCATAAAAAAAAAATTTCTTTTATTCCACATTATTTTCCTTTATTCACAAATCATAAGGATTTTTTTCTTTTATTTTTTTTTTATTTTTATACACAAGATTATGAATTTTCTAATGTTATGTAATTAAATGAATTCATTTAATACTATTTTCATTTATCTGACTCGGCGCCACCTCATCCCACGGGCACCAAACTCACACGCTCCACTTTGCCAATTAATGCTGCCACTTGAGTCAGCTACCACGTGTATGTGCTTTATCATTCCATCATTCCATCCGACATAATCTCAATCGTCCAAACGATACACGTGGAAATCGACAACATCCTGTCATCATCCCCAATCAACTTAAACCAAGAACCATCTGCACTAAAATTCTTTGATCTCACTTAATGCTCAACCAAATCACTTGCAGTTTATTCGTACAGTTTCATCTGATTGATACGACAAATTCATACGGCTAAATATATCTGAAATTAACATTATCTTCACATATGATCAAAACTAAAGGAATTTTTAGGGTTTTTAAAATATAATTTTGCTCAAGAGGAGAGGCCTTGATTTGGTGTTTGTCGAAGCTTCAGTAGAGTTTAACAAACCACTTCAATCAGTTAGTTTGCTCTGGTATAAACATAAAGTAAGATGTTGATCAATTTGTGGTGTGACCTTGGTCTAGAGGTGCGTTAGAGGGCTCAATAAATGGTGGTTTTAATGGGGAACTTTCTTGTTTGGCCTGACGAAGCTTTTAGAAGGTTTAATTTGAAGTTTTTTGAGGTTTTTTGGAGTATCAGAAAAAGCCCTGGATTTTTGAACTCAAAATTGAGCTATGACAATGAGTTTTAATATGGAAAATGGTGGCATTGATCTTAGCAGGTCTTAGAGAAGCTCTGGGAATATTTTAAAGGCCTCTCCCTAAGAAAATGATAGCACAAAATACTTTGTCATGGAGGCGGGAACTTAAATGGAGGAGGAACTAGGGTTCAATTGGCCAAGCTTGTGGGTTTAGAAGGGAGCTTAGGTAGAAAGCCGAGTGGTATAATGATGAATGGAGGTGAGCCACATTGGATGGGTGTAATTTGGGTTCAGCCCCTTGGGAAGGATTCTCGGTTTTAGGTTTTCCGGTGGCTAAGCCGGCTGGCAAGGATAGAGAAGGTTATTATCTAGCTCAAGGAATCTATGGTGAAGATTTAATGTGATTAGGCTGGGGGTCTAATCACTTGATCTCAAGCTTAGGTCACTAGGAAAAAAAAGGGAAGGAGTCCCCTAAATCATGGGACACCTAGTTCATGACACCTCTAAGGTGGGCTAAGAGCACTTAAGGTGGATCTTAGGTTCTAAGTGGCTGCTGAGGTGATTTAAGATGGGTCAAACCAAGTAGTTGTAAGTTGACAATGACCTTTTATATACCTAAAAATACAAGAATTTTACATGGACGTATACTCCTTTAGAGTGTTGTAATTCTCTAGGTGGAGGATGTTGTAGTTTGGCCATTCCACAAACACCCCTATAGTTGGTATCAGTGTGTGAATCTCAACGTTGCACATCGGGCAACCCATACAAAGATTATCTGAAACCTCTGGTATCATCAGCTCTGTAGTGAACTCGGACTCATCCTCTATGGCAGGAAAGTTGGAGGAAGTCTCTCTCATGCATGGATCGTAGATTTTTCCCTCAGAATCGTGGTAAGTGATTCCGAAACTGCTTATATGCAATTGTATAACAAATACTTTAATGATCTTTTCCACTTATGTAATCTTACTTTACAACAGAACCAAAAACTTTATCCTGGAGAAAATAAGAATTTAACATATTAATTTATAAATATATTGGGATACTACGCAAGTATACGTATTGTTTTCAAGTAATATAGGACTTTTTGATTAAGACCTAAATATTGAACCCACAGGGAAAAAACTCAATATGCACAAACTTTCTATTTTTAGAAAGAAAATTACTTAAACTATAGATATTTTCTCAAAAAGTAAAATTCAATTCTTTTTGGTATTTTTGTTATCTTGACAAAACAATAAAACTTCTAAAGATAACTTGAGTTTACGTAAAAGAAAGCACTGTCATATTGAATCCACAGGGAAAAAACTCAATCTACACAAACTTTCTATTTTTAGAAAGAAAATTATTTAAACTATAGATATTTTCTCAAAAAGTAAAATTCAATTCTTTTTGGTATTTTTGGTATTTTGACAAGACAATAAAACTTCTAAAGATAACTTGAGTTTACGTAAAAGAAAGCACTGTCAGCGCTATTTTGTATTGGAGGGAGTTGCCCGTAAGAAGCTGTCGGTCAACGGTATCGAAATCCCGTCAACCGCTTTGGAAGGATGTTTTAATTTACATATATATTTAGTTTTTTTAGAAAAATATGAAATCAAACTGACCCCATATTTTTCATAGTTTAAATGAAAGAGCGCTCTACCTCAAATATTATTTATATCCCAAGGGATAAACACAAGACTTGAGGATTAGGCTCGATCAAATAAACTAAGGAATCTATGACATCCATTTGGAAAACAAAACCTTCGTATTTTTTGACAAGTTCCCCTATCTAATATAAATGATTAAATAGGGTTTATATTAAGCTGGGTTTAGTAATGCTTCCTATAAGGGCAAGCCCCTATAGTTAATTACATCCTAAATGACCAAAGGCACCCAAGAAGACTCTCGATAAAAATCAGAAAATATTATCTTCAAGGAATTTCAAAGCGTAGGACTTTTTAATGAGATCGGACGTAGAGGCGTGAAAGGGGACTGGTTCAAATTTGGAACATTTTGTTGCAAAGTCCAAAGGAGGAAGAACTAGAAGATGTCATGGATCCAGAGGAGAACATCATTGACTTCTCAAGCTATCCTAATATTTTTTCTTCAGTTTTGAGGACAAATGTTTAAGTGTTTCATCCTGTCAATTTTATTTGTTAGGGCTTACATTCGTGTGAAACTATCACACAAATAGCCTGAAAGATATCAGGGTTTAAGTGGTGACGGACGACAACCTCAGAATACTAAGATGAGTTAGGGCTTATATTGTATGGCATGGCTATACAAACTCCTAAAGATAAAATGAGGATTTACGTTGCATAAGCATGCAACCTCAAAGTCCTATGGATTTGTTGTTTATATCTAAGGAAGGAAGCTTGGTTTTGCTAGGGAAGACAGGTTTTTCTCTTGAAGATGGTTGTTCTCCCCCACCATGCTAGCTCCAAGCTCCTTGCCGTGATGAGTTTGTGTTTTCAAGTGTGTCAAGTTATGATGTCAAATCAGGTGGCCCTATGGTTGAAGTTTTTTAAATTTTATGGAGGCATTTTAAAGTTGATTAGAGCGACACCGGTTAGAGTCCTACGATTCCCCCATTCCGGCAACACTATTTTCTATTGGATTTACTTAGTCCAAATGAATTTACTAAACTCAACTTAATGAGTTCCATAATTTCATTTAGACCGTAGGAGGCCTCGTTAGCAACCGTAGGTTACCTCCTCCAAGGAATTCCCGATCATCCGATAGAGACGTCTTAATTTAGTTGAAACTGTATTTTTTTGTGTGATATTTGTGAATAAATTTTAAGTTGTTTTATATTTTGAATGTTGTGCCTGTGAATTTTATCTTGGTTTATTTTAGTTTTAGTTATGGTTTTGGTTTGTGGCTATCCTAATATTTTTAGTTTTCATGCAGGGTGACATTGTTGTTTAGAATGCAAATTTACAGGTATAAAAGTATAGTATGAAGGTACAAAAAGACAGTGCTAAAGAAAAAACTGTAAAAGCGTACTTGGTGAATCTTGTCGTTCCATCATCTGAAACTCAAAAGGAATGTTAAGGCAGTTTATATGAAACAGAGATATAAAATTTTGATGACCTATCTAACCCTAGGTCATATCTTGGTGTGTCCCTGGAAGTTTTATTAAGGATGATGTGGTCAAGCAAAATATATTAAGTTTAGTAGATTTTCGAGGTATTCAAAAGATCTAGAGAAAGAAGCAGGTCCGTTCTACTCTCTCACTTCTTGGTAAAAAATCTCGAGTTCTTTTAAACTTCTTATATTGCTTAATAATTCATCATGTAAACACCCTTAGTGCTCAGTGAGCATTGATGTCTCAATATACTTATCATCTGTAGTTTAACTTTGAATATTATGTAGGTGAAGACCCTTAAAGAGGCAAGTTAGTGTTATTGGAAAACTTAGCCAAATTTTGTTTCTAATTGGGCTTGTAGTGTTTGAAAGGTGTTCAAATTTTTAATGATATTTAGTTTTCTAATCCTTTATTTTAATGAAACTTTATTTAGCTTAAGTCACTACTAAGCCCTCAAGACTTAGGTGAGTGTCTTAATTAGTTTTGAAAAGGTTAAGCTTTTGGTGGTCATGATTCATTATTTGAATTTCATTTAAAAATCAAATAAGGGTATTAAATTGATTAATTATTGACTTCAAAGGTCACAACCCGAAGGCCTGGGTTCATTTTATTTTAATAAACTTCTAAATTTTAATTATTTAAAAATTTATTAACTTATCCTTTTTAATTAAGAAAGTGAAGTTGGTTTCTACCAATTAACCCCTTGTGTTTCAAACATCCAAATTAAGATTAGAGGTTGTCTATTTCCCTCCTTGAATTAAGCCTAAATGTTATGTAAGGCTAAATTTCCAAAATTACACATTTGCCCTTAACGCTCACTTCATAATTCATCAAATTTAATCCAAATGACTTTGGAATTTTTTATCCTACCTTATTCATGGGTCAATTAAGACATGATAGAAGAAAATGTGATTTTGAAAATTTAATTTAATTTATATATATTTTTTCATGCAAAAATTGAAATTTTTTAAGAAAATTTCTAACTTAACTAAAGTATATCCTAATCCCTTGAAATTTTTACTAGAGGTAAACCTAAACTAAGGAAGCCTTTGGACCAAATTTCATGTTTTTTTAAATTTTTTTTGAATTTTAAGAATTATTTTAATTTCTAGGGTATTTATTAAATATAAAATATTTTAAATGCGAAAAATTAAGTTTTATATTTTTGAAAAATCTTCCGGAGGTCAGAGAACTCAGAGGAGATAATTTTATATTTTTCCAAAGTTTTTTTTATTTACTGGAATTATTTTTAATGAAAACCCATTTTTAGCCTTTAAAAATTATTTTAAACTTTAAAACTCAGTATCTTTATTTAAATATTAGGAAAAATATTATAATTGTTCCTAAGTGCTTAGGAAGCAACTTAGAACATTTTCATGATTTTTTTTTTACTTTTGTGATTTTTATGGATTTTTAATTATTTAAATATTTAAAATAGGCTAAAAGTCAAGTTTTTATTTTAAACTCCATTTTATTTTTAGAAAATACCCCTAATCACAGAGAACTCAAAAAATAAGTTTTTATAATTTTTTTAGTTACATTTTGATTTTTAAAAATCATTTAAGTGCCAAAATAGATATTTACCTTTAAAAATCAACTTAAGTTACCAAATAAACTCAAAATGCTTTGGAGTTTATGGTGAGTTATCTAGATCCTAAACAATAGTGGAGATCAAAAATCAAGTCATTTTGTTTTTTGTATTTTTTTAAAATTAATTATCTTAGTGACTTAAGGTTTGTAAAGATTAGGTGTATTTTGAATGACTTTCCTCATGAGAAATTTTCTTAAAGGCTCTCTGATCATCATAAACCGTTCAAACTTTTCTTGGATTTTTCTAAGCAACATGCTGATTTCCATGGTTATTTTAAGCAAATAATGCACATAAACTTAAAAAATATGATTCTGTATCTAGAGACCTTGTCTAACTTTGGAAAACTCAGGGAATGTTCCCTAAGATAGAGGCAACAACATGCTAAAATTTCAAGCCATGGTGATATTACTACATGCATGGAGAATCAAAACATCCAATCTAGTGTTTAATTAATTAAAAATAAAATATGCATCAAATGGAATCCAAATAATTTTCACATTATTCTCCTCTGTTCACTAAGCAAGAGGGTATTATTATTTTATATTTATGATTTTTCCATACCAATATATGAATTTTTAAAGCTAGGGATCATTTTTTGATTTTTTAAATTTCCTATTTATCTATTTAAATGTGTGGCACTGACTGTATCCTAGGAAGCTCCGAAAGCACGTGTGGCGTGCTCTGGTTGGACGCCGCCATCCACGTAGCACCTGACTCGGCCTGCAGTTCATGTTAGGAAATACTTTCTGGCTCATTCTCCTCCGTCCATTTGATACACGCGTGATATAGAGTGATCCCATGACCGTCCACACTAAAACTCTAGGATCTCAGCCTAGACTCAACTAAATCACCTCAGGTTTGATCCTATGGATTCAATTAGGTGAGACGAACATATCCATGTGGTAATCATGCAATTAAATTAAGCCTACTTCAATGGAGAATCAAAATAGGCTCAGGAGGAAGAGAGGTTCAATACCTTGGCACTGAGAAGGGAAGCTTTTATCAGAGAGTGTGAACACATTTTTTGGGGCCTAAAGAAGCTAGGGATTAAACCTCTTGCTATGGTGAAATTTCTAGACCCAAATTCGACCAAGGCCGATTTCAGGTGTTGGTCTAGAGCTATGATAGGGGCTCTGTGGAAGGGGGATTTGATGAGGCTTTGGGTTCTCTCAATTTGATGAAGCTGTGGGTGAGTTTATTTTGATTTTGGTGGAGTTTAGAGGTGTGGAGAACTTTTTCCTGTCTTTGGCAAGGTATTGAGCTAAAAAATTAGGCTCCGGGAAGGGGATTCGGGGCAATGTCGTGGTTGGGTTGCACTAAGGAGGTCTCAAAGAGGATTTTGGATCAATTTGGGGAAGTCTTTTAGAGGAATTTTTAGCTCTCCCTCCATCACCGTGGAGGTGAGCATTTTATAAAAATGACCTTAGGCTTGCTGCTATGGCCAATTGGGGGGTGAAATGTGCTGCCTATGTGGAGGGCAGAGAGGCTCTAAGCTTCAATTTGGATGAGGTGGCCTCTATGTTTGAATTGGGTTTAATCCCATGGGTGGTGGCTCTCAATTTTACCATCATTCGGGCACTAGGCTGTTCGGCCGGCCAGCGGAGGTGGCTACGGAGGTAGGTGAGCCAGGGGAATATGTCACAACAACTTAATGTGTTTAGGCTTTATTTTGGCAAAAATATCCTAAGCTTACACAAATATGGCATGAAATCCCTTAATTTAGGGTACCTTTATTCCATGTCTTAGTTTAGGATANTTAAATATTCCATGGGTAAATTGTATTTATCAAAATAATAATTTAAGCGAGATCTATTCTCATTAAAGGATCGTACTATCATCTAATCACCAATTAGAAGACTCAAATAAGGAGTTGTTATCTTACTAACTGAAGCTCAGAACATTCGTTTCATTCATCTAAATTAACCTCCTAATCATCATAATCAACAAAATTACAATTCTACGCTTACCTTGAAAAGGTGGCAAATTGGCTCCACCTATTAACCCATTATGTTTCAAACATCCAAAAGAGTTCGTTATGATCAAAATTACCCATTTATCCTTTGGTTTGAAACCTAGAGACGCTCTCTGACCTTGGAGAAAAATAGAGAACACCCCTATTATGTTGTGGAAATAACCCCTAAAATTTCATGCCATGGTGTTTATTTTCTTTTTATTAAAGTTAAAATAGTCCAAAGGGTATATAATTAATTACAAATTAGAGACTCATCAAAAAAATTTTCTTTTATTCCACATTATTTTCCTTTATTCACTGATCAAGAGGATATTTTTCTTTTATTTTTTTTTATTTTTCTACACAAGATTATGAATTTTCTAATGTTGTGTAATTAAATGAATTCATTTAATACTATTTTCATTTATCTGACTCGGCGCCACCTCATCTCACAGGCACCGAACTCACAGGCTCCACTTTGCCAATTAATGCTGCCACTTGAGTCAGCTACCACGTGTATGTGCTTTATCATTCCATCGTTCCATCCGGCATAATCTCACTCATCCAAATGATACACGTGGAAATGGACGACATCCTGTCATCATCCCCAATCAACTTAAACCAAGAACCATCCGCACTAAAATTCTTTGATCTCACTTAATGCTCAACCAAATCACTTGCAGTTTGTTCGTACAGTCTTGCAGTTTGTCTGATTGATACGACAAATTCATACGGCTAAATATATCTGAAATTAACATTCCCTTCACAATTGATGAAACTAGAGGAATTTTTATGGTTTTTTAAATATAATTTTGCTCAAGAGGAGAGGCCTTGATTTGGTGTTTGTCGAAGCTTCAGTAGAGTCTAACGAATCACTTCAATCAGTTAGTTTGCTCTGATATAAACATAAAGTAAGATGTTGATCAATTTGTGGTGTGACCTTGGTCTAGAGGTGGGTTAGAGGGCTCAATAAAAGGTGGTTTTGATGGGGAACTTTCTTGTTTCGCCTGGGGAAGCTTTTAGAAGGTTTAATTTGAAGTTTTTTGAGGTTTTGTGGAGTATCGGAAAAAGCTCTGGATTTTTGAACTCAAAATTGAGCTATGACATTGAGTTTTAATAGGGAAAATGGTGGGATTGATCTTAGCAGGTCTTAGAGAAGCTCTGGGAATATTTTAAAGGCCTCTCCCTAAGAAAATGATAGCACACAATATTTGGTCGTGGAGGCGGGAACTTAAATGGAGGGGGAACTAGGGTTCAATTGGCCAAGCTTGAGGGTGTAGAAGGGAGCTTAGGTAGAAAGCCAAGTGGTCTAATGATGAATGGAGGTGAACCACATTGGATGGGTGTAATTTGGGTTCAGTCCCTTGGGAAGGATTGTTGGTTTTAGGTTTTCCGGTGGCTAAGTCGGCTAGCAAGGATAGAGGAGGTTATTATCTGGCTCAAGGAATCTATGGTGAAGATTTAATGTGATTAGGCTGGGCGTCTAATCACTTGATCTCAAGCTTAGGTCACTCGGACAAAAAAGGGAAGGAATCCCCTAAATCATGGGACCCCTAGTTCATGACACCTTTAAGGTGAGCTAAGAGCACTTAAGGTGGATCTTAGGTTCTAAGTGGCTGCTGAGGTGATTTAAGATGGGTCAAACCAAGTAGTTGTAAGTTGACAACGACTTTTTATATACCTAAAAAAACAAGAATTTGGCGTGGACGTATACTCCTTTAGAGTGTTGTAATGCTCTAGGTGGAGGATGTTGTAGTTTGGCCATTCCACAAACACGCCTGTAGTTGGTATCCGTGTGTGAATCTCAACGTTGCACACCGGGCAACCCATACAAAGATTATCTGAAACCTCTGGTATCATCAGCTCTGTAGTGAACTCAGACTCATCCTCTATGGCAGAAAAGTTGGAGGAAGTCTCTCCCATGCATGGATCGTAGATTTTTCCCTCAGAATCACGGTAAGTGATTCCGAAACTGCTTATATGCAATTGTATAACAAATACTTTAATGATCTTTTCCACTTATGTAATCTTACTTTACAACAGAACCAAAAACTTTATCCTGGAGAAAATAAGAATTTAACATATTAATTTATAAATATATTGGGATACTACGCAAGTATACATATTGTTTTCAAGTAATATAGAACTTTTTGATTAAGACCTAAATATTAAACCCACAGGGGAAAACTCAATATGCACAAACTTTCTATTTTTAGAAAGAAAATTATTTAAACTATAGATATTTTCTCAAAAAGTAAAATTCAATTCTTTTTGGTATTTTTGGTATTTTGACAAAACAATAAAACTTCTAAAGATAACTTGAGTTTACGTAAAAGAAAGCACTGTCGGCGCTATTTTGTGTTGGAGGGAGTTGCCCGTAAGAAACTGTCGGTCACCGGTATCGAAATCCCGTCACCCGCTTCGGAAGGATGTTTTAATTTACATATATATTTAGTTTTTTTTAGAAAAATATGAAATCAAACTGACCCCATATTTTTCATAGTTTAAATGAAAGGGCGCTCTACCTCAAATATTGTTTATATCCCAAAGGATAAACACAAGACTTCAGGATGAGGCTCGATCAAATAAACTAAGGAATATATGACATCCATTTGGAAAACAAAACCTTTGTATTTTTCGACAAGTTCCCCTATTTAATATAAATGATTAAATAGGGTTTATATTAAGCTGGGTTTAGACATGCTTCCTATAAGGGCAAGCCCCTATAGTTAATTACATCCTAAATGACCAAAGGCACCCAAGAAGACTCTCGATAAAAATCAGAAAATATTATCTTCAGGGAATTTCAAAGGGTAGGACTTTTTAATGAGATCGGACATAGAGGCGTGAAAAGGGACTGGTTCAAATTTGGAACATTTTGTTGCAAAGTCCAAAGGAGGAAGAACTAGAGGATGTCATGGATCCAGAGGAGAACATCAGTGACTTCTCAAGCTATCCTAATATTTTGCTTCAGTTTTGAGGAGAAATGTTTTAGGTGTTTCATCCTGTCAATTTTATTAGTTAGGGCTTACATTTGTGTGAAATGATCACACAAGTAGCCTAGAAAAAGAACCTCAGTGACTTCCCAAGCTATCCTAATGTTTGGCTTCCGTTTTGAGGAGAAATATTTACGTTTCATCCTGCCAATTTTATTAGTTAGGGCTTACATTCGTGTGAAACTATCACACAAATAGTCTGAAAGATGTCAGGGTTTAAGTCGTGACGGACGACAACCTCGGAATCCTAAGATGAGTTAGGGCTTATATTGTATGGCATGGCTATACAAACTCCTAAAGATAAAATGAGGATTTACGTTGCATAAGCAAGCAACCTCAAAGTCATATGGCTTTTGTTGTTTATATCTAAGGAAGGAAGCTTGGTTTTGCTAGGGAAGACAGGTTTTGCTCTTGAAGATGGTTGTTCTCCCCACCATGCTAGCTCCAAGCTCTTTGCCGTGATGAGTTTGTGTTTTCAAGTGTGTCAAGTTATGATGTCAAATCAGGTGGCCCTATGGTTGAAGTTTTTTAAATTTTATGGGGGCATTTTAAGTTGATTAGAGCGACACCGATTAGAATCCTACGATTCCCTCGTTCCGGCACCATTATTTTTGGATTCACTTAGTCCAAATGAATTTACTAAACTCAACTTAATGAGTTCCATAATTTCATTTAGACCTTGGGAAGCCTCGTTACACTTAGTCCAAATGAATTTACTAAACTCAACTTAATGAGTTCCATAATTTCATTTAGACCGACTTTAGTCCAAATGAATTTACTAAACTCAACTTAATGAGTTCCATAATTTCATTTAGACCATAGCTTAGTCCAAATGAACTTACTAAACTCAACTTAATGAGTTCCATAATTTCATTTAGATCGTGGGAAAAGACACCGGTCAAGATCCCACGGTTTCATCGTCCCGGCACCACTATTTTCTATTGGAATCACTATGTTCCAAAATGAATTTACTAAACTCAACTTAATGAGTTCCATAATTTCATTTAGACCGTGGGAAGACTCAACTAAACTCAACTTAATGAGTTCCATAATTTCATTTAGACCGTGGGAAGACTCGTTAGCAACAGTAGGTTACCTCCTCCGAGGCCAAATGAATTTACTAAACTCAACTTAATGAGTTCCATAATTTCATTTAGACCTCGTTACTAAACTCAACTTAATGAGTTCCATAATTTCATTTAGACCGTGGGAAACTTCATTAGCAATGTAGGTTACCTCCTCCCCATAATTTCATTTAGACCGTGGGAAGCCTCGTTAGCAACCGTAGGTTACCTCCTCCGACATTTAGACCGTGGGAAGCCTCGTTAGCAACCGTAGGTTACCTCCTCCGAGGGGTTCCTGATCTTCCCATTTAGAGATTCACTTAGTCCAAATGAACTTATCAAACCCAACTTAATGAGTTCCATAATTTTTTTAAATCGTGAGAAGCCTCACCGTAGGTTACCTCCTCCGAGGACCATAATTTCATTTAGACCGTGGGAAGCCTCGTTAGCAACCGTAGGTTACCTCCTCCGAGGACCACTATTTTCGATTGGATTCACTTAGTCCAAATGAATTTACTAAACTCAACTTAATGAGTTCTGGCCTTATGATTGAAGTTCTTTAAATTTTATGGAGGCATGTTAAAGTTGATTAGAGCGACACCATCCCTCGTTCCGGCATCACTATTTTCTATTGGATTCACTTAGTCCAAATGAACTTATCAAACGCATCTTTAAATTTTATGAGGTCATATTAAAGTTGATTAGAGCGACACCAGTTAGGATCCTACGGCTCCCTCGTTCCGGTATCACTATTTTCTATTGGATTCACTTAGTCCAAATGAACTTACTAAACCCTCGTTCCGACACCCACTATTTTCTATTGGATTCACTTAGTCCAAATGAATTTACTAAACTCAACTTAATGAGTTCTATAATTTCATTTAGACCGTGGGAAAACTCGTTAGCAACCGTAGGTTACCTCCTCCGAGGGCATATTAAAGTTGATTAGAGCGACACCGGTCAAGATCCCACGGTTCCATCGTCCCGGCACCTCATATTAAAGTTGATTAGAGCGACACCGGTCAAGATCCCACGGTTCCATCGTCCCGGCACCTCATATTAAAGTTTATTAAAGTGACACCGGTCAAGATCCCACGGTTTCGTCGTCCCGGCACTAATATTTTCTATTGGAATCACTTAGTCCAAATGAATTTACTAAACTCAACTTAATGAGTTCCATTCATTTAGACCGTGGGAAGCCTCGTTAGCAACCGTAGGTTACCTCCTCCGAGGGGTTCCTGATCTTCCTCTATCGGAATCACTTAGTCCAAATGAATCTATTAGAATCACTTAGTCCAAATGAATTTACTAAACTCAACTTAATGAGTTCCATAATTTCATTTAGGGAAGCCTCGTTAGCAACCGTAGGGTTACCTCCTCCGAGGGCTCCCGATCTTCCAATAGGGGAAGCCTCGTTAGCAACCGTAGGTTACCTCCTCCGAGGGTTTCCCGATCTTCCGATAGAGAGGGAAGCCTTGTTAGCAACCGTAGGTTACCTCCTCCAAGGCGTTCCCGATTTTCCAATAGAGGCATATTACTTTAGTTGGAGCCTCGTTAGCAACCGTAGGTTACCTCCTCCGAGGGGTTCCCGATTTTCAAAGATTCACTTAGTCCAAATGAACTTATCAAACCCAACTTAATGAGTTCCATAATTTTTTTAAATCGTGAGAAGCCTCTACCTCCTCCGAGGGATTCCCGATCATCCGATAGAGACATCTTAATTTAGTTGAAGTTGTGGGATTCACTCAGTCCAAATGAACTTACTAAACCCAACTTAATCAGCTCCATAATTTCATTTAAACCGTGGGAAGCCTCGTTAGCAACCGTAGGTTTCCCTGAGTTCCATAATTTAATTTAAACCGTGGGAAGCCTTGTTAGCAACTGTAGGTTACCTCCTCTAAGGGATTCTATCCGATAGAGACATCTTAATTTAGTTGAAGTTGTGTACTAAACTCAACTTAATGAGTTCCATAATTTCATTTAAACCTTGGGAAGCCTCGTTAGCAACTGTAGGTTACCTCCTCCGAGGAATTCCCGATCATCCGATAGAGACGTCTTAATTTAGTTGAAGCTGTATTTTTTTGTGTGATGTTTGTGAATAAATTTTGAGTTGTTTTATATTTTGAATGTTGTGGCTATGAATTTTATCTTGGTTTATTTTAGTTTTAGTTATGGTTTTGGTTTGTGGCTATCCTAATATTTTTAGTTTTCATGCAGGGTGACATCGTTGTTTAGCATGCAAATTTACAGGTATAAAAGTACAGTATGAAGGTACAAAAAGACAGTGCTAAAGAAAAAACTGTAAAAGCGTACTTGGTGAATCTTGTCGTTCCACCGCCTGAAACTCAAAAGGAATGTTAAGGCGGTTTATATGAAACAGAGATATAAAATTTTGATGACCTATCTAACCCTAGGTCATATCTTGGTGGGTCCCTAGAAGTTTAATTAAGGATGATGTGGTCAAGCAAAATATATTAAGTTTAGTAGATTTTCGAGGTATCCAAAAGATCTAGAGAAAGAAGCAGGTCCGTTCTACTCTCTCACTTCTTGGTGAAAAATCTCGAGTTCTTTTAAACCTATTATATTGCTTAATAATTCATCATGTAAACACCCTTACTGCTCAGTGAGCATTGATGTCTCAATAATACTTATCATCTGTAGTTTAACTTTGAATATTATGTAGGTGAAGACCCTTGAAGAGGCAAGTTAGTGTTATTGGAAAACTTAGCCAAATTTTGTTTCTAATTGGGCTTGTAGTGTTTGAAAGGTGTTCTAATTTTTAATGATATTTAGTTTTCTAATCCTTTATTTTAATGAAACTTTATTTAACTTAAGTCACTACTAAGCCCTCAAGACTTAGGTGAGTGTCTTAATTAGTTTTGAAAAGGTTAAGCTTTTGGTGGTCATGATTTATTATTTGAATTTCATTTAAAAATCAAATAAGGTTATTAAATTGATTAATTATTGACTTCAAAGGTCACAACCCTAAGTCCTGGGTTCATTTTATTTTAATAAACTTCTAAATTTTAATTATTTAAAAATTTATTAACTTATCCTTTTAATTAAGAAAGTGAGGTTGGTTTCTACCAATTAACCCCTTGTGTTTCAAACATCCAAATTAAGATTAGAGGTTGTCTATTTCCCTCCTTGAATTAAGCCTAAATGTTAATTAAGGCTAAATTTCCATAATTACACATTTGCCCTTAACACTCACTTCATAATTCATCAAATTTAATCCAAATGACTTTGGAATTTTTTATCCTACCTTATTCATGGGTCAATTAAGACATCAGAGAAGAAAATGTGATTTTTGAAATTTTAATTTAATTTATATATATTTTTTCATGCAAAAATTGAATTTTTTTAAAAAAATTTCTAACTTAACTAAGGTATATCCTAATCCCATGAAATTTTTACTAGAGGTAAACCTAAACTAAGGAAGCCTTTGGACCAAATTTCATGATTTTTTAAATTTTATTTGAATTTTAAGAATTATTTTAATATCTAGGGTATTTATTAAATATAAAATATTTTAAATGCGAAAAATTAAGTTTTATATTTTTGAAAAATCTTCCTGAGGTCAGAGAACTCAGAAGAGATAATTTTATATTTTTTCAGAGTTTTCTTTATTTATTGGAATTTTTTTTTAATGAAAACCCATTTTTAGCCTTTAAAAATTATTTTAAACTTTAAAACTCAGTATCTTTATTTAAAATATTAGGAAAAATATTCTAATTGTTCCTAAGTGCTTAGGAAGCAATTTAGAACATTTTCATCAANATTTTTAATGAAAACCCATTTTTAGCCTTTAAAAATTATTTTAAACTTTAAAACTCAGTATCTTTATTTAAATATTAGGAAAAATATTATAATTGTTCCTAAGTGCTTAGGAAGCAACTTAGAACATTTTCATGATTTTTTTTTTACTTTTGTGATTTTTATGGATTTTTAATTATTTAAATATTTAAAATAGGCTAAAAGTCAAGTTTTTATTTTAAACTCCATTTTATTTTTAGAAAATACCCCTAATCACAGAGAACTCAAAAAATAAGTTTTTATAATTTTTTTAGCTATGTTTTGATTTTTAAAAATCATTTAAGTGCCGAAATAGATATTTATGTTTAAAAATCAACTTAAGTTACCAAATAAACTCAAAATGCTTTGGAGTTTATGGTGAGTTATCTGGATCCTAAACAATAGTGGAGATCAAAAATCAAGTCATTTTGTTGTTTCTATTTTTTAAAATTAATTATCTTAGTGACTTAAGGTTTGTAAAGATTAGGTGTATTTTGAATGACTTTCCTCATGAGAAATTTTCTTAAAGGCTCTCTGATCATCATAAATCGTTCAAAATTTTCTTGGATTTTTCTAAGCAACATGCTAATTTCCATGATTATTTTAAGCAAATAATGCACATAAACTTGAAAAATATGATTCTCTATCTAGAGACCTCGTCTAACTTTAGAAAAATCAGGGAATGTTCCTTAAGATAGAGGCAACAACATGCTAAAATTTCAAGCCATGGTGATATTACTACATGCATGGAGAATCAAAACATCCAATCTAGTGTTTAATTAATTAAAAATAAAATATGCATCAAATGGAATCCAAATAATTTCCACATTATTCTCCTCTGTTCACTAAGCAAGAGGGTATTCTTATTTTATTTTTATGATTTTTCCATACCAATATATGAATTTTTAAAGTTAGGGATCATTTTTTGATTTTTTAAATTTCATGTTTATCTATTTAAATGCGTGGCACTGACTGTATCATAGGCAGCTCCGAAAGCACGTGCGACATGCTCTGGTTGGACGCCGCCATCCACATTGCAGCTGACTCGGCCTGCGGTTCATGTTAGGAAACACTTTCTGGCTCATTCTCCTCCATCCATTTGATACACACGCGATATAGAGTGATCCCATGACCGTCCATAGTAAAACCCTAAGATCTCAGCCTAGACTCAACTAAATCACCTTAGGTTTGATCCTATGGATTCAATTAAGTGAGACGAACATATCCATGTGGTAATCATGCAATTAAATTAAGCCTAATTCAATAAAGAATCAAAATCGGCTCAGGAGGAAGAGAGGTTCAATAGCTTGGAACTGAGAAGGGAAGCTTTGATCAGAAAGTCTGAACACGTTTTTTGGAGTCTAAAGAAGCTAGGGATTAAGCCTCTTACTATGGTGAAATTTCTAGACCCAAATTCGACCAAGGCCGATTTCAGGTGTTGGTCTAGAGCTATGATAGGGGCTCTGTGGAAGGGGGATTTGATGAGGCTTTGGATTCTCTCAATGTGATGAAGGTGTGGGTGAGTTTAATTTGAGTTTGGTGGAGTTTATAGGTGTGGATAACTTTTTCCTGTCTCCGACAAGGTATTGAGCTAAAAAATTAGGCTCCGGCAAGGGGATTTAGGGCAATGTCGTGGCTGGGTTGCACTAATGAGGTCTCAAAGAGGATTTGGGATCAATTTGGGGAAGTCTTTTAGAGGAATTTTTAGCTCTCCGTCCATAACCGTGGAGGTGAGCATTTTATAAAAATGACCTTAGGCTTGCTGTTATGGCCAATTGGGGGGTGAAATGTGCTGCCTAGGTGGAGGGCAGAGAGGCTCTAAGCTTCAATTTGGATGAGGTGGCCTCTATGTCTGAATTGGGTATTATCCCATGGGTGGTGGATCTCGATTTTACCATCTTCCGGGCACTAGGCTGGTCGGCCGGCCAGGGGAGGTGGCTACAGAGGTAGGTGAGCCAGGGGAATATGTCACAACAACTTAATGTGTTTAGGCTTTATTTTGGCAAAAATATCCTAAGCTTACGCAAATATGGCATGAATTCCCTTAATTTAGGGTACCTTTATTCCATGGCTTAGTTTAGGAGGGTTTAAGAGGTTTAATCTGGTCACTAGGGTCCAACTAATGGCTGTGGTGTCATTAATTTGGTGACTTTAGAGTAGTTAGGCCATCTTTAGTGCATGGGTTCAATGTGGGTTCAAGTGATCAAAGCTTGGGTTTGGGCTAGACTAGCCATGTTAATTGTCCCAATTAACTGATCAAAATTGTGTATATGATTGTTATGAAGATTTTTGGTGAAGGGTTAAAGTGATTTTGAGTTCAATTGCTGAGTCCATTTTAGGGATTTTTGAAATTTGGTCAATTTGGGCATGTCGGGCTACATATGGGTCTAGGTTGGGCTAGACTTAGCCTAAGTCCCAACTTNAGTGCATGGGTTCAATGTGGGTTCAAGTGATCAAAGCTTGGGTTTGGGCTAGACTAGCCATGTTAATTGTCCAAATTAACTGATCAAAATTGTGTATATGATTGTTATGAAGATTTTTGGTGAAGTTTTGAAGTGATTTTGAGTTCAATTGGTGAGTGTTTTTGAGGGGTTTTTAAAATTTGGTAAATTTGGGCATGTTGGGCTACATATGGGTCTAGGTTGGGCTAGCCTTAGCCTAAGTCCCAACGTAATGGTTCAAATGATCAAGGGAGATGTTGTGAAGATTTTTCATGAAGGGATGGAGTGGAAATTTTGGGGCTAAGACCATCAATTTGGTGAGATTTTGAGACATGACCAATTTGGGGCAAATTTTGGGCTTTTTAGACTAAGGTTGAAATCAAATGAAATTCATGCCTCAACAAGGCCAATTGAAGGTCAATTTCGATGTATGGGGATGTTATAAAGGTTTTTTAACACAAATTGTGGCAAATGGAGTAAGCATGGGTTCAATTTGGTGGAACCAAGTCATGGGGCCAAAATTGGGGTTTTGATCTAAATCAAAATTAGGTTCAAATTATGGACTAAGTGAGTTTGGATTAAGTCTAGATTGGTCACATCAAGAGTTTATTTAAGTTTATAATTGATATTGGGGTAAATTGAGACCAATTTCATAAACATTTGGAGTGATTTGGGGAAAATATGGGCCTTTAAAGGGCAATTTGGGGGTTTTGATCAAAGGTGGCAAAATTGGCAAAATTGAGTCAAGTGATAGTAGAAAAAAAATGAAATTAAGAATATTTGGGAGGTTTGAGGAATTTTTGGGATTTTTAAGAATTTTTTGAATTTTGGGGTAAGGAGGGTTATTTCGATAATTTGGGAAATTTTGGTGATTTTGGGTAGTTTGGGTGTTTTCAAGGTGTTTGAAATGATTTTTGATCCAAGTTGGGTATTTTGGGTAGATTTGGGAAGTTTGGCCAAATTTGGGGTTCCAAAGGTATCTAGGTAATTTGGGGGAATTTAGGGGCAAAATAATAGGTTCAGTATCCTGGTAGAGTTAGAGTGTCAACCGCCATCAATAAGTCATGGACCAACGGAAACCACCTTTTGGGTTCTATATGTAGTGATATTAGTCAAACCCTATTGTAGGGCTAATGGTTTTAGGGGACCACCTACATGAGTCTCCCAAAAGTATCAAGGGACCAAAGTCAGCAAATTTAAGTTTAGGATAGTGAGTGATTGTGAGTGTAAGTGATTGCAAGTCAGTGCCTTAGCCCTAGACCAACACCTAGGGTCAACTCTATGGTCAAGCAATCCTAAGGGAACTCATCTTGTACTCCTTCATAATGACCCCACCTACTAAGTGCTAGATGTTAGAACCAATATGTGGAACTTCAAGTTAAGTAGTTTAGAATTTCTAATGGTGAGGGTTCCTTGTCTAGTTTTCTAAGAATAGTCAATAGGAAAGTATTATGGCTAGACCTTAGTCTACTAAAGTGGAAAAACTAAACCTAAAAAAAAAGTGAGGTCAACAAATGGAACTGCAATAGGTGAGGTGTGTTGGGCAAGCACATCGCGCGTGTTGGCGTTGACTAATGAGATCAAGAAAAACTAACACAAACGCCTTAGTCAACAGACCCGAAAATATGAGCAGAGTTGTGTGTGTGATTTGCTTCTGCTACGGACTTATCAGATGATCATCTTATTGAAATCAAGGAGTAGGGACTCTCACTGGGGATCAGAGAGTGAATTTTGAGTTATGAAATTTCAGGTATTTATAAAGGATGGGAGTGAGTATATAAGTGCTGACCCTGAGGTGAGAATTAAAATTTAGGTATCCATCTTAAAATAAGAATTAGATGCCATAATCCATTTAAGGTGGTCTTGAAACTTATTTCAAAAGATGAGAATAGAATTGTGTGGGAGGACCGAATCGAGATAAAAAACACAGAGGCTCACATCCGGCTCAAAAGAGGTAAAGATAATGTAGAAGATGAAAACCATTAAGGATATGTCTCCAGAAAGAAAGGAATATACCAGTTTGAGTTACCATTGGGGAGTTATATTTGAACCGACATATGATAAGGAGAATATATATATATATATGTCTTGTTAGGAAGGAAAACACTAGGACTCACATCAAACCTAAGCGATGATGAATAAAATGTCTGCTACATTAAGGAAGAAAACACTAGGACTCACATCCAACTCAAGAGGTAGCAAGAAGATATGTTCCTCACGTCAGAAAGGAAAGCACTAGGACTCACATCCAACCCAATATGTGACAAGAAAGTATATGTATTACATTGAGAAGGAAAGCACTAGGACTCACATCCAACTGAATAGGTAACAAGAAAATATGTGCGTCACGTTACGATAGATTGAGAAGGAAAGCACTAGGACTCACATCCAATTGAATAGGTAACAAGAAAATATGTGCATCACGTTAGGATAGAAAGCACTAGGACAGACATCCAACCAAAGAGGTGACAAGAAAATATATGCATTACATTGAGAAGAAAAGAACTAGGACTCAGATCCAACTCAATAGATAACAAGAAAATACGTGCATCACATTAGGAAGGAAAGCACTAGGACGCACATCCAACCCAAGAGGTGACAAGAAAATATATGCGTTACATTGAGAAGGAAAGCACTAGGACTCACATCCAACTCAATAGGTAATAAGAAAATATGTGTGTCATGTTAGGAAGGAAAGCACTAGAACTCACATCCAACCCAAGAGGTGACAAGAAAATATATGCGTTATATTGAGAAGGAAAGCACTAGGACTCACATCCAACTCAATAAGTAACAAGAAAGTATGTGCATCACGTAAGGAAGGAAAGCACTAGGACTCACATCAAACCCAATAGGTGACAAGAGAATATATGCTACATTGAGAAGGAAACTACTAGGACTCACATCCAACTCAATAGGTAACAAGAAAATATGTGTGTCACGTTAGGATAGAAAGCACTAGAACAGACATCCAACTAAAGAGGTGACAAGAAAATACATGCATTACATTGAGAAGAAAAGAACTAGGACTCACATCCAGCTCAATAGGTAACAAAAAAATATGTGCATCACGTTAGGAAGGAAAGCACTAGGACGCACATCCAACCCAAGGGGTGACAAGAAAATATATGCGTTACATTGAGAAGGAAAGCACTAGTACTCACATCCAACTCAATAGGTAAAAAGAAAATATGTGTGTCATGTTAGCAAGGAAAGCACTAGGACTCACATCCAACCCAAGAGGTGACAAGAAAATGTATGTGTTACATTGAGAAGGAAAGCACTAGGACTCACATCCAACTCAATAAGTAATAAGAAAGTATGTGCATCACGTTCGGAAGGAAAGCACTAGGACTCACATCAAACCCAATAGGTGACAAGAGAATATATGCTACATTGAGAAGGAAACTACTAGGACTCACATCCAACTCAATAGGTAACAAGAAAATATGTGTGTCACGTTAGGATAGAAAGCACTAGAACAGACATCCAACTAAAGAGGTGACAAGAAAATACATGCATTACATTGAGAAGAAAAGAACTAGGACTCACATCCAGCTCAATAGGTAACAAAAAAATATGTGCATCACGTTAGGAAGGAAAGCACTAGGACGCACATTCAACCCAAGAGGTGACAAGAAAATATATGCATTACGTTGAGAAGGAAAGCACTAGTACTCACATCCAACTCAATAGGTAATAAGAAAATATGTGTGTCATGTTAGGAAGGAAAGCACTAGGACTCACATCCAACCCAAGAGGTGACAAGAAAATGTATGTGTTACATTGAGAAGGAAAGCACTAGGACTCACATCCAACTCAATAAGTAATAAGAAAGTATGTGCATCACGTTCGGAAGGAAAGCACTAGGACTCACATCAAACCCAATAGGTGACAAGAGAATATATGCTACATTGAGAAGGAAAGCACTAGGACTCACATCGAACTCAAGAGGTAACAAGAAAATATGTGCATCACGTTAAGAAAGAAAGCACTAGGACTCACAACCAACCAAAGTGGTGACAAGAGAATTAATGTGCTACATAGAGAAGGAAAGCACTAGGACTCACATCCAAGTCAATAGCTAACAAGAAAGTATGTGTGTCACATTAGGGAGGAAAGAACTAGGACTCACATGCTACCCAAGAGGTGACAAGAGAATAAATGTGCTACATTGAGATGGAAAGCACTAGGACTCATATCCAACTCAAGAGGTAATAAGAAAGTATATGTGCTCTTATGCAGAAAATATGCAGATTCACATATGGTAATTCGTGGGGAATATGTAGATAGAATATGAAAATATGTCAAAGAATCAAATTTTATGTACTGATTCAGAAATGAGAATTGAATTTTAGTGGTCATTTTTGAAAAGAGAGTCAGAAGTCAGGGACCGATCTTGAAGAGTAAGAATAGGATGTCATTCTCCATTAGAGGGGGTCTTGTACCAATCTTGAACATGGAGAGTCAAAATTTGGTTACTGACTCTGAGAGTCATTTAAAAATAGTGTAGAGAGTTTGTAATATTGAATTTTTAGAAATGTGTCATGTGAAAAGGTTGATTTTATTGAAGAAGGTTTGTAGAGTTTTGTGGGGTTTCGTGCAGAATGCAAAATTTTGCAGGGATGTGAAGAGAGTTAATGCATATAAAGATGGTTGTGTTGCGTGCACAAAGAGTAAGAAACTTTGAAACANTCATATCCAACTCAAGAGGTAACAAGAAAGTATATGTGCTCTTATGCAGAAAATATGCAGATTCACACATGGTAATTCGTGGGGAATATGTAGATAGAATATGAAAATATGTGAAGGAATCAAATTTTATGTACTGATTCAGAAATGAGAATTAAATTTTAGTGATCATTTTTGAAAAGAGAGTCGGAAGTCAGGGACCGATCTTCAAGAGTAAGAATAGGATGCCATGCTCCATTAGAGGGGGTCTTGTACCAATCTTGAAGATGGAGAGTCAAAATTTCGTTACTGACTCTGAGAGTCATTTAAAAGTAGTCTAGAGAGTTTGTAATATTGAATTTTTAGAAATGTGTCATGTGAAAAGTTTGATTTTATTGAAGAAGGTTTGTAGAGTTTTGTGGGGTTTTGTGAGAATGCAAAATTTCGCAGGGATGTGAAGAGAGTTAATGCAGATAAAGATGGTTGTGCTGCGTGCACAAAGAGTAAGAAACTCTGAAAAGGAAACAATCCTCTCAACAAATTCATTTTTTTTTCTTGTTATTTTTATCACATTTAATTTTTCAAAATATGTCTTTAAGATTTTAATTGGTTGATTTTCAAAAGAAATTTGTTTTGTTGTTTATTCATTTGTAATTATTTTTATTTAAAGTTGTTGTTTCGTTCTTAATTCATTAAAATTCTGAACCAACGCCTGGTTCGTAGCTTCAATCCATCGTACAAAAAGGCAACTAACAAAAAGGCACCTTTTTGAGAGAAATTTCCATTAATCTGCTCCAATAAAGATGTCACAGATCAAACATAGGCTAACGCCTAAGGATATACCTCATATAGTCCATGTTGTAGTATATTCAGAACATCTCATGCCATGAATATATTGTAGGCTGAATATATCAGATACATATCATGTTGCTATAAAAAAAATACAGTGAACCCTATGACCATCTGTATCAGGTACGACGAGCTCCTGATATAGCACACCTTATAAGAAATGCTCCAGGATAAGAGTTCCCTTCGCATGCACTTAGAGGTACAACCCTCTCATCGCTCGTATGACAGTAGCTCTTCCAGTTCCGGGTTTGGCTGAAATCCATAAGGTATTTTGCTGTCGTCCATCCTATTGAAGGTCAGGAACACCCTATGGTATTGTACCCCTCAAATGCAATGTTTGGCGACATCTGTCCCATCTCCTTTCAGAGCCAAAAGTGAACCAACAGGCAGCGCAATCTCTAGAGTTCCTTTAAACTTGCCAAGGCCCAATCTCTTTCCCTAACAATATATTGCTTTTGCTTATAAATGAGATCGTGCAAAATTGTCTTAAAAAATCGTGATGATCAATGTGAGGAGGTATGCAGTCTCCCTCGTCACATATGTTGATGATGCAACTATTTAAGATACAGGTAGCTGGCAGTATGCTCCATCTAACTATTCTCTTGATCATCCACTTTATTACAGGAGGTAGTGAATCTATCTGGTCATGTCTAAGGATCCCTGATAGATTTCCCTGTTAGTCATTTGTAAAATTATAACAATAGCTACACTAAATGGTGATTCTTCCTTTTCCTCTCATCCATTTCTTTGGCTCAGAGTATGTTATTTCCATGAGAAAGCCTGCTTGACCTCTATCTCTCAAATGAAAGATGCACTCGAGAATGCTTCTTTCGTCACTCTCAGAGAAAACCCTTGTATACAGCTTCAGGCCTTCCAGTGTGTTGACGATTCTTCCTTGATCTTCTTCGTAAAATTCAAATTTTCTTTTATTCACTTTGCTTATTTTGTAGTACTCCATCGTACTAGGAGTCGGTAGCTGTTACGGGCGTTCCTCCCTCTGAACATTGATAGGAACCTAAACTGGCGCTGGCTGATCTGGAATATGAGCTCGACATCTAGCGGGATGTACGACCCTGGGCTCCATGGTATATACTGATTAGTCCCCAGTGGGACGTGTGGATCATCCATCATAAAATCAGATGTATGAGACCCATCGGTGCTGGAAGTATACTCTTCTATTGTAATAAAGCATTGTAAATGTAGAACATTACAATCTGGGCATTCTACAAACGCCCCTATGGCTGATGTCCCTACAGGTATCTCAATGTTGCACGTCAGGCAACCCTTGCATAAAAGATCTGAAGCTGAAGGTGTCTCTGGCTCTGTTACGAACCCCAGTGCTTCATGTGTGGTGGTTAGGCTAGCAGAAGTTTCTTTCATGTCTGGATCATAAATATGCCCCTCAAGAATAGGGGTGAGTATGTTTTTTGTCTCTCTCTGACGTGTAAATTCTTCTCGTAGAAAATCCCTCTACTTCTTGCGGTTGGCGTTTTTGCGTTGCACACTGCGAAGTGAAGGATCTGGCCGTCATTCATTATTGGAGGCTACTAGATCTCCAACTAGTGTAGCTACCACGGAGGGCAGACGACTGGGCCCTTCCATCGGATCTTGCTCTATTATCATATTCTTGCCTTTGTGCGATGCATTATCTTTGGCGGTCACCCTCAGCAGTGAAGGCAGNTGATTTTCAAAAGAAATTTGTTTTGTTGTTTATTCATTTGTAATTATTTTTATTTAAAGTTGTTGTTTCGTTTTTCATTCATTAAAATTCTGAACCAACGCGTGGTTCGTAGCTTCCATCCATCGCACAAAAAGGCAACTAACAAAAAGGCACATTTTTGAGAGAAATTTCCATTAATCTTCTCCAATAAAGATGTCACAGATCAAACATAGGCTAACGCATAAGGATATACCTCATATAGTCCATGTTGTAGTACATTCAGAACATCTCATGCCATGAATATATTGTAGGCTGAATATATCGAATACATATCATGTTGCTATAAAAAAAATAAAGTGAACCCTCTGACCATCTGTATCAGGTACGACGAGCTCCTGATATAGCAGACCTTCTAAGCAATGCTCCAAGATAAGAGTTCCCTTCGCATGCACTTAGAGGTACAACCCTCTCATCGCTTGTATGACAGTAGCTCTTCCAGTTCCGGGTTTGGCTGAAATCCATAAGGTATTTTGCTGTCGTCCATCCTATGGAAGGTCAGGGACACCTTATGGTATCGTACCCCTTGAATGCAATGTTTGGCGACATCTGTCCCATCTTCTTTCAGAGCCAAAAGTGAACCAACTGGCAGCGAAATCTCTACAGTTCCTCTAAACTCGCCAAGGCCGACAAAGTCAATCTCTTTCCCTAACAATATATTGCTTTTGCTTATAAACGAGACCGTGCAGAAGGGTCTTAAAAAATCGTTATGATCAATGTGAGGAGGTATGCAGTCTCCCTCATCACATATGTTGATGATGCAACTATTTAGGATACAGGTAGCTGGCAGTATGCTCCATCTAACCATTCCCTTGATCATCCACTTTATTACAGGAGGTAGTGGATCTATCTGGTCATGTCTAAGGATCTCTGATAGATTTCCCTGTTAGTCATTTGTAAAATTATAACAACAGCTACACTAAATGGTGATTCTTTTTTTTCCTCTCATCCATTTCTTTGGCTCAGAGTATGTTATTTCCATGAGAAAGCCTGCTCGGCCTCTATCTCTCAAATCAAAGATGCAGTCGAGAATGCTTCTTTCGTCACTCTCAGAGAAAACCCTTGTATACAGCTTCATGCCTTCCAGTGTGTTGACGATTCTTCCTTGATCTTCATCGTAAAATTCAAATTTTCTTTTATTCACTTTGCTTATTTTGTAGTACTCCATCGTACTAGGAGTCGGTAGCTGTTGCGGGCGTTCCTTCCTCTAAACATTGGCAGGAACCTAAACTGGAGCTGGCTGATCTGGAATACGAGACTCGGCATCTAGCGGGATGTACGACCCTGGGCTCCATGGTATATACTGATCAATCCCCAGTGGGACGTGTGGATCATCCATCATAAAATCTAAAGTCTGAGACCCATCGGTGCTGGAGGTATACTCTTCTATTGTAAAAAGCATTGTAAATGTAGAACATTACAATCTGGGCATTCTACAAACGCCCCTGTGGCTGATGTCCCTACAGGTATCTCAACGTTGCACGTCGGGCAACCCTTGCATAAAACATCTGAAGCTGAAGGTGTCTCTGGCTCTGTTACGAACCCCAGTGCTTCATCTGTGGTGGTTAGGCTGGCAGAAGTTTCTTTCATGTCTGGATCATAAATATGCCCCTCAAGAATAGGGGTGAGTATGTTTTTTTTCTCTCTCTTACGTGTACATTCTTCTCATAGAAAAGCCCTCTCCTTCTTGCGGATGGCGTTTTTGCGTTGCGTCCTGCGAAGTGAAGGATCTGGCAGTCATTCATTATTGGCGGCTACTAGGTCTCCAACTAGTATAGCTACCACGGAGGGCAGACGGCTGGGCCCTTCCATCGGATCTTGCTCTATTATCATGTTCTTGCCTTTGTGTGATGCATTATCTTTGGCGGTCACCCTCATCAGTGAAGGCAATCCCTCTTTCTCCCTGCAGCTGACTACATTCATGAGAGGACTTTTGTAGTCCATGTCAACCTGGTTAAAGTCAATGTTGAATTCTATGGCTTCGCCCTGCTGCACCATCTCCTCATTTAGTGCGAGACTCCAACCATCCTTAAAAGCAGAGATCAGCCTCTGTCCCGACATTTTTCTGTAGACNGGTGCCGCCCTGCTGCACCATCTCCTCATTTAGTGCGAGACTCCAACCATCCTTAAAAGCAGAGATCAGCCTATATCCCGACATTTTTCTGCAGACGACAGGAAAAATGTCAGTGGGCTGAAACTTGGCATGAACAAAAACAAAACAAAGTATTTATTGAGGTAAATTTTAGCTTATTTTAGTGAAATGAATTATTTACTTATATAGGAATTTTGTTTTATTTTTGTGGAACATTATACTCAAAAGTGGAAAGGAGAAAATTTGAAGTTTTAAAATAAAATTTCTCAAAATTTTTATTATATTGAATTTAATTACAAAAATTAGACCCAGTCATAGACATTTAGCCACATAGATAACCCCAAAACAATCAAAGTTTCAAAGTAAGCAAAAACAAACAATATCAGGTTCCGTAATAGGTTTTCATATATCGTCCATTTATTGGTAACATGGGTTTTTTGCCCAGGAAGTCCACTAACTGGTAGGCTCCTCCTGTGTTGACCTTTTCAACGACAAATGGTCCCTCCCAATTTGGCTTGAATTTTCCAAATATTTTGCGGCCTGCAAGAATAGGCTTTTTGAGCACAAGTACGAGGTTACCAACTTTGAATGTCCTTAGGCGGACCAATTTGCCATGGGCTTGTACCATCTTTACCTAGTAAAGCTCCAAATGTTGCTGTGCTTCTAGTCATTTACCTTGAAGACTTTCCAGTTCTTCATGTCTGAGTTTTGCACTTTCTCCTATTATGAGTTGGTTGGCAACAAAAAATCTAAGAGTCGGTGTCTGGATTTCTAGCGGTAGCACGGGCTCGAACCCGTACACGAGCATATAGGGTTTACACTGAGTGGGAGTCCTGAAAGTCATTTGGTAGGCCCACAAGGCTTCTAATAGTTTGTTGTACTAATCTCTTTTGTTTTCATCTAGTGTTTTCTTCAAAATCTGTACCAGTGTTTTGTTGAAGGCTTCAACCAGACGATTTGCTCTAGGACAATAAATCGTAGAGTATCTCCAATCTATGTCATGTCTTTTGAACAAATTATTGATCTTTGTGCATCTGAAAGCTGTCCCATTGCCAGAAATTATTCTTCGCGGTACTCCAAAACGGTAGACAATTTGGCTTTTGAAAAAATGAAGGAAGTGCTGTGTCATAACCTCACGTAACGGTACTGCCTCTACCCATTTGGAGAAGTAATATGTAGCAGCAAGTATAAACCTATGTTTTTTTTGAAGATGGAGGGTATATCGGAACTATTATGTCCATGCCCCAACACTCGAATGGCCACGAGGTAACATCTGGGTGTAGCACATTTGGAGGCTGGTGTAAGACCACCCCATGAATTTGGGAGTGGTGACATTTTCTGGCTGTAGCCATGCAGTCGGGCATCATTGCTAGCCAATAATACCTTAGTCTTTGATCTTCATTTTTATTGTCAGCCTTGACTGGTGAGCGCCACACAATCTGGCATTTACCTCTTTGAAAATTTTTTGTGCTTCGGCTCTGCTCAAACACCGTAGCCACATCTGTTCGAATGATCTTCTGTACATAACGTTTCCCACTAGGGCGTAAGACATGGCCCTTCTTGTAATATGATGTGCATCAGACTTGCCTTCTGGCATCTTTCCAGTATACAAATATTCTATTAATGGCTTGCACCAATCTTCATTGATGTCTGCAACTGTATTTATTGCTTCTTCTTTTTCGAGCTTGTGTAGAGTTTTGAGGTCGATCTGAGACAAGACCAGTCTTCCTTGCACTATGTTTTCAATGGAATCCTATGGGGGACATGCCATTTCCTTAATAAGTTTTGCTAGATCGTTGACATGGGCATTATCTCCCTTAAGAATCCGATAGAAAGTCACATCAGGAATCTATTTCAGGAGCTCCATCGTGTACTAATAGTATTCTGCTAATCTTGGTTCCAGGATTCTGTATTGTCCGGTGACTTGCTGGATGAAGAGTTGGGAATTATCATAGATGGCAATATTTGTTATATCCATTGAGATTGTTATTCCCAATCCGGTGATTAAAGCTTCATATTCTGCTTCATTGTTGGTACACGGCTCTGTTAGGTGGTATGAGAACCTCAACGTACCATAATCTGGTGTGGTAAAGATCAAACTGATCCCTGCTTTGTCTAGTACATTTGTGTCAAATCCTTTGACTTTTCTGGATGATGAAGCACCATTAAAGTACATTTCCCAGCATTGTACACTGGAAAGTTCCATTTGCATTATTTGCTCGTCTGGTAAATTATCGTTGAGAGAGGACCTAGCTGGCAGTGGGTGTGCAACAAGAAAGTCTGCTAATATCTGTCTTGTAATAGCACGGAGGGGAACAAAAGTTATATCAAATTTTAATAAGATCATTGATCATCTTGCTAAACGTCCGAAAAGTGTTGGTTGGGTCATCAAATATTGCAATGGATTAACTTTTGAGATTAAGGTAATCTTATGAGAAAGCAGGTAATGTCTAAGCTTTTGATCGGCAAAAATCAATGTCAGACAATGCTTCTCAATGGTGGATACCTTATCTCCATCGGTATTAGACGACGACTCAAGTAGTAGAGTGCATTTTCTTTACCCTCATCATTGACTGCTAAGAGGGCTCCAAGAGAGTCATCTAGGGCCGCGGTATAAAGTATCAAAGGTTTTCATGGGATAGGGGCAGCCAAAACAGGAGATGTCATTAAATATTATTTAACGTCCTCGAAGACCCGTTGGCATTTCTCTTCCCAAACAAATTTGGTGTCCTTTTTAATTAATGCCGAGAAAGGCTGAAACCTACATGAGATATTAGAAATAAAGCGTCTCACATATGTCAACTTCCCTTGGAAGGAACGTACTTATTTTAAGGTTTTATGAGGAGGCATTTCCAATATAGCTTTAATTTTATTCGGGTCGATCTCGATTCCCCGATGACGGACAACAAATCCCAAAAATTTCTCAGAGGTAACGCCAAAGATGCACTTTAAGGGATTCATTTTAAGGTCATATCTTCGTAACCATTCAAACAAGATCCTCAAGTCTTATAAATGCTCTATTTTTTGTTTACTTTTGATGACCAGATCATTCACGTAGCATTCTACTTTGTTATGGATAAGGTCATCAAAATTTTTTTTCATCGCTTGATGATATGTTGCTCCGGTGTTCTTTAGGTCGAATGACATCACTGTGTAGTAGAAAATTCCGATTGGTGTTCTGAAGGATGTAAGTGCTACGTCCTCGGGAGCCATCTTGATTGGGTTGTATCCCGACGATCCGTCCATGAAGGAGAAATTTTCATGCGTTGAAGCGATATCTTCCATCATTTCTAGTATGGGTAGTGAAAACTTGTCTTCTTGACATGCCTTGTTCAAATCTCTGAAGTTGACACAAACACAGTTCTGTCCGGTTTTTTGCTTAACAGATACAATGTCAGCCAACCATGTCAGTTACTGCTCTTCTTTTACAAAGAGGACTATTTCTTCACCTCGACAATGACTTGTTGTTCTATTTTAAAGTGCATTCTCCTGGGAGCTTGTTTTACTGGGGTTATTTTCTCGTCCACCCCAAGTTTATGGACTGAAACTTTTGCAGATAGTCCTGGTATTTCTTTGTAGCTCCATGAGAAGCAATCTTTGAATTCTGCTAATAGTTTGACCAATTCTGCAGATTCTTCGTCATTGAGTAGAGAACTTATAAATGTAGGTCGGGGTCGTTCTTCAGTCCCGAGGTTAATCTCTTTCAATTCATCCCTTATAAATGTAGGTCGGGGTTGTTCTTCAGTCCTGAGGTTAATCTCTTTCAATTCATCAACGATAGATTTAATTTCCTCCTCAAAATTTGGTGGAGCATCTTCTATTTGTTGGTCAGTAGAGTCATCCTCTATATCGAGACAATCCTCTTCTGACTCACCAGTAACAATCATGCAAAATAAAGAATCATGGACTGTTCGATTGTACCAAATTCAAGACCCGCTTTTGAATTTGGAGTTTGACTTTTATCATTCCATAATTTTTCAAAAAGTTGAAATTTATCTTTTGGCATTGGTTTTGGTGAGTGTCCCTATTGAATTAACTTTTTCCATAATTTTTTAAGAAGTTGAAATTTATCTTTTGGCATTTGTTTTGGTAAGTGTCCTTGTTAAATTAACTTCTGAACACAAGGTGGAAGTAACCAAAAGGCAATTCCATTAATTCATTAGGATCATCATCCAAATTTACATGTTTTTGAAGCTCAGAAGAGATTAATTCATTAGTATCAACATCCAAATTTACATGTTTTTCAAGCTAAGTAGAGGTAAGGCGAGAAGTAACCAAAAGATAATTCCATTAATTCATTAGAATCAACATCAAAATTTACAGGTTTTTCAAGCTCAGTAGAGGAAGAAGCGTGGTAAAATTTGATCGGCTTTACCCAACACTATGGACTTCCTTGACCTCTAAACTCTCAACCTTTTGAGGGAGAATCGGAGTGAGGATCATAACAACACTATGCGGACTTCCTTGACCTCTAAACTCTCGACCTTTTGAGGGAGAATTGGAGTAAAGGCGAGAAGTAACCAAAAGATAATTCCATTAATTCATTAGAATCAACATCAAAATTTACAGGTTTTTCAAGCTCAGTAGAGGAAGAAGCGTGGTAAAATTTGATCGACTTTACCCAACACTATGGACTTCCTTGACCTCTAAACTCTCAACCTTTTGAGGGAGAATCGGAGTGAGGATCATAACAACACTATGGACTTCCTTGACCTCTAAACTCTCGACCTTTTGAGGGAGAATCGGAGTAAGGGTCATAGCATTCACATAGTGGTTTATCCAATCATACATTATTTCATATTCATTATTTTCTGTATCTTCTAGGGATATTTCATATGGAGGTTTCTTTTGTCTTATCATCATTATTTCATCTTCAGAACTATCTTCATCACCAAAATTGATGGTTGGCCTATTCCGTTCAACAATTAAATTGATTCTTCCTCGTCTACGTCCCCTGACCTTGACCTCGGGTGCACGAACTAAAAAAACCTCTACCAACTTGTTGTAAAGGAGTGGTGGAAGATTGATGAAGCGCAGTTGAATGGCCTCCTCTTTGTAATTCTTCTGAATCGACATCTTAGTTTGTGATAAATTCACGAGAGAAGACATTCCTCTTTGAAGGCGCATAGTAGGCAGCATCTTCGTGAATACCAACTTCATGCAATGAAAATGGTTGTAGGTCTCTTTTGATGCAATTTTCTTGACCATCTTTGCAGTATTTAATGCACTGGTATAGAGATGATGGAACCATATTGTGCTAATGAATCCATGGTCGACCCAGTAGAGCGTTAAAAGAGGTCTCGAAGTAGATGATTTGAAATTTAGTTGTTATCATGTGTTCTCCAACCTTCATAAGTAATGTAATTGATCCAAGGGCTCTTTCTCCCTTTTGGTTGAATGCTCTTAACATCATTTTATCGGTCGTAAACTCTTGATCTTCAATATCAAGTAGGCCAATGTTTTTAGGCTCATCAAGTTAAGAGATGCTCCAAAATCTACTAATACTTTCGACAACACAAATCTGTCGATGTTGACGGAGATGTAGAGTGGGTGATTCTGATTGGCGGTACCGAGCAGCAAGTCTTCATCTGTGAAGGTTACCCCAGGTTTTTCTTTTAATGAACAAACTTCATCTGAGGATGTGCTCGCCAGCTGAGCTATGCAAATTTTTGGGTGAAGAAAAGCTGTAACTAGAGACTCTCTCATTTCCTGTGACAGGATCAGAGCACCGTAGATGCTTAATCGAGTCGATAACTTCCTAAGTTGAGCTAGCACGTTGTAATATACTTTGTATGATCCTCCAATTTTGTTTTGATTATGTGGTTCTTCTATTGGTGTAGGTGGGGGTATCTCCTCTCGAGTCATTATTTGCTTTCCTTTGTCTGTTGGAGCTGTTTTTGGTGGTAACACTTTTTTGCTCCTTAAGATAACTTCCGTGATTTCTTCTTCTTGAGATATCATTGTTGAATCTTAAGGTGTCTCCTCCTCTTCGTTGGAAAGAACTAAGTTGATGGTATGCGGTGTACCGTGATGCTCGAGAATTGGCTCCTCATTTTCGATGCTATTGTAGACGGTATCATTGATGCCTTCTTTAGACTTCACAACGAGTTCATTAGACTCGGGTACGATTTGAGGATCATTTTGGGGATTAAGATCGAACATAGATTGGTCATAATTAGTTATGTTATCATCATAAATAGTTAAAACGTAGCCGAAATCACAATCATTATATTCATAAAACCCCGAAGGGACAAAAAGATAATCATACAAAGTCAAGGGTTCGAGGATTTTCTTCCCCGAATCAGAGACAACTAATCTGTTAAACGCGGCCCCTATCCTACCCCCCGTGCTATCAATCTTTGTAGTGACACTTTTCTTCTTCTTCTTTGACTTTGACTATGCCAGCTCTCCTGACGAAATCTTCATCTTGGGCTTGGTATGCTGCGAACTCTAAATGGACGCTTGTTTTGATGCAGAATGGATCATTTTCAGTATTTTCTTGGATGATTTGCTCCAGACCTCGTTCCATTCTTTGTCTCTGGTATACGCAAAAGATTGTTTTGATGGATCTTGTATTTGATTGAGAACCCGCTTGAGTTCACCCCAAGATCTACTCCATCCATTTGTTCCAGTATACAGATCAAATGGGGAGATTGGCTCGACCGAAATCATATTTATGGAACCTTTTAAGGTTCTCTTAAATATTCTTTCGGGATTGTTATTTTCTCTTTGTTAAGGTTCTTCTCAAGCCAGTCTTTAAAGAAGAAGCATTTTTCTATAGTGTGCCCAAGCAATCAGTGGTATGGGCAATAATTTGGTTCATTCTTCCTATCCACCTCTTCGGGCTTCTTCAAATCTGGTAGTCTGAACTCCAGTTTCTTCATCAGACTTCTGAATATTTTAGGTATAGCTTCATCTTTAAAAGAATACACCATTTTACGTCGTTCTGACAGGGACATTTTCTTATCCCTTGTTCCAGTTTCTTCACTCTACCTTTCTCCCTTCTCAGAGATAAAATGAAATGACGAGATAATATGATGTGCCAATATAAAATATAAAATAAATTGTGATTATTTTTCAACTTTGAACTTAATTTACATTTCGATCTAATCAATTGAATTTTTAAAATATGTTGAGAAACATATGATCCAGAAATGGAGTATGAGTTCTACAATAGAGTGAGGATCACATTTGATTTCATGGAGGAGAAATTTGCTCAAAGATTTAAGTGCAAATAAACAGGGAAATATTCTTTGTTGGGTGAAGAATTGGAGAATCTTTAGGGTGACAAACTAAAATCCCCAATTCAGTCTTAGTGTTTAAAAACTAAATCGAGAGTTAGCCTTCAGGTGAAAGGAAGTGAGAGCTCTGAAGTGGAAGTCAGTATCCTCTTAGCCTGGCCACAGATTTAGGGATTAAACCCAGGATTAGCCAATGATTTTCTATGCACTGTATTAGGGTAGAGAATTATAATTGCTCCTATTTGACACAATACATATTATAAACATTTCTCTCATCTTGTTTCACTAAATCCTCATTGTAGTGGGAATGATGTTTTTTCAGATAAGAAATCTTCATTACATAAATATAGTTAGTTGATTAGTATTTACTTTTAAAACTTTGTATTTTTGTTTTGCTAATAGTTAAGTAATTTAGTTTTGATAACATCTCAACATTTGAAATTAGTTACAGTGATTTCGTTTGATTATATGTAATTTTCCTAGTAAAACTTATCATTGTAAATTTACACCTTCTCTGTGTGATCGATATTTGGGGCTTAAATAGAAAGTCCTTTATTACTTGATAACGATATGTATACTTGCGTAAAATTCCATTATTAATTTCCCATAATTATATATATTTTACACAAATTACTTTTCATACAAGGATCAAGTTTCTGGTGCTGTAGTGGTATCAACTTTATAAATCCTTACATATAAAAAATCTGGATCAATGCCTCCTTTCACAAGTCTTTTAATAATATTTTCATTTCTAGTGGTCATACCACCCTCTTTAGCCAATTGGTGTCGTAAATGTCCCTTCAAAATTCAGCAAAATGAAGTAAATTGTTACATAACTGCCTCTAGCGCTTAAGCCCAGGGCCTCAGGCTCTTAGCCGCGACATTCTCTGTTTCATCGGCACATAAGCTTCGAATCTGAAGCTTAGGCGCCAAAACACTTTAGCACAAATTTTACCTTTTTGCCCAAATTTTGATCTTTTTTCGCTCCTTTTAGCATTTTTCACCTTTTTACTTGTACTTGAAAGAAAAACATACAAATACCTTCCATTAAAGTGCAATAAGTCAAAAAATAGGTATAAAATGTGTCTGAAAACTTTATATATTTTAGGTGTAGCAAAATCCACCAAACTTAAAATGTTACTTGTCCTCAAGTAACACTTTAATCTTTAAAAACCAAATATGTATGATATGTATATGAGTTTAATTAGGAGTTACTAAAATTTAGATTAAGAAATATAGTAGTCCAATTTGGAAAAAAATTTAGTAAATGAGACCAACTTAAAGTATAGAAATTTTTAATGTTAAGAAATATGAAAATATGACTTCTTATCTAATTCAGAAATATTATAGATTTTTCAAATTTAGGAATTAGTTCTTTTATTTTCGTTACTCAAAAATTTTTATTAAGAACAATTTTACTTGCCATATTATATCCTTAAGCTTAAGAGTTTCTCAAGTCTTATACTTTAAAACGATAAAATGTGAAACAAATTTTTGATTAGACACTAATCCTCAAGCTTCTCTTTTACTTTTTTTTTTCTTTCTTTTCTTTTTCTTTTCTTTTTCTTTTTCTTGCTTCTTTTTCTTTTTCAAGTGAGGATTACTATATCTGAATAGGCCTTTAATGGTTTTGAATTCCACTTCTCCTTTCCTAAAGCAAAGTCTTGATATAAATCATTTACTTAAAAATATAATAATAGTTTTGAAAATTATTTTTAACAAAAGAAATTTATATGTAAAAAAAAAAGTCTAAATTTCTAAATTTTTCAAAAATGTAATTTTTCTTACTAAAGATAAGTTCTTATGATTCTCTTCTCTTTTACAATACTATTGAATCTCACAATAAAACAAAAAATAAAAAGGATAAAGTAAATTTGTAGTGCCTAAAATCTCTCTAAAACTATCTCTCAAAACTCCCCATTTCCATCACTTTTTATAACTTTCATGCACACTTTAAAAAGTCTCAACTTCCTTCTTTTATAAATCTCCAAGAGGTGCCTTGATAACTCTTCAGAATGTATCCCAATTCAATGTATTCTCCAAAGGATACCTCCTTCCATAAGTATTTTAATAATATTTTATTTTCTAGTGGTCATAACCACCCACTTTAGCCAATAGGTGCCTCAAATGTCCCTTCAAAATTTAGCAAAATGAAGTAAACTGTCACATAACTGCATCTGGCGCATAAGTACGAGGCCTCTGGTTCTTAGGTGCGGCCTTATTTGTTTCACTAGTGTTTAAACATCGGATCTGGTGCTTAGGTGCACAATTTTCACCTATATGCTCTAATTTTTATCTTTTTTAACTCTTTTTAGAATTTCTCTCCATTTTACTTGTACCTGAAAGAAAAATACACAAATAAATTCTAATTATAGCGCAATATTTCAAAAAATATGTCNCAAATCAAATTCACTTGTAGCACATTTGAGAACAAATAAAATTCCAGTTTTTAAAATATTTTTCATCCCCCCCTCAAACTTAATTTTTTAACAGATTAAACAGTTTATCATTAAATATATATAAGCAGGAATGAAAATGTAAAAATAACATGCTAACAGGAATTATAAACCCTAATGATACAAGTATAAACTAAAAACGGGAGTAAAATTAATTTTTATCAAATTTTAAATATTTTCATTTTACTTTAACATGTAGAGATTCAATAGACTTCTAAGCAGTGAGTATAAACATAAAAGCAAACACATACACTATTGACATCACAATCTTAACATAAAGGAAAACTTGCAAACATGATAAAAAAAAATAAAGGGTACGGTTTATGAATTTCAAGTTTAAGATCTAAGCTAGAAAAATTTTCTACTTTATAACATATATAGAATTAAGTTAAGTTCTAAACTAACTAAATCAGACAACTCACAACAGTTACCACCCTAGAATTTTAAAACAAACTACTAACTAACACAAACATTGCAATACAATTAAAAATAAAAGTCTCACACATCACAATATCTAAACAATTAAACATACATATATGTCTCAAGTCCAAAATAAGAAAATACAACACATCATAATTCTCACTAAAACATAAAATTACAATCCACATCACATATTTCAAACCAACACACAAATGCAAATGTAGCAAGCCCAGACCACATAGTTCATATAATATTACAATCATAAAATAAATCTCTCAGCTCTGCTCTTCATTCTCTGAATCACCGCCATCCCAAACTTTTGTAGGCTGATAAATCAGGGTATCTAGAATATGGAGGAAATTACCCTCGTTGGTTATCCCTAATGAGGCTCTCTATAGATGAGTGAAATTTCTCTTCATAATCACATTTTCTCCTATTATACCTATCAATATGCTCTACAAAATACTTTAAATTTTGCACCCTATCAGTGGTAAAATTAATATTATTCATCATCCTCTACAATAATTGATATCGGGTCTTAGTAGACTCACCTCTAGATGTAGAAGCACGTGAAGTAGATGGTCTAGATGAAGAAGCAGTAGAGGTAGTTGCAACAAACGTTTCCATTCCATAGCTCCTGGAAAATCTTCCTCTCTAGCCAAAAATTGGATGCTCAGAATAAGTCTTCACATTCACCTTCGTGATGGGCTTTAGAGGTAACAAAAATTCCTCCCAACTATCATATTTAACCCCAGCCTGCTCGCACAAAGAAAAGATTAAGGAAGCAAATCCCAGACCTGCAGTTGTAACAACAGTAACAAAATTGATGATAGTCTGACAAATAAAATCTCCAATGTTGATGAGCTTTCCCTCTTGAAATGAAATAGTGTCATGCCTTTGAAGGTGCACATAACTTTGAAGTTTAGAAATTTACTCTCCTCTCATTGGTAATCTTCCAAAGTCCTCTCCTAATAGTCAAGTATGAAATAATTTCATCTAACTCCGCTTCAGTAGGACTATAATTTGCATAAAAACATAAAGTATCTTGTGGTAAATGGTAAAATAAGTTGATTACCTCTCGCGAAAAAGATACCATCTTTCCTTGAACCATAACTCAATTGTCTTCAGCTTCAGGGAGATTTGCATAGAACTCCCTCTCAACAGAAATCACTATGACAGCAGAGAATAACAGAACTGCTCCCACTATCGACGAACAAATAAATCTTCCACTTCTCCACCCAGATTCTAAAACATCACTCCTGAATCAATTTTCGTGACTGTAGAGCGTCACTGTTTCAATTTGGAGCCATTGAACTAACAAATTTGCTCGAATCAAACTGGTTTTTCCTTCTATTCTTCTTCATTCTTGGTGCCATTCTACAAATTTTATAAACTCTAAAATAAACTTCAAAAATCAAGTTTAAATCACTAAAGTAAACTTCTAAAAGCACAAACTAAACTTCTTAAGCATTTTCCGTAGATTTTGCCTAATTTTTCACCATGAATAGTGAATTTTCAAATTTGTCCAAATGTGCTCAAAATATATGATGATAATCCAAAATTTTTGCATAGATGTAAAGCTCTTACATCAAGGAATCTGAGTCTAGCAAATTTTTCTTGATTCCACTAAGAAATCTCCACTTAACGGTGTGCCCTATCCCTGAAAATAGCAGTTTTGAGAGGTAGAAGATGACGGGAGGCGCAAAAATGGTGTTTTTGGACAAAAATTTTACTTTTAAATGTTTGCGAACTGATTTTCGTGAATCAGCGCTTAAGCGCGGGTAAGTGGCGCTTAGGCACCTGCGTCTCGAGTTAGCCCACACTTAAGCGCGATATGTGGCGCGTAGGCGCCAGTGCATTATTTTTGAAATCTTCAAATTTAAGTAAAATGCACTATTTGCCTAAGTAAACCACCCTTAAATGGTCTCATAACACTTGATTAACTATTTTTAACTTCCTATAACTCTTATCTTTCTCAAAATTCTCCTTAATAACTATTTCAATTCCAGGCTAAAACAACACAAAATTTTCACAAAAATAAATTTATATTAACTCACAAACAAGTACAAATACTATTGACACTTAATTCTCACTCCAAATAAGCTCGGATGAGAAAATTTTCCTAAGTACAAAACACTTAACACACATTCACAATTAAAAACATAAGTAAAAATACACTAACACATGTCCTAAACACTAAAAATACTAAAAGACTACAACTTTAATCTCAAAAAAACAAACATAGAACTTAATTCCATTCTTCATTAGAAGTAACAAATTAAGGTCTTTCATTAGTCTCTCCTAGGGCAAATGTAATATAAAGTTGATAAAACGAACGATGGTGACGTGCTCTAATGTAATCTTTGTCAATCCACTTTTGCTTAAGAAACATCTCCTTATTTTCTTCCTCTACAAAACTAGTGTGATTAAATTGCATTTTCAATTGCTATCCAATATGCTCAAGATGTGCATGAATCTCCAATACCTTATTCTCCAGTACAGAATGGTATTTTCAATTTTTTTGATCTTATCTGATATCCCTTCAATACTAACGGCTAAGAAACCGTTATACACCTCTTGTGCACTTGACTAATANTCTCCATATGTATTTACTTTATTTCATACCTTAAAAACCATTTATATTGGTGCCTCTTGAGTATATGAAGGTTTCAGAAAAAACCTAAAGTTATTTGGTTGAGTCTAGCTCGAGATCTAAAGGATTTAGTGTGAACGGCTTACGATTAGGTCATTTGGGGACGATGAAAGGATGTCTTCGGATCACGCGATTATTCAATGGACGGCCGTGATGGAGGTGGACGAGTGGTTGGAACTAAAAGGAGGGATAACGAGGCAGTTACATGGCTGGTGGTGTTGAATAACGGAGTGCCCCGTGGAGACTTCGGAGCAGATAAGGAAGAGATTGCGTCGCATGGATAAGTAGAAAAATTTGGATTTATTTTATTTATTTCAATACTAGATTTTTGAAAAATCATAAGTTTGCATAAAAAAGTCATAAAAATAAATTAAAAGTACCATCTTGTTTCGAGAACAGAGAAGAATAATGCGGACCAAAAATTAAAATTATTTGCACTCTTCGATTTTTAATTAATTAAATACTCTATCTGGTATTTCAATTCATTTTGGTTAAGCATTGCTCACCATAACTTAAAATTTTGAGGGTTTATTCGTGATGAAAGAGGATATGTTCTCTATTTTTTCAAGGTCTGTGCACATTTCTGTGCTTTAGGCCTAACTTTTAAGCTAATATGGCTATTTTGGCTTAGTTTTATTATACAAATCAAAATACGACCTGAAAAATTATGGGATAAATTTTAGTAGGTTTCCTATGCTCAGAGAAGCTTAGGAAAAATATCATCCTGGTTTGAATAATTTTGTACATTTTTGTAAATAATTAAATTTGTATATCTTGTATTAAGTAATGTAAATTAAATAATAATAATAAATCAACAAAATCAATTCCACATTATGTGTAAAAATCGCGTTAACCCACTCTTAAAATTTGGAAATTAGTTAAATAAGTTCAAGCACTAAAGATGATTTTTTAAGAAACATTATATTTTTGCACAAAATAATTATATTAAATTAAACACACTTAAGAAAATTATGAAAACTCATTTTCTGAGTTCCTTGTGATCAGGAGCACATAGAAAAAATAAAAGTTATTTTTGATAAAATACTTATTTTTCGATCTACATTTTAAGTTAAAAAAATTTAATAAAATTGAAAATTAAAAAAAAAACAAAAATATTTTAAAATGTTCCTAATGGTTCCTTGATCACTTGGGACTCATTAAAATATTTTTCCTGATATTTCTAAGTTAAAAATAAATTTCTAAAGGTCTTAAAATGAATTTTACTTAATTTTTATTATTAAAATAAATGTAATTAATAAATTAAAAATCATAGAAAAATAAAATTTATTTCTCTAAGTTCTTTGAGATCAAAGAGCTTTAATAATGATATAAAAAATATTTTTTGTAATTAAAAATTATTTTCCGTTCAATTAAATCACTAGAAATAAAAAAAAATTAAAAATAAAATTAAAGATTTGATTAAAAAAATCATTGAATTTTGTTTAAGTTTTTCTCTGTCCTAAGGGAACCTCTAAGTACTTTTTTCGTAAACCAAAAACTTTAATTTAATTTTTTTAAAAAATTAGTTTTAAAATTAGTATTTTCTAAGTTAAAATAATTATTTAAATTAAATTAAAATTTGAAAACCACATTTTCTCCTCTCATAATTTAATTGTCTCTATAGATAGGGTACTGATCCAGCTTGATACTGCTAATATGCAAAGTACAACATTAATTCATATTATATTTCACTTATATTTACTTACTTTACAACAAAACCAAAAACTTGATCTTGAACAAAAGTCATAAAAATAAATTAAAAGTACCATCATGTTCCGAGAACACAGAAGAATAATGCGGACCAAAAATTAATTTTTTTTGCTTACTCTTTGATTTTTAATTAATTAAATACTCTCTCTGGTATTTCAATTCATTATGGTTAAGCATTTCTCACCATAACTTGAAATTTTGAGGGTTTACTCGTTATGCAAAAGGCTATGTTCTCTATTTATTCAAGGTCAATGCACATTTCTATGCTTTAGGCCTAACTTTTTAGCTAATATGGCTATTTTGGCTTAGTTTAATTATACAAATTAAAATACCACTTGAAAATTTATGGGAAAAATTTTAGTAGGTTTCCTATGCTCAGAGAAGGTTAGGAAAAATATCATCCTGGTTTGAATAATTTTGTACATTTCCATAAATAATTAAATTTGTATACCTTGTATTAAGTTATGGAAATTAAATAATAATAATAAATCAACAAAGTCAATTCCACATTATGTGTAAAAATCACGTTAACCCACTGTAAAAATTTGGAAATTAGTTAATTAAGTTTAAGCACTAAAGATGATTTATTAAGAAACATTGTATTTTTGCACAAAATAATTATATTCAATTAAACACATTTAAGAAAATTATGAAAACTCATTTTCTGAGTACCTTGTGATCAGGAGCACACAGAAAAAATAAAAGTTATTTTTGATAAAATACTTGATTTTTGAGCTTTATTTTAAGTTAAAAAAATTTAATAAAATTAAAAATTTTTAAAATTACAAAAATATTTTAAAATGTTCTTGATGGTTCCTTGATCACTTGGGACTCATTAAAATATTTTTCCTGATATTTTTAAGTTAAAAATAAATTTCTAAGGGTCTTAAAATGAATTTTTCTTAATTTTGCAAAGTACAACATAAATTCATATTATATTTCACTTATATTTCCTTACTTTACAACAAAACCAAAAATTTGATCTTGAACAAAAATAAGAATTTAAATTTTAATTTATATATATTGGGATACTATGCAAGTATACATATCATTATCAAGTAATATAGAACTTTTGATTAAAACCAGAATATCAAACCCAGAGGGACTTTTTTACAATATGCACTTTTAGAAAACTTTATATTCTTAAAAAGATAATTACTTAAACTGAATATATTTTGCAATAATAAAAATTCAATTATTTTTGGTATTTTTGATATTTTGAAAAAATAGTTACAACTTAGAAAGATAACTAGAGTTTTGTAGATGAAAAACACTTAACGAGAAAAATATCTTTCTTCTTATGATGAATCAGTAATAAGTATAAGACTTCTGTTGTGAAGTGTGCAAATTGTGTTGTGCCAAATAGGAGCAATAATATTTTTTACCCTTACTAGAGATGCTATAAAGAATATATCTTCCTTACCATGAATCAATGATAAATATAAAAATTTGTTATGGAAGTATGCTAAATGGCCAAATAGGAGCAATAATATTCTTTACCCTTACTAGAGATGCTATAAAGAACATTGGTTAATCTATAGTGAATCAGTAATAAGTATAGGAATTCTGTTGTGAAAGTATGCAAATTGTGTTGTGCCAAATAAAAAACATTCTTTACCCTTACTAGAGATGTTATAAAGAACATTGGCTAATTTAAAGTTTGAATAGTTCTCAAGACCGGCTAGGCAGGGAAGATACTAGCTCTCACTTTAGAGTTCCCTTGATTCCCTTCACCTGGAAGCTAACATCTCGTGTCATAACCTAAAACAATAAACTAAGTTGAGGGCTTTAACCTGTCACTTTAAAGTCATCTAACTCTACACCCTTAATGATTATTTCCCTATTTATTTGCACTAAATCATATGAATTACATTCTCATTCATACAACCTCATGCGATTCCTATTTATTTGCACTCAATCATATGAACTACATTCTCATTCATATAACCTCATGTGATTCTTAAAACCAAGTTGGGGGTTTTAACCTGTCACTTTAAATTCTTCTAACTCTACACCCTTCAATGATTATTTCCAATGGGGGCTTTAACCTCTCACTTTAAAGTCCTCTAAATCTACACTCATCAATGAATATTTTCCTACCGTTTAACCTGTCACTTTAAAGTCCTCTAACTCTACACCCTTCAATGAATATTTCCCTATTTAACTCAATCATATGAACACATTCTCATTCATACAACCTCATGTGATTCTTTCTAATTGTTGATTGAGACAATACCAGCCAAGTTCTTACATGTTCTCATAGCAAAATTTAACATTTGGATTTGTCAAATCAAGAAGTAAATGAACTGCATGGATTTAAATTGTCACAACTTCTTCCAACATTAATGATCAATCCACAATTTCCATACAAAACATAAATACTTATCACTTTAAGAAAAAAAGATAAAGAAAATTACTTAGAATCCATGGAGAAAAGAAAACCACCCTTTAGTTTAAAAGTAGAAATCATTGTTAAACCAACAACAAGTCTCAATTAAAACCTAAAGTTGTCTCAAAATAAAAGATAAAAATTTATCTCAAGTTCTCCACCAAACTCTTGAAGTTCCTTTGAATCTCTTCTATTTACAATCACTCAAAATAAAATAATAAAAACGATAAAATAAAAGTAAAAGTGGTGCCTAAAAATCTCTGTGAACTAACTCCCCAAATGAGAACTTTCAAAACATTCCAATTATTTTCAGGACTCTTTTCAAAGTCATCTCTTCTTTCTTTTATAGTATTCAAAGAGGTGCCTTGGAAACTCTTCAAAATATGTCTAGATTTAATGTATTTTCCGAAGAGATGCATCCTTTCGTAATAATTTTCGTCCATGGTGGTTTTAACCACCTATTAAGCCAATGGGTGCCTCAAAAACCTCTTCAAAATTCATAGAAACTGACTTTACTCCTTTAGTAACTGCCACTGTCGCTTAAGCGCGGGACCTCTGGTGCTTATGTGCGGCCTTCTCTGTTTAACCGGCGCTTAAGCGCCGGATCTGGCGCTTAGGCGCCAAAACTCATTTGCACACTTTTCACCTTTTTGCTCCAAATTTGATCCTTTTTCACTCCTTTAATCATTTTTTACCTTTTTGTTTGTATCTGCAAGAAAAACACAAAAAATACCTTCCATTAAAGCGCAATATCTTAAAAATAGGTATAAAAATATGTCTAAGAACACTATATATTTTAGGTGTATCAAAATCCCCCAAAATTAAAATGTTACTTGTCCTCAAGTGACACTTCAATTTTTAAAAAATACATATGTATGATATGTATATGAGTTTCTATAGGAGTTACTAAAATTTAGATTTAGAAATATAACAGTCTAATTTAGANGAATATTAATTTTGAACATGTTTTTAAATTGTCACGCTTAAGCGCCAGTGCACATTTTTGCACAAGTTNAGAATATTAATTTTGAACATGTTTTTAAATTGTCACGCTTAAGCGCCAGTGCACATTTTTGCACAAGTTAACGTTCAAATTCTCATTTTAACATGTTCAAATAAATAATTTAAGTCTTAAAATCAATACTAACACATAATTGTCTCAAAAATACTACCCAATTTTTTTAATCACACATAAAACAATAATAAAAATAAAAGCACACTGATACTTATGGGTTTCCTCCCAATAAGCGCTTGGTTTTAAGTCGTCAGCCCGACGTAACCAGTGCTTACTCTGGTTGACCCAACATCATTCCATCATTAAACGTCTACTGATCCTCTATGTAATAAGGTTTTAATCTATGTCCATTCACTTTAAAGATTTTCACAGACTTATGATCTTTAATATCCACAACTCCATAAGGTTAAACTTTCATCACAATAAATGGGCCAATCCACCTGGACTTAAGTTTCCTTGGAAATAATATTAACCCTGAATTATATAGTAAAACTTGTTACCCTGGCTGAAAATTTTTTGCAAGAATCTTTCGATCATGCCACATTTTTATCTTTTCTTTATAAATTTTGGCACTTTCATTGGACTCCTTCCTTATCTCTTCAAGCTCATTTATATATAATAATTTTTTTCTCACTAGCATCTTTCAAATTATAATTGAATTCTTTTATTGCCCAATATATTTTATGCTCAGGTTTAACTGGTAAGTGACAAGCTTTCCCAAATATTAGCCTATCTGGGGACATTCCAGTAGGAGTTCTATATGCAGTCCTATAAACTCACAAAGTATAGTCAAGTTTGACTGACCAATCCATTTTTATTGGATTCACAAATTTTTCCATAATTCTTTTAATTTATTGATTGGATAATTCAACCAAACCACTTTTTTAAAGATGATAAGCAATAACAATCCTATGATTTAAATGATATTTCTTTATAACTTCTCTGTTATGATATTTCTGAAATGACTTCCCCCATCAGTAATGATAACTCTTTGCATCCCAAATCTACAAAATATATTTGTTTTCATAAACTTTACAACATTTTGAGCATCACATTGAGGTAAAGCAATATCTTCTATCCATTTGGATACATAGTCCACTGCTAACAGAATATATAAATTTTTGAAAGATGGTATAAATGGTCCCGTGAAATCTAATCCCCAAACTCCAAATATTTCAACTAAGAGGATGAATTAACTCCTAAAATTACAAAAACCAATTGTAGGAGATGAAGTTGGGGAAAAATTGGAAGTTTTCGGTCCAAAATTTCACTTTAAATTGTTCGCAGATTGGTTTACATGAACCGGCCCTTAAGCACAACTGGTTTAGCTCTTAGGCAACAAACTCTTGAGTTAGTCAGTGTTCAAGCATGGAGTCTTGGAGCTTTCGCGCCTGTGCACAAATTTTGATATTTTTGGTTTTAAGTAATATGCACTTCTATCCTAAGTGAACCACTACTAATTGGTCTTATAAATCTTAAATAATTATTTTCTTCCCCTTAAACTCTCCTCTTCCTTAAGATTCACCAATATTAACTAATTCAAATCAACACAAAATAACACATAATTATACATAAACAAACATTTATATTAATTTACGAACAATTCAAAAACATTTTCAATACATAATTTTTTGATCTGAAGAGTCTTGGATGAGATAGTTACTAAACACTAACACTAAACAAACAAAACATTAAAAACACATAAAAATAGCTTAACACAAACAAACAAACACTTAACACAAACAAACACTAATTAAATAACTTAATTCCACTCCCCTTTCAGAGGAAAAAATCCTAGCTTATCATTAGTCTCTAGTTGAGCATTTGGAATATAAATTTCACAGAACGGAAAGTGAAGAAGAACTCTAGTTGAGTCTTCTTCAATCAAGTTTTTTTTTAAAAAGTAACCTTGTCCGCTTCTTCAATAAGATTGGTATTGCTAAATTTCATCTTAAGTTGCCATCCAATATGCTTTAGATGTGCGTTAACTTCCATCACGTTTGCTTCAATTGAAGCCACGTTAGCCTCAATTTTAGTAATTTTCTCCAATATCCCTTCGATACTAAAACCTAGGAACCCATTGAAAAACTCTTGCACACCTTGCAAAATGAACTTTTTTTTCATAACTTCCACTTTCTTTTTCATGTCAATCTCCCAAGTTGAAATCTTTCCTAGGACTCTCACTCTTTACTTAGAATTTAGGGTTAAAATTGAAGTGTGGTGAGAATTCTCCTCATTCCCTTCTATTTATAGGCTTTAGATCAAGCCTAAGACTATTACACACGTTCTCAAACCACTAACACATGTTAAACCAACTAAATCAAGTTTAAAAGTTATAGAAACATTGTTTAGCATGTTTAGTAATCTGTTGTGCTTAAGCGCCGAATGTTGGGGCTTTAGCGCCGATGCTTAATTCAGCACTGGTCAGCTTGAGGTCCAAAAACTCATTCAAACCTGTCCAAGTCATCAATTAAGGTCTTATAATCCTTACTAAATAATTTTATATTCAAAATACTACCAAAAATTTCTAAGTCAAACATGACAACATAACATTCAAAATAAACACAAGATAACTATGAGTTGCCTCCTACAAAGCACTTGGTTTAATGTCAACAGCCAGACTTAACCAGTACTTATTCTAGTTGACCCAATATCATAAGATCATTTAATTTAAGTTAATCTCCTAAAAAGTAGGGTTTTAGCCTGTGACCATTCACTTTGAATATTTCTTTAGTTTTGGGATCTTCGATATTCACAACTCCATAGGGATAAACTTTTATCACAATAAATGAGCCCATCCATCTGAACTTGAGTTTTCCTGGAAATATTCTTAACCTTGCATTATATAGAAAAACTTGTTGCTCAAGCTTAAAATTTTTAGCAAGAATCCTTCGATCATGCCACATCTTCTTCTTTTCTTTATAAATCTTAGCGCTCTCATAAAATTCATTACTTATCACTTCAAGCTCCGTTAATTGAAATAGACTTTTCTCACTAGCTTTTTTTAAATTGTAATTAAATTATTTTATAGACCAATATGCTTTATGCTGAAGTTCAACTAGTAAAAGACAAGTTTTCCTAAAAATTAGCTTGTATGGGGACATTCCTATAGGAGTTCTGTATGCAGTTCTATAAGGCCACAAAACATAGTCAAGTTTGACTGACCATTACATTTTTGTTGGATTCATAGATTTTTCAAATATTCTTTTTATTTCACTATTGGATAATTCATCCAAACCACTTGTCTAAGGATGATAAGTAGTAGCTATTTAATGGTTGATATGATATTTCTTTAATAAGTTTTCCATCATTGTATTTTTGAAATGACTTCCCCTATCTATTGTGATCACTCTCGATATCCCAAATCTACAAAATATTTTGGTTCATTAAATCTTTGCAACACTTTGAGCATCAAATCAAGGTAAAGAAATAACTTCTATCCATTTGGATGCATAGTCTAATTTTAACAATATATAAATTTCTGAAAGATGGTACAATTGGTCCCATTAAATCTAATCCCCAAAATTAAAATAATCTAACATGCAACACATAATTGAGAGGCATCTCATTGACCTTAGAATTTTTTCCTACTTGTTGACATCGATCACAAGATTTGATATAAGTGTTAGCATATCTAAAGATTGTAGCTAATAAAATCCATATTGCAAAATTATGTATGTTGTTTTATCAACACCAAAATGTCCCCCAAAGTTAGAATTATGACATTTTTAGATAATTTCATAAGTTTCTTCTAATGTCACAAATCTTTGAATAATAAGATTCTTTCCTTATTTATATAAAAATGGGTCATCCAAAAAAAAAGTCTTAGCTTTAGATAAAAATTTCTTTTTTCTCTTGGTATGTCATTCTATAGGGTATAATACCACTAACAATGAAGTTCACAATGTTGGCATACCATGGAACAGGCCACTCATTAACACTGAATAATTTTTCTTTTGGAAAATGTTTATTAATTTATTTTTCAAATAAAAGTGGTTTTCTTAGTTCAAGCTGGGATAGATGATCAACACTTTGATTCTTGGTTCCTTTCCTATCTACTGTCTCAAAGTCAAATTCTTGAAAAAGAAGAATCCATCTTATTAGTCATGGTTTTATATCCTTCTGTCGGCGATATTTCGGGTTGGTTAGTGGGGTTGCCCGTAAGAAGTTTCAATTAAGTATTTAATAGCAGAATGGTCAGTATGCATAAAACACTTAGTTTCAATTAAGTATGATATGAGTTTATCAAAAGCATATACTACTACTAATAACTCTTTCTCACTTGTGTTATTGTTAATTTGAGCTTCATTAAGAGCTCTACTAGCATAGTAGATTACTTTAAAAATCTTATCATGCTTTTGTCCTAAAAAAGCTCCAAAAGCATAATCACTTGCATCACACATTAGTTCGAAAGGTTTTTCCAAATCTGCTAAAATAATAATTGGTCTAGTGACTAAATTTTATTTTAATAGCCAAAAGCTTTAAGGCACTCCTTATCAAAATTAAAAGTTACATCTTTTCCAAGCAATTGACATTGAGGCTTAACAATTTTTGAGAGTCTTTAACATATCACATGTAGAATCCAACAAATCTTAAAAAAATTATTTTTTCCCTCAAACTTGTTGAGTAGGTTAAATTATTGATCACTTGAATGTTTGCAGGGTCTAAACCATACCTGTTTTGATATTGATGTCCTAAAAAAGCTCCTCCTCTTACCCAAAATTTGAATTTTTCCAAAATAAAAATTAAATTTGTTTCTTCACAGTGCTTAAGAACTATTTATAAATGTTCCAAACATGATTCAAATGAAGTTCCAAACACTGAAAAATCAACCATAAAATGTTCAATTACTTTTTTAATTAGATCACAGAAAATAGTCATCATACTTATTTGAAATCTAGCAAGGGCATTACATAAACCAAACAACAATCTTCTAAGAGCAAATGTATCATTTGGACTGTTAAAAGTTGTTTTCTCTTGACCCTCAAGAGCTATGTGTATTTGGTGATAACCAGTATATCCCTCTAGAAAATAAAAATATTTATGCCCAGTTAGTCTATCCAACATTTCATTTAAAAAGGGTAGTGAAAAGATTTATTTTTTCATAATCAATGCATATTCACCACCCTTTGACTTGTTTCATTGCTATTAAATCATCAACTGTCCCATGCACTATTTTAAGTAGGATAGATAATTCCAACATCTAAGCACTTTAAAATTTCTTTCTTAACAACTTCTTTACTAATAGGATTTAATCTCTTTTGAGGATCAGCCTTGGTTTTACATTTCTCTTTGATATGAATGCTATGTATACAAATTGAAGGACTGATTCCTTTAATATCAGCAACGATCCCTTTAAAGGCTTTTTTATATTCCTTCAAAGTTTTCATTAAACTCATTTACTCTTCTGTAGTTAATTTTGAGGAAATTATAACAGGTAATGTTGATGAATCTCCTAAAAAGGAAAACCTTAAATGTTTAGGAAGTAACTTCATCTCAAGTTATAGTGGTTTTTAAATTGATAGACAAAAAGAGCTATCTTTTTCTGTCGTGTCCAAAGCTTTAAAACGTTCTCGAACATAATTATAATCTTTCTTCTAAAATTCTTGATATTGATCTAATTGCTCTTCTTGCTCATGTTCCAACTCTTTCATTTCAAATTTTTCTTCATAAGTTGTTTTAAAATGGCATTCACCTAAATATCTTATCACATCCATTCTATAACATTCATCATCTTTACCTTTTGTAGTGTATTTCACTGATTTGGAAATATTAAACATAACTGTTTGAGCATTGACGTGCATATTTAATTCCCCTTTCTGCACATCTATCATTATTTTTATTATAGCAATGAAAAGTCTCCCCAAAATGGTAGGTATCTCATTATCTCCCTCCATATCCAACATAATGAAATCAACAGGAAAGATAAATTGATTCACCTTCACTAGGACATCTTTTATAACTCCTTTAGAATATGTTATTGAAAAATATGCTAATTACAGAGTTTCAGTAGTAGGGGATATTTTTTTCTAATCCCAATCATTTAAATATTGATAATGGCATAAAGTTAATTCTTGCACCTAAATAACATAAAGCTTTCCCATAAAATCTAGCTTCTATTGCACATGGAATTGTAAAGATACCAGGATCCTTAAGCTTTTCAAGAAGCTACTTCTGAATTATAGCACTACACTCCTCACTAAGTGCAGTAGTCTCGTTGACTTTGAACTTCTTTTTCCTGTTAAATAAATCCTTCTTAAACTTCACATAGATTGGCATTTGTTCGAAGGCTTCAACAAATGAAATATTAATTATAAGCTTCTTAAAGATTTCTAGAAATTTTTAAAATTATTTATTCATCCGTTGTTGACCAAGTCTCTGAGCAAATAAAAGTGGTGGGTTTTCTAAGTCAATTTTTAGTTGAGAAATAAGTATCTCTAAACCTTTTGGAGCATCCACTTCAGGCTCTTCACATACTTGTCGCTCTACTTTTGTCTCTTTTTGAACTCTAACGTCCAATTCTCTTTCGCTTCTAAGTTGAACGATTTTTACTTGCTCTTTATTCTGGTCTTTTAAATTTACTTTTGTATTACAAGGAAGTGTTTCTTTAGATCTATTAATTAATGAATTTGCTATTTTTTCCACTTGATTCTCAATATTTCTAATTGTAGCTCCATGACTTTGTAACTAGTTTCCCATTTGCAACTTCACTTCTTCTATAGACAACTTTTTCTCCATGAATTATGGATTACTGTTAAAACTTTGAGGATAACTAGGTCTATAATTACTCTTCCCTTAGTTTTTCTAGTTTCCCAATGGGTTAACTTGGTTATTCCCCCATTACTGATTATTACCACTCGAAGTGTATTGCTAGTTAAAGTTAGGATGGTTCTTCCAACCTGGGTTATAATAGTTTGAATATGGGGTATTCTGCTTGTTCTTTATGGCATTCAAAGTTTTAAATGATGCTTGAGAATCTATCATTTGGTCTAATGATTTCTCTTCAATCATTGCAATTGGTTGAGAAAATTCATTCCAATTTGGTCTAGCTTCCTTGAAATTGCAGTAACTTAATTCGCTAACATGACAAAAGCATCATTTTCTTGATTATTGGCTACTTTCTTAAGATTTACCCTTTCATATGGCCATTTATAATTATTTGTAGCCATCACTTCAATTAAATCATAAGCGTCATGAAATGGTTTTGACATCAATGAACCACCTGCAGCGACATCAATAATAGATCTAAGAGATCCAACTAATCCCTTGTATAAAGTTTGAATTATTAACCAATTCCGTATAGCATGATGTGAGTAGTTCTTTAAATCATTCCCATGATTCATAAAAGATTCCTCAACAAACTGACAAAAAGATGTAATATCATTTCTAAACTTCATTATTTTTTACTGTGGAAAATATTTACCAAGGAATTTCTTTACTAAATCACCCAAAGTTCTAATAGATCCAGGTGCTAACAAATGTAACCATATCTTAGCCTTATCCCTCAATGAGAAAGGAAAAATGCATAAGTCTTATAACATCATTTGATACAATGTCATATTTAAATGTAGCACACAATTCTAGAAAATTTGCAAGATGTAAATTTAGATCTTCATTTGGTGCTACCCCAAACTGATTATTTGATATCATTTGGATGGTTTAAGTTCAAATAAATTAGCCACTACAATAGATTTTTGAAAACTACATGAAGTTCACCCACCGTAGGGTTTGCATAATCTCTTACATGTCTAAACTCTTGATTAATTTCAACATTTTTATTTTTTTTATTTGTTATTTCATGAAAGCTTTGATTTTTTAATTTTAAGTGTTTAAATTATTTTAATAGTTCTTTCTAATTCATAATCATAGGGTACTTGTCCTGTCGAACATGAACTACACATACATTACTACAAAACACATAAAATAAAATCACATAAACAAGAACTTTATATAAAAACAACACTACATTATCCCAATAATAAATCTAAAAGTTTAAATAAGACTTTATAAAAATAGAGATTTGCTTTCTAAAAATTTCTTCAAAAATTTTGTATATTTCTCCCCGGGAACAATGCCAAATACTTGATCTCAACCTTTACATGTTAATGAGAAGTATATGATTATATTCTTAATTTTCCTTACTTGTAATTCTTACTTTGCGACGATGTTGAAAGCTTGATCACAAGCACAACTAAGAAATAACTTGACTTCAACACAAATAAGATTATAATTATTATATTTAAATATGTGATCTATTCAAGTATACAAATCATTATCAACTAATATAAGATATTTTGATTAAGCCTCAAATATTGATCCCACAAGAAAAAATATAATATGCAACAACAAATCAGAAGAAATTAGATATCAAATTCTACCAAGCAAAATTTTCTTACTCAAACCTTAAATGCTAAAATAAGAATGAATGTTCGATTCTTTTTGTAATTTTTGATAATTAAAAATAAAGTAAACAACTAACTAAACTTAAAAAAAATACTTGTAAAATGAAGACATTATAAATAAAATATGTTTTTCCTTATTATGAATCGGTAATAAGTATAGAAATTTTGTTGTGGAAGTATTCAAGTTGTGTTGTGCCAAATAAGAGAAATAATTTTCCTATATAGAACATTGGCTAATTTAAAAATTAATAGTCATGAAGACAGATTAGTTAAGGAAGATGCCATCTCTCACTCTAGAGTTTCCTCTTCTCCCTCCACCTGGGGGCTAACATCTAGTATCAAAACTTAAAACTATAAATCAAATTGGGTGCTTTAGCTTATAACTCTAAACTCTTCAAATTCTACACCCTTTAAGGTTTATTTCCTTATTTATTTGCACTCTATAATATGAATTATATTCTCATCCATAAAATTTCATGTGATTCTTAACATTTTTTGAATGAGACAATACCATCTCATATCTTACATGTTCTCACAATAGGTATTAACATCTTAATTGGCTAAATCAAGAACTAAATGAAGTACGTGGGTTGAAATCATTACAACTTTTCCCTACATTAAAGATTAATACTTCCCAAAACTTCCATCCAATACTCATTCACATATAGATTGAAGGAAAAAAGATAAAAAAACTACTCAGAATCCATGGAGAAAACACCACACTTATGTTTGGACATAAAAATCATGGAAACAAACAAGAAGTCTAAATTAAAACCAAATGTAGTAAGAACATAAAAACACTTATCTTAAATCCTCTACACCAAAGTCTTGAAGTTCCTTTGAATCTCTTCCTTCACTAACAATACAAACTACAACATAAAATAAAAAAGAAAAGTGGGCGGCGGTGATGACGATGAGCGTCCGTAATGGCGATGTATGGGTATGATGGATGTTGGCTCTGGAAGGCTCTTGGTGGCCCTAAATGGCTCTAGATGGCTCTTCCATCTTCAATCCAAGAATTCTTTTATGGTTTTCTAAAGGGTGCCTTGGTGTCTCTATTTCCCACATTTTCACAAAGGGTTGCTTCAAACACCTCTTCAAAAATTTATCCTAATTCATTGAATCATCAAGTATCTACTTCTAGCTCTTAAGCGCGGGGTACTGGGCGCTTAGGTGCGGCTCTATCTATTTCACCAGCGTGTAACATCTGTTCTTGGCACTTAGGTGCCTCAGTTCAATTTCACACCATCCTTTTTGCTTTAAACTTTATTCTTTTCACTACTTTCACCATTTTTTATCCATTTGATTTTACCTGAAAGAAAACACTCAAATACCATCCATTAAAGTGCAATATCTCAAAAATAGGTATAAAAATGTGTACATGAAGACTATATGTTTCAGGTGTATCAACCACCTTGCTAAACATCTGGAAAGAGTTGGTCGGGTCATCAAATATTGCAACAAGTTAACTTTCAAAATAAGGGTGACTTTATAAGAAAGCATGTAATTTCTATGTTTCTAGATGACAAAAATTAAATTTAGACAATGCTTCTCAATAGGAGGATACATTGCCTCCGTTGGTATTAGACATTGACTCAAGTAGTAGAGTGTGTTTTGCTAGCCCTCAACATCGACCTGAGCTAACAGGGCTCCGAGAGAGTCGTCTAAGGTGGAGGTATAGAATATCACCGTTTTTCCTGGGATAGGGTCTGCCAAAACAGGAGTGTTGACCTCACTTTTGGTTGAGGTCTATNAATAATTTTACTTACAATATTATAACTATAAGCTTAAGAGTTTCTCAAGTCTTATACTTTAAAAAGATCAAACGCCAATTTTTGATTAGACACTAATCCTCAAGCTTCTCCTTCTTAACTTTTTTTCACTTTTTTCTTTTTCTTTTTCTTTTCTTTTCATTTTCTTTCTTTTTTTTTCTTTCCTTTCTTTTGTTTTCTTTTCTTTATTTTACAGACAATGATTACTATATCTGGATAGACACTTAATGATTTTGAATTCCACTACTCCTTTCCTAAAGCAAAGTCTTGATATAAGTTTTTTACTTTTAAATAGAATAATAGTTTTGAAATTTACTTTAATAAAAGAAATTTAAGTATTAAAAAAAAAGTCTAAAATATCTAAATTTTTCAAAAATACAAATTTTCTTACAAATGATAGTTACTTATATTAATAATTTTCTCATCTAAAAACTTTTTAACATAATTTTTTCTTCATTAAAGTCACTTATATTTATCATTTTCTATACTAAAAATTTTTAACTTAAAGATTTTAACTAAATTTTCTTACTCATTTCTAAAATCAAATTTTACTTCCCTAATATAACTTCAAATAAATCAATTTTTTTCTTTTCAAATCAAATTCACTTGTAGCACATTTGAGAACAAATAAAATTCTAGTTTTTCAATTTTTTTCTTTTCAAATCAAATTCACTTGTAGCACATTTGAGAACAAATAAAATTCCAATTTTTAAAATATTTTTCATCCCCCCCCTCAAACTTAATTTTTTAACAGATTAAACAGTTTATCATTAAATATATATAAGCAGGAATGAAAATGTAAAAATAACATGCTAGCAGGAATTATAAACCCTAATGATACAAGTATAAAACTAAAAACGGGAGTAAAATTAATTTTTATCAAATTTAAAATATTTTCATTTTACTTTAACATGTAAAGATTCAATAGACTTCTAAGCAGTGAGTATAAACATAAAAGCAAAGACATACACTATTGACATCACAATCTTAACATAAAGGAAAATTTGCAAACATGATAAGAAAAAAATAAAGGGTACGGTTTATGAATTTCAAGTTTAATATCTAAGCTAGAAAAATTTTCTACTTTATAACATATATAAAATTAAGTTAAGTTCTAAACTAACTAAATCAGAAAACTCACAACAGTTACTACCCTAGAATTTTAAAACAAACTACTAACTAACACAAACATTGCAATACAATTAAAAATAAAAGTCTCACACATCACAATATCTAAACAATTAAACATACATATATGTCTCAAGTCCAAAACAAGAAAATACAACACATCATAATTCTCACTAAAACATAAAATTACAATCCACATCACATAGTTCAAACCAACACACAATGCAAATGTAGCAAGCCCAGACCACATAGTTTATATAATACTACAATCATAAAATAAATCTCTCAGCTCTGCTCTTCATTCTCTGAATCACCGCCATTCCAAACTTTTGTAGGCTCATAAATCAGGGTATCTAGAATATGGAGGAAATTACCCTCGTTGGTTACCCCTAATGAGGCTCTCTATAGATGAGTGAAATTTCTCTTCATAATCACATTTTCTCCTATTATACCTATCAATATGCTCTACAAAATACTTTAAATTTTGTACCCTATCAGTGGTAAAATTAATATTATTCATCATCCTCTACAATAATTGATATCGGGCCTTAGTAGACTCACCTCTAGATGTAGAAGCACGTGAAGTAGATGGTCTAGATGAAGAAGCAGCAGAGGTAGTTGCAACAAACGTTTCCATTCCATAGCTCCTAGAAAATCCTCCTCTCTAGCCAAAAATTGGATGCTCAGAATAAGTCTTCACATTTACCTTCGTGATGGGCTTTAGAGGTAACAAAAATTCCTCCCAACTATTATATTTAACCCCAGCCTGCTCGCTCAAAGAAAAGATTGAGGAAGCAAATCCTAGACCTGCAGTTGTAACAGCAGTAACAAAATTGATGATAGTCTAACAAATAAAATCTCCAATGTTGATGAGCTTTCCCTCTTGAAATGAAATAGTGTCATTCATTTGAAGGTGCACATAACTTTGAAGTTTAGAAATTTACTCTCCTCTCATTGGTAATCTTCCAAAGTCCTCTCCTAATAGTCAAGTATGAAATAATTTCATCTAACTCCGCTTCAGTAGGACTATAATTTGCATAAAAACATAAAGTATCTTGTGGTAAATGGTAAAATAAGTTGATTACCTCTCGCAAAAAAGATACCATCGTTCCTTGAACCATAACTCGATTGTCTTCAGCTTCAGGGAGATTTGCATAGAACTCCCTCACAACAGAAATCACTGTGACAGCAGAGAATAACAGAACTGCTCCCACTATCGACGAACGAATAAATCTTCCACTTCTCCACCCAGATTCTAAAACATCACTCCTGAATCAATTTTCATGACTGTAGAGCATCACTGTTTAAATCTGGAGCCATTGAACTAACAAATTTGTTTGAATCAAACTGGTTTTTTCCTCTATTCTTCTTCATTCTTGGTGCCATTCTACAAATTTTATAAATTCCAAAATAAACTTCAAAAATCAAGTTTAAATCACTAAAGTAAACTTCTAAAAGCACAAACTAAACTTCTTAAGCAATTTCCGTAGATTTTGCCAAATTTTTCACCATGAATAGTGAATTTTCCAATTTCTCTAAATGTGCTCAAAATATATGATGATAATCCAAAATTTTTGCATAGAAGTAAAGCTCTTACGTCAAGGAATCTGAGTCTAGCAAATTTTTCTTGATTCCACTAAGAAATCTCCACTTAATGGTGTGCCCTATCCTTGAAAATAGCAATTTTGAGAGGTAGAAGACGACGGGAGGCGTCAAAAATGGTGTTTTTGGACCAAAAATTTACTTTTAAATGTTTGCGAACCGATTTTTGTGAATCAGCGCTTAAGCGCGGGTAAGTGGCGCTTAGGCACCTGCGTCTCAATTTAGCCCGCACTTAAGCGCGATATGTGGAGCTTAGGCGCCAGTGCATTATTTTTGAAATCTTCAAATTTAAGTAAAATGCACTATTTGCCT
>JXCR01145267.1:120735-134937 GCA_002079205.1 Phalaenopsis hybrid cultivar | reverse complement strand
CCTAATGAGGAGGATCATACTGAGTAATTTGGATTTGCAAATTTTTATATTTACGATTTTTATATTATTAAAATTACTAGACTTATCGACTCAGCTCCTTAAAAAGAGGAGAATTGGACCAGTTCCATGAGACAAACAACCCTATCATATATACAAATCTAGCTGTTTAAAATTGAACATAGCTTAATTATTTTGGATTTGTTCTTCAAAATATGAGGGATCTTTAATTTTAAAATAATCATATATTTTTTTAAAAGAACCTTGTATGCTTATTAGAGCACGTGAGTGAACGATTAACCTTAATCCAATCCGCACAACATTCTTAAGATAAACTAGAGTAAATTAGAATTATCTAAGATGTTTAAGGGCACAATGCAGACCACTCAAGAACTAATTAAAGGAGATGCTGCCAAATGTGACAATATAAATATTCACTACATGATCTTCCTTAAAATCATTTGCAAATCATTATGTATCCATTAAATCTTATGTGGATCTTTCTTATATTTAATTATTTTCTTTTGACTTCAATATTAATTTGAGTCTGTCATTTTACATTTAATTTAAAATATGTATTCTTTCTATTTGTTATGTCAAATTGATACCCTATTAGTTCAATTCATTTTTTTAAAGTAACTTGCAAATTCAAATATTCTAAAATTCAAGTCATTTCTGCAAATTCAAAATGTTCATATTTCAAATTCTTTTAATAACTCCAAATAGTCTAAATTTTAAATCATTTTATAAGTTCAAATAGTCCAAAATCTTAAGTCAATTGTAAGTCGAAGTAACCCAAAATTTTGACAACCTCCCGACATCTACCCCAGAATTAGAGAGAGTATCAACCCACCCAACTGTCATAAAAAACACACTGATCAGTATCGTTAGACTTAACGATAGATGAGTGTTGGCTACGTCATACTGAGAGCTCAACTTTACAGATGAATAGATTCTTGTAACCAAATGTGGATGCAAAATATAAATTTGAGTTTTGGAATGCATGTTTATATCATTCAAAATTGATCTTTGATTGATGTTTCTTCTTGGTTTAAAGAACTCTTTTGAATATTGAGTCCCATTCTAAAAAATGAATCTAACCATAAAGTTTTTTTTTTGGGGGAGGGATTTTAAGCTTTTTAAAAGTGTAGACGTTGGATATTGGAAGAACATAAGAATTGGTTGGTATGTGTGTAAATGCCCCTGTAATTAAATCACCTGTCTTCATATTTGTACAGTCCACAAACTCAACGCTGGTTGATTAATGGATAAGATTTGGCTACTGTTCAATACTGTCGGCAAGCTGTCTTTTCTGTCAAAAGGAAAGTTAAAACTCCTAAAATCTTTCAAATTTGCTTACAGAATTACTCACAAGATTTTTACATCTATACCATCCAAATGTTTCATATNNNTCTTCTTGATGAAATCAGTTCTGAAGCTTTCAAATGGTAAAATTGCACCACCTGTAATAAGGCACCATGATTGATCGTGATGTGAAAAATAAAATTGGCTTGGAGAATATTTTCAGTAACATTATCGGTATGTTTGGGGCAGCTTTCTATATGTTCTACTTTTCACGGTGATATCACACATTCATTTGGCTACTGCTTCCTTGTTATTTTTAGAATTTTTTGTGATGCGAACCTGATTTTGAAAACCAAATATACTATAAGAAATGTGTCAAAATAGTCCCTGATTCTTATTAGCGAGTCATTTATTCCCAGAATCTATAGAAGTATTTATTCAGTCACCAAATTCTTTTAATATGAGCTAAAATAATTCTTTATGGAATTATTCAACCCCATTTAGAGAGCCTCGGAAATAGTTTGGCACTTCTATAGACCTTCTGACTAAAATGTAAACATAACTATAATACATGGTAATTTTCAAAAAAAATATTTTATGCTCAACAAATTTGCAACATCTTTACAAAAAAACAATAGTTATTCGAAACAAATCCTATATCATTACAATGTCCAATTAAATTCGAAAATGAGAAACATTTAGTGTTGGGGACCGATTACCTGCAACGCATGCAGGCTGTTGACGAATTCCTCGCCAAATATCTCATCACCTCTGGCAAGCCGTACAGGCGTGTTAAGCAGCTCCGAAGGATTACCTGCCATATCAGATGTGGAGAACTCTTGATCTTTCAATGAGCAGAACTTGAACCCAAGATTTTGAATCCTGGCACAGCGTATATCAAAGCCCGATGTGCCATCAGAAAACCAATACATATTATCTGATGCCGGCGAGGGTAAGAAAGAATAAGGTTTTTCTTTTACATGGTTTGATAAGTTTTGGGAGAGGAGAGAAATTAGCTTTGCATCCTCGTCATGGGCTCGGTTACGGGTAAACCAAAGTGTTAATGTAAGCCTTTCACCATCCAGCACCTGAGAAACCAAAAAAAGAAGTTTAGGACGTTAAACCATCACAAAACTAAAACATTTTCTTTTGGAGAAATTTACAGAATTCTTATGCATTTACATATCTCATAGCTAAATTTTGATATTTATATATATCGCACTTTGATGTTTTAAAACCGTGCATGAAAAAAGGTGTATTTTACTTTTAAATAATGGTAATGGCACTATTTTTTATGTGAAATTAAAATTTTGAGTGCTATTTGTGTAAATATGAAAGTTTAGATGTGAGCTATTTGTGTAAATATAAAAGTTTAGACGTGAGGTATGTAAAAACATAACACTTGTATGATATCATGTAAATGCCCCCTACTTAAATCAAGAAGGTTGTTAGGTGCACAACAAAGTGGAACCACTGAGAACAAAAGTGCGCCTACCACTAAAATTTCATGCTCGTGAAATGGTTGCTTTTTCACTCCAATAAAATGACATGGCACTGAGATGGATTCTGCAACATAAAAATCAATACACCACAATATCTCAAAATTTCTTCCCTTCAAACAAGAAGTAAATACTTTTTACTTCCACATATCATAATCCACCTTTATGGATGACAAAACTAAAGCAAATCCACTAGAAGTTGCTCCTTGCAAGATAGAGTACAGCAAGTCTTTTCAACCAATAAGAGTTTACAAACCTTTAGAACTTCAAAATTGCTTCTATATCATGTGTCACTAAAAACACTCAGAAATATCAAAATTTTATAAGATATGGTGCACACTTGACATAATATAAGCAAGCTCGATCCAATATCAATTAAATATTGATGTTACCTCCATCAATCACTAAAAAGCGTCATCTATATCTAAACCAACGCNACATGGCACTGAGATGGATTCTGCAACATAAAAATCAATACACCACAATATCTCAAAATTTCTTCCCTTCAACCAAGAAGTAAATACTTTTTACTTCCACATATCATAATGCGCCTTCATGGATGACAAAACTAAAGCAAATCTACTTGAAATTGCTCCTTGCAAGATAGAGTACACTAAGTTTTTTCAACCAATGAGAGTTTACAAACCTTTAGAACTTCAAAATTGCTTCTATATCATGTGTCACAAAAAACACTCAGAAATATCAAAATTTTATAAGATATGGTGCACACTTGACATAATATAAGCAAGCTCGATCCAATATCCATTAAATATTGATGTTACCTCCATCAATCACTAAAAAGCGTCATCTATATCTAAACCAACGTAAGCTATGATAAAACTAGCATCTAAGAACAAAACTTCTTCATGGATATCACTAATAAATTATTACTTTCATTTCAAAGCATAAGACTTCCTTCTTTTTTTTTCTTTTTTTCTTTTTTTTTTTTTGTTTGCCGTATGTTTATATAAAAGCAAGATCGTTGAAATTGCTATGTAACTTACTTTTACCATTAATAAAAGTAGATCAATTTTTCATATAATCTACCTTTAACCAATAATCCTTGAGCTTAGCAATTACATCTTTAGAAAGAAGAAATTTTTTTAAAATCTTTAAATTGATGGTATATTNTTAACCAATAATCCTTGAGCTTAGCAATTACATCTTTAGAAAGAAGAAATTTTTTTAAAATCTTTAAATTGAATATCTGTCCATACAACTTGGTGCCATTAAAATGTTTATAAGAGTGATCCTGGAGTTATAACCCAAACAACAATAGGAACATATACTGAAAAGGGAAATAGGAGGTTACAACGGCACACACTTGACAAGGAAATACAGCAACCACCAAGCAAATGCAACTAAATGTATCCAAAGGTGGTGGTCAGTTTGGCGAGTGGACGGCAGGAGGAAGGTGACAAGGCGGTGGATGGCTGTAGGAGAAGGAAGGGGAAGTTGCGGCATATTGCGATGGGGTAATGTAAGAGTTTGGCAGGTTGAAAGACAGCAAGCAGGGGCTAGTTGGAAGACTGGAAAAACAGCAAACAGCCAGAAGCGACTATTCGATAAGGCGGCAGCGAGCGGGAATAACGGAGGTAGCGAGCGGGAATGACGGTGGCAACGATTGGGATTGTGTGGAACTACAAGAAAACAAAGGGATGGCTATCCTAAGGCTGCAGCAGCGAGGGCGGTNGTGGTCGGTTTGGCGAGTGGACGACAGGAGGAAGGTGACAAGGTGGTGGATGGCTGTAGGAGAAGGAAGGGGAAGTTGCGGCGTATTGCGATGGGGTAATGTAGAGTTTGGCTGGTTGAAAGACAACAAGCAGGGGCTAGTTGGAGGACTGGAAAAACAGCAAACAGCCAGAAGCGACTGTTCGATAAGGCGGAAGCGAGCGGAAATAATGGAGGTAGTGAGCGAGAATGACGGTGGCAACGATGGGAATTGTGTGGAACTACAAGAAAACAAAGGGAGGGCTATCCTATGGCTGCAGCAGCGAAGGCGGTGGCTGGACAAAGAAGACGGGCGTTGAAATGAATGGCAGCAAGGTGGGAAGCAGTTGGAAGGGATGGCAGCGGGTAGAGGTGGTCGGTGGTAGTTGGAGTTGCAAGACGACAGCGGGGTTGATGTGGTTCCAACAACGAGGGGAGGAATGCAGATGATGGATAAGTTGGAGATAAATATCCCTGCGAGAACGAGCTGCAACCGAAGCACCACACAATCCCTTGGAAAGAGATTACCACCACGTACGAGCTATATTCAGAGCACCGCCGGCATTTGGATACAACCCTAGAAAAGGAAAAACCTGGACGCCGACGGCTGTCTTGACAGAATGCAATTCAAAATCTGAAAACCTAAAACACGAGAATTATATATATAAGCCCTAGATAACTAGGATTGAATTCCCCTATAGAAAGGAGGTCCCAATTCCTCGTAGAAGAGTCGATCGGCGCTCTTGGGTTTAAGCCAATACAGTCCAGACAAAGAAATCGTGGAAGCCTTTCCCACAACTCCTTTACGCCCGCGTCAAAGAGTATCATTAAAAGCACATTAACACCATAGCTTGGTACATAAGATCCACAATCATATCAATATTTCACAAATATCAAATAACAAAACATAACTCATATGTTTTTTAATCACCATAACTTCATGCATGTGAAATAAATATAATCTCTAGTTATAATAAACTTTTATGAAGATGGTTCAAAACAAAAAAAAAATCAAATCACAAATCCAAAGTAATTATTCCCCTAAGAATTCTTTCAAAACATCATTTGCCAAAATCAACTGAATCTCCGGGAGAGTTTTTTTATATATCTTTATCCCGTCTTCACTTGTAATCTCAAACATATTTACATATCCCATGAGTAACTTCACGAGTTGTTTTTGGGCTAGAAAATCATGCATCTTGGTTCTCTAAAATCTTAAACTTCTCGATCACAAGCTAATATAACCTCATTCACCTTGCTTACAAACTAGAAAGAAAAAAGACCTGATTATTATAAAGAAGCATTAAACAAAAGCCAATATGAATAACCATATGCAAAACACAAGAAATCAAGCAACAAAAGAGACCACCAAAACTTTATGATTTGGTTAAGAATCATGCATGATTTGTGTATGATTCGACAAAGGATCTAATCTAATATACAATAAGACATAAAAAATGAACAAATACAATGATACTCACCAACGCTCCCAAAACTCAAGTAAATTCAATTCTCAAACAGAAGAAACCAAGAAATCTTCCTAAATTGCTTTACATCATATGATTAAGGGATACTTAAGTTCCATCAAAAGCTACGTTACATCAAAGGAAGTGGTCTCCGAGATGGGTTGACTAGATATATCTAAGACAACAGCCAAAAAATAGAGCTTTTATAAAGTTGTTAATTGAATTACAATTGCATGGTGACATTACAGATTTTCATTTTTGCCGGTTTAAAAAAGTGTAGTCCCTAGTTTGTGGGAAAACTTCCTGAAGTCTAACAAGTCTTTGAACAATCTACTTGACTTTGAATTAGCTTAATTATTGGAGTATCCATAATAAGTGACATCAAATCAAAATGACATCCGAGTAGAATGAGAGCAAAAGCCCGTAAGGGCGTCATCCCACTAAATGCTATCATTAAAATTAACTCAGTAGGGGAATAAGAATTTGTTTGCCATTGAAAAAAATTATACTATATAAAATATAAATAATAATTCCTTTGAGCCTCTCATCCACATCCCTCTTGCCACATCGCCCTAATAGTAGGTCACAAGAATAGTCTCAAGTCTCATTACCAAAATATATGATTTATCTATCTCCCATAAAATGAAACCGTTATCCAACCCAATGAAACTCGTCTCATATACTCACATATCTCTCTCTCCTAACTCTCTTTATCATATCGTATGCTTGTTTTATCTATTTTGTACATGCATTCTCCAATCCCCCAATATTTACTCGCTCCCTCAAGCTCAATCATCCTTTTTGAACTTCACAAACAAAATACAAGCTCCAAACTTCAAATCAAACTAAATCTAAATATCATAAACAAACAAGAATCAAAATGATATCCGACCACCTTATTTGCCTGGTAATGTTGTAAGAACAAACGATTAACTTTCTCATTCAAAAGTTGTAACTCCGAATTGATGTAAGCCCAACTCAATTAATTCAAGCCAATACAAAGCCAACAATCAAAACAAATCACGCTTAAATTTTTAGATTTTCAATAGATGTTAAGCCTAAAGCAAAATTAAACACTAGTCAACCTCATGCTAACAAAACAAATCATAACCAAACTCACCAATCAAAATCTCCGGTGCTTTAAGATTACTTTTAAACCGAAACTCATGGACAATTAATAATTATGTCATATACCTGACCACTTGTCATCATGTTTAGTACTTGTCATCATGTTTAGTACTTCTAAACCACAAAAAGATCATGTTTTGTGCTTCCAAAATATTCATAGAAATTGGTAATACCAGATCTTTTCCAATGAACGGGTTGGAATTAACGTCAAAAGCATATCTTCAATGTGCATTTTCACACTGAGTTGTTTAGAACAACTATATGACTAACGAAATAACAAAGTGGTGCTCTAGAATTTTTCACTTAGGTTTGATAATGGAATGGTAAGTTAATGAAAAGTAACATAAACATACAATCAAATAAACAAAATGCAATTAAGCACACAACAAAAATTTCCCGATAAATTAACTTGCTCTGGTAATATATATTTAGAATAGAAAAGGGCTAACCAATATATAATGGAAATTTGTTGTAGAGTGGATGAGATCCTAACACAAGTTGCAAATAATCCAAAGAATACACTCAATTTACTTACGAAAGTTACTTGAGCTCAATAAGACTCAAAGAACAATAACACATCAGAGTCAAAACTAAAAATACAGAAGAAAGAAAGAGAAAATGCACTCAGTGATCTTTTCAAATTAGAACTACAATGAATGATTATATCTCTAAAGTCTTTGGTGAGTCTAAAGATGCTCATCTTTGAAAATTCATAATCATTTATGTGGAGAAAACTGGTAGAAGCCTTTCTAGTAGCTTGAACTTCAAAACCAAAAGAGATTTCAATTCTTCTCTCCTACGTTGAAATCTTAATTTCTCAAACATGTCGCTAAAATTAATCTAGGTAAAACTCAAGGATGTCTTGTTCCGGTCACTAATCACTACTTAAATCTAGAATAGTTGGATGTTATTTGCCCAAAAAATAGTAGAGAATCAAAAGATGCCTATTTATATTCACCCCAAAATCTTTAAATTTATGCAAAAAATAATAAATAAATTATTTCATTACAAGTAAAAAAGATGTTTAATTGATCTGATAACTCCTCTTTTGAAAGTATATATTAAAGCTGTTCCCATTTCTTGAAGTATTGTATAGCTTGTAAAATCAAACTATATGAATCTTATCATTTGGATACCTATAAAAAACTCAGTATTATTTCTTTACCATATCCCTTCATTTCAAACCACCCAATAAACAAGGAAAAAGAGTTCTACAGAAATATTAATAAAATGGAAAAAAAAAACATTCTTACAGCAATATTAATAAAATGGGGAAAAAAAACATACATAAATCAAAATATAAATAAAAAAAGCAGCACAAACAAACATTTCCTGTCAAATTCAACGGTGTACTAAAAGCATGTCATTCAATCATATGTAATTTTATAGCTTAAAAAGCTAAGAAAATGTCAAACTAAGTGGGTTTCGGGGGATTTTATGCGAAAACATCAACAGAATAACCGAAGAAAAGTGGTTTCCTTGACAAGCCATATATATAAAAATTTTCCATCCAGCACAAAATTTAAAATGGAATGTTCAAAGCATAAGTTATTTGAAAATTTAGATGACCATAAAAACCATAATAGACATATTTTTGAAATGAATTTCATCCTTATAAAGTTTGAAAAGATGACAGAATAAACAAGAGATACCTCATCAACAGAATGTACATTGCGATCGTCTGCTGTATAGATTAGAACATCCTGAAATGAAAATCAGAATATTCTTAGATCATACTCCCCAAAATAGAAAATAAATTCAAAGATAACCATCTCGCAAATTAAGTAACATTCTTATGTTTCGCCATACAGCATATATAAATTCATCTAACAAAATTCATAAGAGAAAATTGAAAGAAGGTCGCAAATGGTTTACTTACACCTGCAAAAGGAACAACAGATGAAGGATCTCCATCCTTGAAGCGAAAAAATCCACCTTCAAAATCCTTTCCATGGCTGTTCAAGTAACATACTGCCTTCAACAGAAAGCCAAAAGTCATGTGTATTGAATGTCTAGCCCATAATAATGAGAAATGTCATAATAACTTATATAGTTTTATCTTATATCAAACATAAAAGTTTAAATATAAGAAAATGAAAAACAATACTCTCATAATATTTTCAATGAAACAACTCTTAAACTATTTGATTAGGATAAGCTTACATATTTTACACATCTCTCGGGACAAATGAGAGGCCAAATTATATTTTCTTATGAGATCAGCAAGCCCAAAAACCTTTGGGTTCATTCAGACCAACTAACATAGGATTGAACCATTATGTCAGTCAAACCGATCTAAGTCTACAATTCTGCTCAATTTGCCTATGAAAGCTATACAATGACTCCTCTATTGGTGAAATAATTACTAACACACATAATAAAACGCCCGCTTAGAAAACTCATAATTAATAAAAATTTAGGATCATTCAAGTGATTAATTTACTATAACTAACTCATTATTAAGAGACGTACCCAATACACTGATTTACACTCCTAATCCCCTCCCTCCCTCCCTCTTGTATGATTCATACAACCTTCTCAATATTGACATATCTTGTTTCAACAAACAAATTTAATGCACTAGGCCTGGAAACTTAAAAAGGAAACTAAATATATTACAGAAAGCATACAAATATTCTATAAAACATTTTTGAGTTCATTCCTACATTGCTAATCTAAAATAAAATATTAAACGAAAAAACATTGCCTATTTATATTTTCAAATGTCAGCATCTTAAAATAGTTAAGTTTAAATACATTAGTTGTTATCATAAAGTTAAAAATGCAGTGTAGCATGAAGTAGAAAAGTCGTGTCTAGCCTTTTATATCATTATAAAAAAGGACAAGATTCTATGACTTATCATATCCGAGTAGCAGCATCTTTTTTTGCAGCGGGAAACTCCAAAGACCATCCACACAAAATTTCTAAGCTGAGTAAATTGCTTCAACCAGAAACACACACACACACACACAACCCAAAGTCAAAGACAATAATTTTGTCAATATCATATCATATACGAGAGCAACACGAGCAAATTAAACTAGTGAAAACATTAACATCTTGATTTGGGCATACCGCAAAATCTCGTTGCTTAAGGTAATGCCTATTGTCATCACTGTGCCATCCAATTGAGGCCCCTTTACACCAACTGAAATTTTCAGACATGCCATAACTAAGAGAGTGAAAAATTAAGCAAATTACACTAAATAAATAGCATATTACATTACCTTAAGAAGCATTTTTAAAAAAACAGAAGGTGCATGCCAACATCACATGCAAAATCTACAGCATATAGGTAGAGGCATATAAAGGTTGTTGTCAACTAGTTCAGAATGAATCCTCTTCAAAATTCATAATTGTAAGACAGAGATGTTGGGATGGCGACGAAGCAACTTTTAGATAAAAAAATTATCTCTAGATCTAGGTGACCTAAAACAAGAAATATAATTTGTTCATAAGGGAACTTCCACTAGAACAAAACTTGAGAAGAGAATTTTAGCAAAGAGAAAATGACCAAAATAGTCCCCCGAGTATTTGTAAGCGATCATTTCAGTTGTAGAATGTGTAAAAAACTCGATGTAGTTCCCAAACTCTTAAAATATTGACTAAAATGATCCTTTAATCTAAAATAATAAAAATTAAAATTAATGGTGTCAAAAATGAGAGAATTTTAAAAAAAAGAAATTTCTAAAATTTTTTATAAATATAATTTCCCACTAACCATTATTTCTAGTGGGCAAAAGCCAAGTACACATACAACAAAAATTATGTGGCAAGTCAAGTCGAACTCAAGCCACACCTAACTAGAGCTCAATTAACCAATCAAGTTCAAGCTTGAGCTCCGACAAGTTCAAGCCCACTAATTTGAGTTGAATCATGAGCCAACATATTTATTATAAAAGAAAGAAGATAATTTCAATACAGACTCTTACTAGAGTAAAATATAAAAGAAGAATGAAAAATTAAAAGAGAAATAATTAAAAAATAAATAACTGTAAATAATTAAATACAATTTTTAAAAATTCTAAACAATGCACTTTTGCTCTTGCATAAAAAAATTATTTTTAATTGTATTACATAAGAATGTCTTTTGAACGAGTCAATACAAGAGCAAATGAGTCAAGTCAATGCTTTATCAAGCTTGGTTTATTAGCTCATCAAACTTAACATAGGAGTCATTTATTAATCCAATCCCAACCAGCTCACAAGTCGACTTGACTCAATTAAAGCCAACATGCAAACACGTGTCAGGTGGCATTGGAAAGTGCATGCTAGCATTGCAATATAAAAGAAACATGAATATGATGTTCATAATTTCATGCAACCTCTTAAAACTTTGAATAGGCCTTAGGGTTTAAAACCAAAAAATAAAGAGAAAGCGAGAGTAAACAAGCATGATAGAACAAATGAAAAACTAGGAAGAGGATGATCAGACATGAATCAAAGCCATGATTGATGTCCTCTCTTAAGGCACACAATGTGCAAATGAGAAAGGCCTATTTATATATTTGATGGCTTCAGCAAGAGTGATGGATGTAATGTGAAAAAAAGGAAAAAGGGGAAGACATGTTAGCTATTTCCACCTCAAAACATCATCCCCATCTTAACGTGTTTATGAATATAAACGCTAGGATGTTACCTTACTTATTTCAATATTCTTCATTATGAATAAAGATTTATTAATAAGCTAGATCAACTAAGAGTTGAGTGATCTTTATAAGAAATTAATATAAATTAATTTTAATATGAGAGTTTAATATAAGGAGTTTGAGGCATTTAATTATTTATTACTACCGCTTAGAAGCATGTATTTAATTATAGAGATTAACATTATATTAAAGTTAAAATAATGTTAATTAAGTTCTTTTTTTTTTTCATATTTTAACTTAGAAAGATTGAGGAGAAATTATAAATATATGTGTGTGAATTAATTAAAGAAAGGTAATTCGGTAGATTTATTTTTGATTAAGGGAGAAACACACCCTTGCTTGTCAGAAACATAATCCTTAAAATTTGTTTGTATGCACTAATCAGTGATAATAAAATTCTAAAATATGCTTTATTTATTTTTAGATTTGCACATAATCATTTTGATATGATAATATAGTTAACAAATTATGATCATAATAATTTTAAATCCTATAACACAAAATATTTATTAAAATATAAACTTTATATGATATATGCGTGCATGCATGATACAGGCATGTGAGTAAAAACCTTTTTGGTAGGCTTGTTAGGTCAAGTCCTCAAAGTGACAACTCTTGTTAGAATTATAGGATTTCCATGGATTGATAAAAACCTTAAAAGAATAAGGTAAATTAGTGGGCTCGCTAGGAATAAATTTAAATATTAAAATATTAAAATAAAATTGATGGGTCCTTTATGTATTGATGAATACATAATGCATGGAAATAGATGTTTTGGCAAATTGAACGCAATGATCATCAATTTTTATAGATATTTTTAATGATATATACTATATAATAGGCATTATTAGATAAATTTCATATTTGATTTTTTTTGTGTGCAAGGTTTATAAATATTATTATGAAACATCTATTATTACTTCTATAATTTTTTTTAATCATATTAATGCCCTATGCATTGTCAATGTTACTTTGAGTGTAGGTTTCACCATTATGTTTGTTTCTTTCAAACTCATGCTCATTATCTTTTATTTACAAGCTACTATTTGCGTAGTGTCTAAAAGAAAACTCCTAATCTCATGTTTCAAGTATATCATTGAAAAATAATTAAGGTTTAAAATCATTTAATTTATTCAATAGTGACTTGTTCCTTGAATAAGGTATTGTTGTAATTAAATTTATTTTATGTTTTGGTGAATGAATTAGGTGTTATTGAATTTAGAAGCTCTAATGATCCTACTAATGGTCAAAATTTATTAAAATAGATATTTTACTAAATAAAATTGTTTTTAATTTCTCTATTCATCCCATCCTGCCTAATTATTACTAACTTCTTCAATACTCAATGGACAGTGTGATAGAAGCACAACAAGTCCACGGAAGCAACAAATATCATGAATTACATAATCTTGGTCAAACCATTCACTTTAATACAACTTGTTAAGAAGTGTAAAACCAAATGGAGACAAAAAATTAAGTTGGATACAACGATGATGAAACTTTTTCAACTCAATGCTTAAGCTTGTAAGAGCAGGGAAAAACTTAGTGTTTTAAGGAATTTTTACATCAACATATTTTTCAGACATCCATTATGGGACTAAATTGAATAATAAGTGTCAAAATGGTCCCCTGACTATTTTCATGGCCTATTTTAGTTACAAAGTCTATAGAACTGTCAAATTAATCCCCAGACTCTTTTAAAGGGATCAAAATAGTCCTCTATAGGACTATTTCAGCTTATATTAAAAGAATCTGAGGAATAAACTAACAACTTTATAGACTCGGATTAAAATGAACTCATGTAAGGAATCAGAGGACCATTTTGTCAGTTTTCTCATTGAAAAATGCAATGTCTGTTAACACTTTAGATGTTATCTTCTACATTCATCGTATTTGCTTCTTTATTCACCATAGTCGCTTCTAATTGGTGCTTCCACAAAAAAACTGTTTGTTTTCATGACATCAAATTTTTTAGATAAAAAAGGTAAAATGTCATTAAAAGAACATTATTTTCCATTACCATTAACATAGATATTAGAAATGATCGCATAGGTTTATCTTCTTATTCTATATTTCAAATTAAAGGGGGAAATCAACAAAAAGCGAGAAGGGCTAGGAATACCTTATGAGGCCAGTGAACTCGATGAAGAGCTCGAACTCGCATCCGAAGAAATCCTCGACCTTCTCCTTGAGCTTCTCCCTGATGACGATGAAAGGAAGAATAAGGTGAGCGCAGTTGGTGGCCACCAGATGGCTGAGGGTCGTCGAGAACACGTTAGGACGGTAACCCACCGCTCCGCAGCTGCGGTGGATGAACTCGAGCTCCTGTGCACAAATCATCTTAGGTCGAGTAGAATGAGAGAGAGAGTTGGGTCTATACCTTGCAGAGATCTTGAGGGAGGAAATCATGAATATGGAGACGGGGATGCTGCACCTCCATTACGGTC
>JXCR01145267.1:94325-113454 GCA_002079205.1 Phalaenopsis hybrid cultivar | reverse complement strand
ATACATATATACATATATATATATAAGTAGTATTTAAAAAAATCTAATTGACTACAAGGCTACAAAGATTTATAATCAATTAAAATATTAATTAAGAAAATAAAATAAAATTTTTAAAATTAGATTCAAATGATGTTTTAATATAAATAATAAATTTTAAATCTTGCTTAAACTCTTATCTTCTTCTGACTGCGTGATTAGGGCTGTTAAAAGGACTCTTTGTTCGTGAACAACTCGTATTCAGCTCGTTAAGCAAACGAGCCCAACACGAACACATGTTTTGAGCTCGAAATATCTCGTGTTCATCTCGTTTACACCCCTATTCACTGGCAGAGAGTGTTGGAATAGGAGAATCTAGAAAAAGTGTGGATGATGTGTTGTTGCTACATCAAAGAAACAGAAGACACTCTTCTTCTAGTTTATTGAATCAGTTGTATACTTCTTTTTATGAAAAAGAAAATAAACAAAAGCTTATTTGTGATGCTTACAAGTTTGGCAAACTTACTAAGAGCTCTTATATCAGTTCTAAGAATGTGTTCTAGTGGTTTGGACTTGATACATTATGATGTCTGTGAACCTTTTTCTACAAGCTCTGCGAATGGTTATCAATGATTTTATGATATTCATTGATTATTTTTTTGTGTTTGTTACATTTGATGAATAAGGGAGATGTGTTTGCATACTTTAAACACTTTCACAACGCAAACCAGACTCAATATAGTTCAGTGGTGAAGGTATTGAAGTTTGATAATCAGATAAAATATACCAACAAAGCATTTATGAAATACTTATTAGCCCAAGGGAAACAACATCAAATCACATGTCCATACACACCGACACAAAATAGAGTAGCATAGAAAAAGAATAGACAATTTTTAGAGGTAGCCCAAAACATGATGATCATGATTAATGTCCCAAAGCACTTATGAGGGCAAGCAATTTTAACAGCTGCTCAATTGATCAATTGGATGCCCTCGAGAGTGATGGATTGAAAGCCTCATTATTAGATGTTGGATGGAGATAATAGCAGGATCCTTCCATTGAAGGTGTTTGTATGTGTATGTTTTGTGAAAGATAACAGATCATCAGTAAGGAAGTTGGATCCTAGAGCCGTGAAATATGTGTTTATATATTATTCTACTACCCATAAGGAGTATATCTGTTGAAGCCCGATTAAGAAGAGACTATTTGTGAGCATGAATGTGTCATTTTGAGAATTTGAATTGTACTACACCTACTTCAATGACTCGTCAGATATGAGGCAAGGGGGTGAGTAGCAATTGTGAAAGAGTGGTACACGTGGGAGCAATGCCTTGTCCTATGATATGGGATGAATCAGGAAAGGAACCAGAAAATGAAGAGGGTGAACTCAAAGGTCGTGGGATTCATGCTGAAAGTGAGCTAAGAGTGTATACTCGAAGAAGAAAGCAAAATGAGGGGACGGTGCTTGCAGTGTCACTTAAGCAAGCTAATCCCTTGTCCCAGACTTTTCCGACTCTTGAAACACCTATACAAATCATCCCTGGTGACTTGATCTCATTTTCACATAATTCCTCTTTCGCTCATCTGTAACAACACATCAGTTATTGCAATCCTTCGTCCTCTCACAATGCCTACAAGCCTCATGATGATCAGACTTGCATGCCCTCCAATCATTCAAATCCTCCTCGATTGCATCCAAATCCAACGAGCATGCTTAGAATGATTTCTTGTATGCTTGCTTTTATTTATTTATTTATTTATTTGAACAATTTCAACTGAACACTGTCACTTAAAATGATAATTGTACCATATCATCAAAAAGAGTAAATTTTTAAGTGATATAAATGCAAAGCTAAAAAATTCAAATACATAAATCACGGGCTCAGGTGTATCATATTACATAAGTGGAGACGTCTTCATACGTCATAAATACAACCTATATTATGAATATCCCGTCATCCAAATTTTTAATGGAGTGCTCTCAAAATTTATTGGTATAGATTTGATCATCATTTCAAATAATCTGACGCATTACTCCATTCTCTTGGTCCAAATGTAAATTGCACTTCGTTGTGTATAACCAAACTTCAAGGAGATCACGATTCTGATACTAATTTTTTTCAAATTTGTGTGAATTTTAGGACATGAATTTGAGTAAGACGATTGGCAAAGTTAGGATGTGTAAAATGACCCCTACTTTCCTCTAGTTGGCACACCTGAAAGTAAGTCTTAGAAGAATAATTGTCTCTATAATAGCAATAACAAAGACTGTTGTTATGTTGTGGCATTATTGATTAGGATGCCCAACATTTTACAGCTTGGCAAACTATTTCTTCCCATATTCAATGAAAATCAAAATAGTTCTAGTTTCAGAGATGGAAAGAAAATGGAACATAGAAAGTGATGCGAAATTGGGATTACTGACTTGGGACGATATCAAAATATCGCTATAAAGAATAGGTTTAAACCAATACAATCTACAAACTCGTGATAAAATTCACAAGCAAGTCAGGCATTTGGATCCCAAGAAACGTTCCATATTTAAACTAGAGTTTATCGGAGTTGAAATTTCACAAAAGAAAACAAGTCCAATATTTTTTCTATTTGCCAACCGCTATCACGCACTTATGGATCTAACAGCAAAAATGGGAACAGAAGAAAGTTCAATTGTAGATGAAGGTGAAGATGATAAAGACAAGTTGGAAAGTGCATTTACCTCCCTCACACATGACCAATCATCAACTTCTCTATGAGCATAGGTATTGTATGATGAGTTTTGCATAACTTAAAAAAGAATCATGAAAAAAATGTACTTTAAAAAGACACAATTAGAGACATTGAAATACGTAGTGATCCTTATTAGGTCAAATCAACATACAAAAATAACTACACTATACTGTATTTATAAGAGAACTTGGTTAGTTGGTTGATAATGGAGTTAACCCAAACAATAACAGAACAATAATATTACTGCTGAAATTCAAATAGAAAGTTACAAACAACCAACCGAAATAGAAAATAACAACAACGCGACACACGGAAGTTTGAAATTGTGACAAATGACAACACTAACTCAAACGGGTTAACCTTGACGGTGGTAGTGGCGATCAACAAGAGAACGGACCTTTGGATAGGTGCCAAAGGATGGTGAATGGACTGGAAGGTAAGTTGGCAGCAAGGGGGTGATGGTGACAACAAAGGGGAGAGTAAGAAACTGTCGGAGTAGCGAGAAGTTGGGCTATCTTGGATGGTGGCAATAAGCGTGAGTGGCTGGATAGTGGCCAAACAACAGGACAAGTGCTATTCTAATTCTGGACTGTGGCAGCAAGGGAGGAGGACAGGGGCATCAACAATGGCAACAAGTTGGAATGAGAGTAATGGATGGTTGGGCAGCTAGAACCGCAGAAAACAACAGGAATGGTTGTTCCCGGGAAGCTGCAGCGAGGGGTCTGTAGGCAGCTGCGACAGGCAATGCGGGGGACTGCATGACAACAAGAGAACGGCAATCTCGGGTGGCGGCAGCAAGGACAAGAGGATGGAATAGGGAACAGCAGGGAAAACAACAATATGAGGCTGTTTGGAGGCAACTGCAGCAGGGGAGGAAGGCCAGGAGCGACGGGGAGGATGAGGAAGGGAATAAGAAAGATAATCACCACCTAAAGACCAAGATGCAGCCGAAGCACCATCTAGAATCCTATGATACAGCCCTNGCTATAATTCTTAAAATACAGAATTAAAGAATAACCATTAGAAGAAACAAAATCATACCCTATTTTCAAGGAAAGCTTGAGAGAACCTCGGTAATCCCCCCTATGATCTGCTCCAATTGTCCGGCCAAAGGCCATGTCACATTCTGTTAGGAAAAAACTACATAGAGGTCTGCCGTACCATGATGGCCAAATGTGTGGTTGAGAATGATCACCCTGCATATGCATGCATAATTTTAGGCTTGTTGGATATTATTTAACCCTCCGAAAAACCATATAATTTGATAAAGCAGTTACCTCATTGAAGAAGTCGATAACACAGAAATCAGGACTAGCAGGCAAAACTTGAAATTGCACCAAGCGATCAAAATAATCATTCAGTAACTTTGGAATGGGCTCCACTTTCCGTTCTATAAGTGCAATTTTTATAATGTTTTACAACTCAAATAGTTATACTATTTATAAAATTTGAGCACAAAAATACAGAAGAATGAAGAACTTACCTCGCAAGGAACTAGCCTCACTTTCATCATCTGCTGGTCGTTCAGAGATCGCGATGCCCAGTTGAATCATTTCCCGGCCATGTCCCTTCATTGGCCTCTTCGATAACACCATTGTGTGGCCTGCTCATCATCGTTCTAAGGCTTAACATGCTATCAACTATAGAGAGCAATTTTATGATAGATGTGACAAAAATCTAAAGGAAATCCCTCAACTTAATAAATTTGTTGAATGATGAGAAATGATATATGTCTTTTCCCTTTTATTAAAAAAAGAAAAAAAATGGTAAACTACTCGTGTAAGAAACCATACAGCGAACACATTGGAAGGTACACGCAAATCCACCAACAAAAGCAAAGGAAATACAAGATAAAATATTGTGTTTATACACCCACCATGACAATGCTAGAAATAAATGAAACGCAAGATAAATAGCTTCTAACATTTTCTTGATGCATGACAGGAAATGTTGACAATGGTATATGCATGGTTAGAATGGTTGCTTTCTTATGTAATTGCATGGATAATAATTGAAGAGGGGTCTTGCCTGGAAAATCTCCCCTTCTCCCAGCTGCTCTCATGTCATTGGTAAATGAAACCAGTTTTGTGATATCTGAGCTATCAAACAATTCCTCATAAAGCTTAAGACCTTCTACAACATTGATCTGCAGAGTTTAGCATGCTCTTCATAAATTAATGAGGTACATGAACAAATGATTAACATATTTCCTTCCCAAGGCTATTTTTTCTGAAGGAAATTAAGATCTATACAATGAACTAATTTAAAGAGCCTACCATCTTCCCATCACTTATTTCATTCCCCACGAGAATTTTGGGAACTGGAACAAGTTGCTGATTTCCATCTTGCTTCAGAATTTGATCACTACCAAGAGGAAGGGAATCGTTTTTTGTTTCTGAAAATGAATAAAGCGAGACATCAAGTAGCAGAACCTTTCCATTCAATCAAATGCAGTAAATAGCCTACCGTGACCCAAATCACGTTTAAATAATAATAAAAATCATGTCAGAAACGAATATCTAAATCAGTTCATAATAACACTGGATGTACAAAAATTTCACAATTGTATTTTACTAAAGCTAAACTCTATGAATACCTTGGAAATCACTTGAGAAAGCAAATATACTACAGGCCCTATTAATTGTAAACAATCAGAATTGCATAATAAAAAAAATTAAGGTTAATTTTCAAGTACCAGTAGAAAGGTTTTTTGGCGGGACCACAGTAGAAAGGACCATATTATACCTACTATATCATTGATCAAACACTTGTTGAGCCCAAAAACTTAAGCTATTAGAATATCAACATCAACGCACTTTTGAATCATCCGATGTGAGACTAACAATACTCAAAAGGTGTGCTACAAATGTCTCGTTAAGTAAAAGAACTTGATGTAGAACAATTAATCATCTAAAGTTCCTTAGGCAGCTTGAGAAGCAAAATGAAAACACAAAAATGACCAATAGACGCAACTTATGCAAAAACCTTACCGCTTTTAATTTAAGAATAAGAAATAAGCATTGTTCATCCCAAAAAACAATAAATAATCAACAAACTATAAAACAATACAACAAAAATAACAAATGCATAAAATTTCAGCAACAATCAAGTTCACGCTTTAAAAAAAGCCTAGAGAATAGCATACCACATTTGGCAAAATGTCAATCTCAAATACGGAACAACAATTCAAAAGACATACAAGACTAGAAGTCGCCCAAAATGAGTAAAACCAGACCCTATACCTATACAGTGAGTGTTGAGAAATTAGAGCGAAGAAAAATAACAATTGACACAAATCCAGAAGAACACAAAGATTTAACGATGTTCGGCAAAGATGCCTACGTCCTCGGGAGCAGAGCGACGAATTCCTTTCAATCTTCAGAAAATAGATTACAGAATTTGGGATGCCTCTTGGGGTTACTAACATGTTTATTTATAACCCCAGGAGTAAACCCTAAGTGCAATATGTAATTACAGCATTACCCCTCTACTGCACCACGGGGCGTTGCCCCCACACCCCCAACTTACTGCACCACGGGGACACCCCCACACCCCCAATCTCAAATACGGATTCTTCCGCTCCGCTTCGTTCTAACGTCTGTCTCTATATGGTATATGAGTCATACCATAACAAATCTTCACCTTGGCGAATATCCAGCCCCTTAGGAGAAAAGATATCTAGGAGTTACACCTGCACCACTGTAGGTTGGGACACCATGCTTCTCTAGCAATTGTGCACATTCAACAAATCCAAGCAATGCAAAAACTTGTTGATGGTAACTGGTTTGGTCAAGATATCAGCTGCATTTTCATCAGTATGAACCTTCTGCAACAGTAACTCACCAGAAGCAACTTGTAATACCTGACATCAATGTGTTTGGTTCTTGTATGGTACACCAGGTTTTTAGCCAAATAAACAGCACTCTGACTATCGCAATGCAATTGAACTCCACCTTGCTCAATGCCCCGTTCTTTTACTAGCCCAATAAGTCATAAGGCTTCTTTAACAGCTTCAGTTATTGTCACGTACTCAGCTTTAGTTGTAGATAATGCCACAATAGACTAAATTGTTGATTTCCAACATATAGGTCATCCACCAAGAGTAAACACATACCCAGTTGTAGACCTTCTGTCGTTCAAATCACCAGCATAGTCTGAATCAATGTACCTTAACTGAAAAATCAATCTACTGACTGCCAAAAATAATTCAATGTCCTACAGTAATTTTTAGATACCTAAAAATACATTTGATTGCTTCCTAATGTCGCATTTCAGGTTTAGCTATGTATTTGCAGACTTGACTGACAGCATGAGTCAAATCAGAACGAGTACATACCATTGCATACATCAAGCAACCAACTACACTGGCATATGAAACATTTGTCATGTCTTCGATTTTTGTATCTGTCTTAGAACATTGTTCTGAAGAAAACTTAAAATGATTTGCCAAAAGAGTGCTTACAGGCTTTGTTTTGCTCATCTCACACTTGTCCATCACTTTCTCAACATAGCCTCGTTGAGATAAATATAATCGTCTTGAGCGTGTCTCGATGAATATCCATTCCAAGAATCTTTTTAGTAGAACCCAAGTCTTTCATGCAAATTCCTGGCTCAATCAAGCTTTCAAATCACAGACATCATTCACATTATTTGCAGCAATCATCATATCATCAACATACAGTAACAACAAAATAATAGAACGATCACTAAAGATCTTCACATAAACACAACAATCATACTCACATCTCTTGTAGTCAATCTGAATCATGTAGGAGTCAAATCGCTTGTACCATTGTATTGGAGACTGTTTCAACCCATACAGTGATTTCTTTAACCTGCAAACTAGATGCTCCTGTCCAGGTTGAGTGAACTCTTCTGGCTGCTCCATGAAAATCTGCTACTTCAGATCACCATGAAAGAAAGCAATTTTAACATCCATCTGCTCCAAATGCAAATCTCAAATGATTACTAATATAAGCACTGCCCTGATTGAAGTATGTTTGACCACAGGATAAAAGATTTCATCATAATTTATCACCTTCTGCTATGAAAATTCCTTTGCTACAAGTCGAGTCTTGAATTTTTCCCCTTCTTTTTCTGATACTGCTGGTTTCCTTTTGTACACCCACTTGAAACCAATAATTTTTTTTCCCTCAGGAAGCTGAACTAGCTCCCATGTGCGATTTTTCTGCAAATACTTCATCTCTTCAACCATTGCACCCATCCATTTCCCTTTTTCCTGGATAGTGATAGCTCTTGAAAAGTGGTTGGATCATCGCTGCTGATGAGAAGTGCACAAGAGACCAAGTTTTCATAACTCAATCTGCTAGGAGACCTTATATTGGTGCGTCTCTATCTGTCTTTGGCTAGATTATAATTATGCAGATCATCTGGAATAGAATCACTAGGTGTTGGATTTGAACCTTCAACTCTCTCAGTTGTTTCTGGATGTTGTTCTAAATCTATCCGCACTGCATCTGAACTGGAACTGTTCCCTTGCACATTGTTTTGATTTTGTTGTAACATAGACTTTTCATCAAAAACTGCATCTTTGCTGATCACCATCTTCTTTGCAATCAGATCTCAAAACTTGTATCATTTCACAAATTTCTTATAGCCTAGAAAGTTGCACTTCTTGGATTTTACATCAAGTTTGGATCTTTCATCTCCAGGTACATGCACATAAGCAGGACACCCAAAAATCCGTAAATGATCGAATTTAACTGGATTATCTGTTCATACCTCTTCTGCGACATTGTCACCCAACAATGTCTGATGTGATCTATTGATGAGATAACATGTCATATTCATAGTCTCTGCCCACAAACTCTTAAAAAGCTCTGCATTCAGTCTCAAACATCTTGCTCTTTTAGTTAAGGGTCTGTTCATTCTTTCTACAACACAATTCTGTTGTGGTGTCTTCTGCACTGAAAAATACCTCTGAATCTCATGTTCCTCACAGAACTTCTGAAACTGCGAATTTGTGTACTCTGTGTCATTATCAGACCTCAAATACTTGATCTTTCTGTCAGTTTGGTTCTCCACCTCATATTTTCACAGCTTAAATTTAGAGAATACTTCAGATTTCTGCTTCAAGAAATACACCCAAACTTTCCTGTAAAAATCATCAATAAATGTAACGAAATACTGAAACCCTCCTAATAATAATTCTCTGGTAGGACCTTATACATCATAATGCACATAATCAAGAATCCCTTTAGTTTATGTCTTTCAGTCATAAAACTGACTTTGTTCTGTCTTCCAAGAACACGGAACTTACAAAGATCGAACTTGCAGCTTTTAACACCATACAACATATTTCTTCTATGCAATTTTTTCATCTCACGTTCACTGAGATGACCCATACGTATATGTCATAACTTTGTACTATCATCATCTGACTCCACAGAATGAAGTCCACCTACAATTGTACTGCCTGCAGTTAACTCAGTTTGTAGATATTGCCTGCAGTTAATTTCCTTTCATCATTGTTAGTACACCCATAATAATTCTGATGGTTTCTTTATCCTCATCTGCTTTAGGAATAAAACAATTTCTGTGCAGAGTGCCGAAGGAAATCAAATTCTTCTTCAAATCTGAAATATGTCTGATATCACATAATGTTTTGACTGTGTCATCATACATCTTAATTCTGACTTCTTCAATACCAGCAATATTGCAGCATCTATCATCACCTAGATAAACGGAGCCAGAATTAGTTGAACTGTATGAAGTAAAACCCTTCCTGTTAGTTGTTATGTGATAAAAGCATCATTAATCAAGAATCCATGCATCTGTGAAATGAGTTGATGAAACTGAAAGCATATCACCATCACTGCAATCTGAATTGTCACTTTGCACCACATTTACAGTTTTCGATGATTCATCTCCTTTCTCACAAGTTTGCTTCTTGAGTTTTGGACAATCTCTCTTCATATGACCTGACTCCTTGCAATTATAGCAATGAATTATCTTTTTGCCTTTAGAGTTGGATCTGAAATTTCGCCTTCTAGAACCCTCATCTTTTTCTTCCTTCCACAATCATGTTTACCCTTAACATATAAACTGTCGTCATGAGAGCTTTCCCCTGCATTTTGCTTCCGCTGGTTGTGAGCCAGCAATGCTGCAGTAATCTCATCAACTTTGAATAGTTTTTCCCATATGTAAGAGTAGTCACCAGGTGTTCATAAGAAGAAGCTAGTGAACACAACAAAATCTTTACTCGGTCTTCATTTTTATAGTCACATCAAATCGTGATAAATCTATGATTATTTGATTGAAGCTATTAACATGCTGCGCCAGATCAGAACCTTCTTGCATCTTCAACCCATATAGCTTTTACTTCAGATACAATTTATTTGTCAGAGATTTAGCCATGAATTGAGTTTTCAATTTCTTCCATATCTCCCCTGAAAATTTTAGATTCATCACGTGATCATAACTTCATCTGCCAGACATAGGCGTATAGTAGTTGCTGCTTGTTGCAATTTTTTTCAATTTTTATCCTTCATGACGTATGATTTTGTTACCCGCAAAGCTTTCAAGATTCCCTGTTGAGTCAACAGATTTTTCACCCTTATTTGTCACAATCCGAAGTTACTAGTTTCATCGAACTTCACCACCTCAAATTTTGCACTAGAAAATGTCATTTGAAAATACTCCTGCAGCGTTTTTTTTTTTTTTTTTGAAAAAAATCCTCTATTAAGTCTCTCCGCGTCCTGCAATATCTCCGAGTCTACTAAGAATTTCCTCCCCGGATGCCTCCAGCAAAGGAATTAAATCTTCCGCCTAAGAAAACTAATCTCCCGGAAAAGAATCTCCCGATATACTCCGCCTCAAGAAATCGCAGAAAATCTCTTCAGTCAATTCGTCACCTTTCCGCAATTCCTCCTCCCGCAATCGGAAAACAATCGCAGCCAGCAATAGAAAAGAAAGTTTCCTTAGCAACCGCCTCCAGCAAAATTTACTTTCTTCGTTGACCTTCATTTTCTGCCCTGTAGCCCTGTAGCCCTGTGGCCCGCAAGCGCCGAACTCGCCTGTCACAATTTCCCAGAGTCGACCGAAAGCCTTCGCTAAACCTTGCGTCGCCAAACTCTAAGCCCCCTGCGTCGCGGAAGAAGCCCGGATTCCTCTCCTCCCGTGATCGCGAACCCCATCGAAGCCAGAGTTCTTATCGCTTCTGGTCGCAATGTCGAACCGCAAGCCTCGCCAAAATCGCAAGTTGTAAGCCTCCGCGAACGATATGCTTCGCACGATTGCTTCGCCATCACGTTAAGTCTCCTCTATCGCAATCCAAGCCGCCGAAACCTGCTTCCTGCGGCGCCGAACTTTTTCAGAAGCCCGGTGTAATTGCGGCAAACCACATAAAACCTTCTCTGAAATCCCCGAAGCCAAAGCTTTGTATCATAGAAACCCTAGCCGCCAAACTTCTTCCACCGAAATTTTTTCTTCCTGCCATTGAATTAGGCTCTGATACCACTTATTGAGAAATAATAGCGAAGAAAAATAGCAATCGATACAAATCCAGAAGAACACAAAAATTTAACGAGGTTCGACAAAGATGTCTACGTCCTCGGGAACAGAGCAGCGAATTCCTTTCAATATTCAGAAAAGAGATTATAGAATTTAGAATGCCTCCTGGACTTACTAACATGCATATTGATAACCTCAGGAGTAAACCCTAAGTGCAATATGTAATTACAACATTACTCATGTACCGTACCGCAGGGCGTTGCCCCCGCACCCCCAACCGACATAAGGTAACTTCCCGATTTGGATAGATTCTTCCGCTCCGCTTCGTTCCAGTGTCTGTCCCTATATGATATATGTCATACCATAAATGAGTAAAATCAGGCCCTATACCTATACAGTGCGTCTTCCAATGAAATCAGTCATCCACACCTATGAAGTATTTCAAGGATACATAATCAACAAGCAAACACAAGAAAAGTGGAAACCTCAAATTTTATGGTAATCATTCTTCAATTGAATTTACGTGCCTTAAGAGTCATATTCATAGTCTACAAAAGGAAAATAATAAATTTCTCAGGATCTCCAAGAGCCTACTGAAAAACAGTATGTAACTAGGTATTAATACCTGCCCGAATAATTCAATACCAGAAAACCTTCTATAAACTCTAATCCCATAATTGTTTTGAAGGATCTGGCAAAATAAAAAAGCAAGTACAAGAAACAAATAGGCGACAAGAAGAGGGCGCGGAACTTAGCAGGCAAAAGAAACTAAGTAATAAGCGATGATAAGGAGCTAATAGTGGGGTAAGGAGGCAATAACAGTGATCCACACAGAGACAACATCTGAAGGCAAGAATACCATATAACATTAGAAATAAAATAAATAAAACAGCGATAATAGCGGAAACAGTAATTGTAAGCACAAGGACAGCAACAACTGTTGATAGAGCATCACCATGAGGAAATAATCTCGAGTAAAATAAACAATTCAGATTGTTAGTGATTCTGAACTCAATAAATATTGATTGGAGTTATATAGCCTAAATTGAAACCGGCGGTAATTAGTTGTATGCCTAAAAAAATATCAAAAATAATAAAGAACAACGATTCATGTTTGTACTAAAGCTGGCCTTACTGACATGTTTCACACAAAATAAACTAGAAAACAAAAGTGAAGAATCAAAACATGAGTTGCATTCCCAATAAACTTAGGGTCTGTTTGGCCCAGTTGCAACTTCTCAATTTTTCAGCTGCAGCTGTACTGCTCCAGGAAACTGCTGAGGGGAAATTGGTTGTCTGTTTGTTGCAGCTGTGTGAGAGCAGCTGTGGGGCAGCTGTTTTTAAAAAAATGACAATTTTGCCCATGTTTCTAAAACCAGCTCTTATGAATTTCAAATTTGCATAAATTTCAAATTTGCATAAAAGCCAATTTATATAAATTTAGATTTGCATAAAGCCGACCAACATAAATTTCAAATTTCTTTCACAAAAATAAGGTTACCAAAGGATTTCAAAATGCCTTTATATTCTTATTATCCAGTTCTTCATAAAAAGTTGCATACCTAACACCTAAATTTTATGTTAACAAAAGAAATCACCAATACATGTTATGTATGTAAAGGGTTTAGCCTTAGGTTTTATTTGTTTGACCTTCTTAGAGGATTAGCAATGGAGTCCACCACCCATAGAACTTCGAGCCACTTCTTGATTCGTTTTTGTGAAGACCTCGCATGAGTAGTCCCAAGCACTCGACTCTTAGTTGCAAGGGTTAAGGACTAACATGTAGAGATTAATTGGCCTTAGGTAAACCCTTCGTGACTCGAGCACTCACGGACACCACAATTTGACACATTTTTTGCCTGACCATCGGCGAACTCACCCGGACGACTCCGGATGACGAAACGGACCACACAAATGAGTCCGGTTGCAATGATTATGCACTTGCACAAACGACACGAAAATCAATGCAAGTTTTTTTAAATTAGCGGTGACCAGGCCTGGGCTCAACCCAGATTCAACTTAGGTTCGATTTGAGCTGAACAAGGGTTAAACAATTTTGAATTTCAAATTTTCAAATTTTAAATTGGCATTTGATCTCATTTTAATTGAAAGTTAAAGACTTTCCTTTCGAACATGCTTCATTAATGGAATTCATTCAATTTCCCGTCAAAGTCTCACATAACGTCTCTCTGAAATTTCCCGATATACAAAAAAAAGAAAAATCACGTCTCCCCCTTTACTAGGCTCGAGGCTCTTCATTCAACTCCTCACTCACACTCGATCCAGCTCCTTCCGGCTGGTCGCGCTTCTTCTCCTCCCCACGACAAATCCCTAGCCGAATCTCCCCTTTGCCACCGAAACTCGTCGCTCTCCTTCTCTCCCGCTCCATTTTCACAGAGAAGCACTACATTCGCCCACTTCATCCCTCCCGCTCGAAATCCTCGCATGTTTCCCTCTCCTCACTCGACTCCTCCCTCTCACGACAAGTCTCGACCGCTCAATCCCGCACGCCTCTCCTCTGCGTCGAAGCTCTCTTCCCGCTCGATCTCGCGAGCTTTTCCGCACACAGAAGAAGCCCCACTCGACCTTGCTTCCTCTCTCCCACTCGCCTCGTCTCCCTGCGAGGAAGCAGCCCTAAACGGACTCCTCACCCTTCTACTGTCTTCTTCCCCAAAAGTTCTGAGATTCGTCGTTACAGGTTCTACTTCTTGCCTTAATTTTGTTTTCGGATACCTTAATCGAAACTTTTAAATCTAGTTTAAAGTTGTAGGAAAAACGGGATTTAAAGAACCGGTAGACGGGATTTAAAGAACCGGTAGGAGGTCATCTGTACTGGTTTGGGGTTAAATCTTGCTAAAATCCTGCTAACAAACCGCCTCTTGGGTTTTATGTCCTAGCGAGCCAATGTGAGGGGTTTAATAAATAATCCAGAAGTGATTGCTGTAATAGCCCAATATTTGTGTAAATTCTCTGATCTTGATAAATTGTTGGGTCATGTCAAGGCCTTTGTTGGTTCATCATATTTGTTTTTGTTGCTTACGAATGGTGCAAAGATTTTGAAACAACAGATCAAAGCATTCGGTTTACTTGTAAAAGGTCTTAGGATGGGGTGGATTTGTTGATGCTCTTACAAAAAAAGCAGAAAGTTTTTTCTTGTCTAAGGTTGTGAACTTACCCTTGCTAAGCGGACTTGATAAGCTACTTAAAACAGATTGAAGCAACTAGCCTGAAATTCAGAACGAAGGTTTACATACATGCCACTTAATTCCTTTGGTATGATCATCTAACATCTAAAACACAATCTTTACATGCATGCCACCAATCCTACACATGAAGTGGCACTCAAATTCAGTTATTTTTTGATGTGATGTGAAATATTGGGTGTTATAAATGAAAAGTAAAGTTTAAGTGTTAGAATTGTAAATGCATGGAAATGCGATGGGGGGGGTGGGGGGGGATCAACAGTTTGAAATGAGGAGTCAAGAATGTTGTTTAGTGATCCATATATGCTGAAATGTACCGTAGAAAGCCGCCGTTTGGTTTGGATGTTGTATGGGAGCTGTAGAAGCTGCTGTTTGGTTTGTGAGAGCTGTAGAAAGCTGCTGTTTAGGTTTGGGAGAGCTGTATTAGCTGTAGAAAGCTGTTGTTTGATGTTTGGAAATGTTGTGAGAGTTGTTTGAAGTATAGAATCGTTGTAAAGCTGTTGTTTGAAGTTTATAATCTTTGTTGTTTGGAGGCTTACAAGAGTTGTTTGAGGTGTAGAATCGTTGTAGGCTGCTGTTAGGAATTCTTAGGATCGCCGTTTGGAGTTTCTAGCTGCTATCCGATGTAGTAGGAAGCCTTAGGATTGATTTTCGAAGTTTCTAGCCGCTGTCCGGATTTGTAGGAAGTCTTAGGACTGCTGTTCGGAGTTCCTAGCCACTGCCAAAGTCGTAGGGAGCCGTAAAGTTGCTGTAAGGAGTTCCTAGCCGCTGCCCGGAGCCATAGGAGGTCCTAAGATCACCGTGCACGCTTGCTAGATACTGTCCGGAGATGTAAGAGGTCTTAGGATCACCTGTTTGGAGTTCCTAGCTATTGTTACTTGTTCTGCTGCTTACTTTTTTCTTTTACAATTTATTTAAATTCCATGTAAATTATATTACGCTTTGTGAGCTAAACATGAAACAGGGATAGCAGCAGCAGATACGTCACGTACACAGATACATTTTATTTATTGTTGTTTTATCATTGCAATTTACTCTTGCTCTAACACATTATGCAGGTGTTGATTACAATTTTATTTTCAAAATAAAACAATTTTAAAAAATTAAACAGCATTTTCAAAACAAAAACAAAAAAAAAACAAAAACAAAAAAAACAAAAACATAACACGTACTTTTGAACTTACGGGAGTCCCTCGGAGGAGGTAACCCACGGTTGCTAACGAGATCTCCCCGGTTTAAATGGATTTCACAATTCGTTTAAGCTAGGTAAATTTAAAAAAAATAGTGGTACCGAAACGAGGAAACCATGAGATCCTAACTGGTGTCACTCAAATCAACTTTAACCCTTTCCCATAATGACAACAAAACAAAAAAAAACTTGAAACACACATGTTACAACTTTTTAAACCTTAGACTTTAGGACTGCTACTTCGACGAGAAGCATGGGGCAACTTCGTGGGCAGCGCGGCAAGGGGCTTGGAGCTGACTAAAAGTGGAGGTGATTGTCATTCTGCAATAGCAAAACAAGTCTACACCAGCTAAACTCTCTTTAGTCTAAATAACAACCCATAGGACTTTGAGGTAGTTCGCCCAGCGTGACGTAAATCATCATAACTTCTTTAGGCTCCTGCACAATCATGTTATGCAACGTAAGTCCTAATTCGCTTTAGGTTTTAAAGAAGTCGTTCGTTACGACATAAACCCTCATCTCTTTGCGAACTATTTGCATAATCAATTATTATGCAAGTGTAAGTCTCAAATAATAAAATTGACAAGATTAAACACTCAAATAACATCCGCTCCAAAACACAGCCACACAGTATGATAGTTTGGGAAGTCACTAGGATTTCTCCTCAGAATCTGTGACATCCCCTACATTTTCCTCCCTTTGGACTTCTGAAAAGAACTGTTCCTACTTGAGTCACTCTCATTTGTTTTTTAACGTCATACCATGAAAACTTAAACTTTGAATTCATGAAGACTAGTACATCTGATCATTATCGAGAGTTTTCTCAAGTGACCTCAGTCATTTGAGATGTAAATAACTATAAGTGCTTGCCTCTATAGGGAACTTGGAACCCAGATAAAAAAAACTCTATTTAATCTTTGAATTAAGTAGGGGAACTTGTTGGACACATCAAAAAGACTCGTATACCAAACGGATATTTCAAATCTCTTAGTTTGCATGATTGGATCTATTGTCGAGGTATACACTTATTTTTCATTTGAGGTATCGGGCATGATTATACAAACTATTAGACTAATAAGATCTATTTGGTCTCATTTTCTAAAAATTAAAACACAATAATTTCAAAACCAAAATTATATACCTCTTATATTAAATTAAATTTCAAAAGTATTTTCAATTTTCAAATTTTTGAAAGGTTGACCGACAATACATAAGAAAAAAATTGTCTAGTTTGTATGTAAATCTTTTAAACACTCTTAATCGAATATATGCATGCATCACCCACTACTTCTGCAATGTTTAATCACTAACAGTCGGCTCATATTCACATTATGTATCTGTTTGGTTGAAAGATCACTAACTTAAATCCTATTTTCTACCTGCTTCAGAGCATGNTATTGTCATCACTATGCCATCCAATTGAGGCCCCTTTACACCAACTGAAATTTTCAGACATGCCATAATTGAGAGAGTGAAAAAATAAGCAAATTACAGTAAAATAAATAGCATATTACATTACCTTAAGAAGCATTTTAAAAAAAACAGAAGGTGCATGCCAACATCACATTCAAAATCTACAGCATATATGTAGAGGCATATTAAGTTTGTTGTCAACTAGTTCAGAATGAATCCTCTTCATAATTCATAATTGTAAGACAGAGATGTTGGGATGGCGACAAAGCAACTTTTAGATAAAAATTTATCTCTAGATCTAGGTGACCTAAAACAAGAAATATATTTTTTTCATAAGGGAAGTTCCACTAGAACAAAACTTGAGAAGAGAATTTTAGCAAAGAGAAAATGACCAAAATAGTCCCCCGAGTATTTGTAAGCGATCATTTCAGTTGTAGAATGTGTAAAAAACTAGAAGTAGTTCCCAAACTCTTAAAATATTGACTAAAATGATCCTGCAATCTAAAATAATAAAAATTAAAATTAATGGTGTCAAAAATGAGAGAATTTTAGAAAAAATATATGATTATTTTAAAATTAAAGATCCCTCATATTTTGAAGATCAAATCCAAAATAATTAAGCTATGTGCAATTTCCCACTAACCATACTTTCTAGTGGGCAAAAGCCAAGTACACATACAACCAAAAGTTATGTGGCAAGTCAAGTCAAGCTCAAGCCACACCTAACTAGAGCTCAACTAACCAAACAAGTTCAAGCTTGAGCTCCAACAAGTTTGAGTTGAATCATGAGCCAACATATTTATTATAAAAGAAAGAAAATAATTTCAATACAGACTCTTACTATAGTAAAACATAAAAGAAGAATGAAAAATTAAAAGAGAAATAATTAAAAAATAAATTAATGTAAATAATTAAATACAATTTTTAAAAATTCTAGACAATGCACTTTTGCTCTTGCATAAAAAAATTATTTTTAATTGTATTACATAAGAATGTCTTTTGAACAAGTCAATACAAGAGCAAATGAGTCAAGTTAATGCTTTATCAAGCTTGGTTTATTAGCTCATCAAACTTAACATAGGAGTCATTTAATAATCCAATCCCAACCAGCTCACAAGTCGACTTGACTCAATTAAAGCCAACATGCAAACACGTGTCAGGTGACATTGGAAAGCGCATGCTAGCATTGCAATATAGAAGAAAGATGAATATGATGTTCATAATTTCATGCAACCTCTTAAAACTTTGAATAGGCCTTAGGGTTTAAAACCAAAAAATAAAGAGAAAGCGAGAGTAAACAAGCATGATAGAACAAATGAAAAACTAGGAAGAGGATGATCAGACATGAATCAAAGCCATGATTGATGTCCTCTCTTAAGGCACACAATGTGCAAATGAGAAAGACCTATTTATATATTTGATGGCTTCGATAAGAGTGATGGATGTAATGTGAATAAAAGGAAAAAGGGGAAGACGTGTTAGCTATTTCCATCTCAAAACATCATCCTCATCTTAACGTGTTTATTAATATAAACCTAGGATGTTACCTTACTTATTTCAATATTCTTCATTATGAATAAAGATTTATTAATAAGCTAGATCAACTAAGAGTTGAGTGATCTTTATAAGAAATTAATATAAATTAATTTTAATATGAGAGTTTAATATAAGGAGTTTGAGGCATTTAATTATTTATTACTACCGCTTAGATGCATGTATTTAATTATAGAGATTAACATTATATTAAAGTTAAAATAATGTTAATTAAGCATTTTTTTTTTCATATTTTAACTTAGAAAGATTGAGGAGAAATTATAAATATATGTGTGTGTATTAATTAAAGAAAATTAATTCGGTAGATTTATTTTTGATTAAGGGAGAAACACACCCTTGCTTGTCAGAAACATAATCCTTAAAATTTGTTTGTATGCACTAATCAGTGATAATAAAATTCTAAAATATGCTTTATTTATTTTTAGATTTGCACATAATCATTTTGATATGATAATATAGTTAACAAATTATGATCATAATAATTTTAAATCCTATAACACAAAATATTTATTAAAATATAAACTTTATATGATATATGCGTGCATGCATGATACAGGCATGTGAGTAAAAACCTTTTTGGTAGGCTTGT
>JXCR01145267.1:23324-89394 GCA_002079205.1 Phalaenopsis hybrid cultivar | reverse complement strand
TGTCAAACCTGTTTATAATATAATAAGAAACTTCAAAAAAAAAAAAAAGAATTCAATAAAATAACAAGTATTTTGCGAGAAAATATCTTTGGGATTCCCTTCAAATACAGCCTCAACAAGTTTCTTTAAAGTTGATCTTCTGAGCAGATATTTAACCAGCTTGCATAGAGATCTAATATTATGTCAGTTAAGGATTGATCAAAGCCAAGGCCTTAATAGCTAATAAATCCCACACAATGTCTCTCTTCGCTGAATCTAACAAATTTAAATCCTTCCAAAGAAGTTAATTCTAGTTGAGAATGGGACCATATTTAGGGTACTATTGGTAAAAAGGGAATATTGAATAAGTATTGGGGTTTATTTGTAAAATGTTGTAATACCCTATTTAAACCCATGTTATGAATGTACCATATTAGATTTTGAATAACTTTTCCTTATAGCATCAGAGCCTGACCCTAGCCACCACTCCTCTCTCTCGCCCGTCCCTCTCTAAGCATAGTCGTTGCTACAGTTCTATTGCTCTTCTCTTTCGGCCAATCGCTGCATCAAGAAGAACGAGACAAGAAAGAGGAGACATTGGGGGTAAAAGGCTAGGGCGGCAAGGAACATGCGGAGGCTTTTGGAGTTCTCTGTGTCGCGATCCGGCTCTTACTGAGAAACCAGAGATGTGAGCAATAGGGGTGCAAACGATGCTCAGCTCGTGTTCGGCTCGTTTATATTTCGAGCTCAAAATGTGTGTTCGTGTTCGGCTCATTTGCTTAACGAGCCGAACACGAGTTATTCACAAACAAAGAGTCCTTTTAATAACCCTAATCATGTAGTCATAAGACAATAAGGGTTTTAACAAGATTTAGACATATTATTATATATATTAAAACATCATTTGAATCTAATTTAATAATTTTTATTCTATTTTCTTAATCAATATTTTAATTAATTATAATTTNCCAACATAACCAAATTGATTAAGGTTCAAAATTCCCTCAAATTGACCCTTCAATTGAGCTCAAAACTACTTCTAACCTTCACCAAAGTTGTTACTTATGATCATCTACACCAAATGCAATATTTATTTGAGCCAATTTACATAGCTAGCCTAGCCCAAACCTAAGTTTTGGACATTTGCACCCACTTGGACCCATGCACTAAATGTGACCTAACCACCCTAAAGTCACCAAATTAACTCCACCCCAGCCATTAGTTGGACTTAGTGACAAGTCCAAACACCATGAAACCACCTAAGTCAAGACATGGAGCAAAGGTCCCCCAAATTAAGGGATATTATTTCTAAAAATGCACATGCTTAAGATATCTTTGCCAAATCAAAGCACATTTGCATTAAATTGTTGTGATGGATTCCTCTAGGTTCACTGAGTTCCTAGGCACCTCCCCCTGGCCGGCTGGCCAGCCTAGTGGCTGGAAAAGCTCAAAACTGAGAGCCACCCCCATGGCACCTCACCAAAATCAAACCTAGAGGCCAGCTCATCCATTTCAAATTGAAGAGCTCCTCTGCCCTCCACCTAAGCACCACAATGCACCCAAACTTGTGCTCTCAGAGCCACCCCATGGCCAGTTTTATAAAAACTTACCTCCACCGCTATGGGAGGTGTGCTGAAAATTTTCTTAGAGAGGCCTCTCCAAAATTCTCACAGAGCTTTCCTAAGATCCCCTCTTTGCATTCCAACTATTTTTCCCAATCAATTCTTATTGTCGAAGCTCAATTTTGAGCTTGAAACCTTGCCGGACACTAGGATAGAACCCAATATACCTCCACAAGCCACCAAACTCAAATTAACTTCACCCATACCTTCACAACAATGAAAGAAGCCAAAACCCCATAAATCCCCCTTCCACAGAGCCTCTACCGTAGCTCTAGACCAACACCCAAATCCGGTTGTGATAATATTCCTACTTAGGCCTTACACCAAGACCAGGGACTCAATACCTAACCTCCTTGAACCCCAATGAATGTGCCAAAACCCTCTGATCAAAGCTTCACTTCTCAGAGCAAAGGTATAAAACCTCACCTCATCCCGAGCCTATTTCCATTCTCCATTTAATTAGGCATAATTTAATTGCTTGATTATCATATGTATATGTTAGTCTCACTTAAACGAGTCCATAAGATCAAACCCGAGGTGATTTGGTTGAGTCTAGGCTGAAATCTTAGGGTTTGTGTGTGGACGATCACGGGATCATTCTATTGAGGGCGATGACCAGGAGTCGTTCGATCGCGCGTATCAAATGGATGGAAGAGATCAAGGCGGACAGCGCTCCGGGACATAAACAGCGGGCCGAGTCAGCAGCTACGTGGATGGCGGCGTCCAACCAGAGCACGCCACGCATGCCTTCGGAGCTGCCTAGGATCTAGTCAGCATGCGCAGTTTAAATAGATAAATAGGGCTTTTTCTTATTTATTTAAATACCCCTAACTTAGAAAATTCATAACTTTGTGTAGAAAAATCACAAAAATAAAATAAAAATACCATCTTGCTCAGCAAACAGAGGAGAATGATGTGGAATAAATTTCAAGTCCATTTGATGCATAAAATATTTTTAAATTAATTAAACACTGCTTGGATATTTGATTCTCCATGCATATTGACACATCACCTTGGCTTGAAATTTTGGCATGTTGTAGCCTCTGTAAGTGGAAACATCCTCTGATTTTTCCAAAGTCAAACGAAGGTTCCTATACAGAGATCCATATGTTTCAAGATCTTCCACATTATTTCTTTAAAATAATCATGGAAATTAGCAAATTGATTAGAAAATCCTAAGAAATTTTTGGAAGGTCCATCATGACTAGAGAAGCTCTTGGAAATAATTTCATGGGTCAAGTCATTTAAAATGCCCTTAAATTTTACAAGCACTAAATCACTAAAATAATCAATTTTGGAAAGTATAAACATTTAAACGACTTGATTTTTTATCTCCACTATGATTTATGATCCAGAGAGCTCGTCATAAAAAGTTAAAAATATTTTGTGTTCATTTGGTAACTTAAATTGATTTTTAGAGATAAATACCATTTTTGAGACTTAAATGATTTTTAAAATGAAAATAAAACTCAAAAAATTATGAAACTTAGTTTTTTGATTTCTCTGTGATTAGGGATATTTTATAAAAATAAAATTATATTTACAATAAAAACTTGAATTTTAGCCTATTTTAAATATTTAAAATAATTAAAAAATTCTTAAAAATCACAAAAATAATAAAAATCATGGAAATATTCTAAATTGCTTCCTAATCACTTAGGAGCAATTAAAATATTTTTTCTGACTTTCTAAATAATGATATTGAATTTCAAAGCTTAAAAATATTTTAAAAAAAAGGTAAAAATGAGTTTTCACTAAAATAATTCCAATAAATCAAAAAAAATTAGAAAATTATAAAATTTACTCCTATGAGTTCTTTAACTTCAAAGAGATTTTTCAAAAATACAAAACTTAATTTTCACCACCTAAAATATTTTATTTTTATTAAACAGCCCAGAAATTAAAATAATTCTAGTAAATCACAGAGAATTTAAAAAATTATAAAATTTAGTATAAAGGCTTCTCAGGTCTACATCTACCTCCAATAAAAATTTCAAAAGATTAGAATTTACTTTGGTCAAGTTAGGAATTTTCTTTGAAAAATCTTATTTTTGCATAAAAAGAATTATATAAAATAAATCAAATGCTGAAAAATCACATTTTCTCTTTTGATGTCTTAATTGACCCATGAATGAAGTAGGATGAAAATGTGAAAGTCATTTGAATTGAATTTGGCAAATTATGAAGTGTTAGAGCCTTAGGGGCAAATGTGTAATTTTGGAAATTTGGTCTTAATTAACATTTAGGCTTAAGTCAAGGAAGGAAATGGGTAACCTCTAATCTTAATCAATTCATTTGATGTTTGAAACACAAAGGGATGAAGTGGTAGAAAGAAATCTCACTTTCTTAATTAAGCTAATAAATTTCTAAATTATTAAAATTTAGAAGTTTATCAAAATTAAATGATCCTGGGCTTAGGGGTATGAATTTTGAAGTCAATAATCAATCAATTCAATACCCTTATTTTGATTTTCAAATAAAATTCAAATCATGAATCATGACCACTTAAGGCTTAACCCTTTTCAAAACTAATTAAGATACTCACCTAGGTCTTAAGGGCAGACTTAGGCTAAATCAAAATTGACTAAATGAGGATTAGAGAAATAAACATAACATAATCAAATATCATTGAAACACCACTAAGCTCAATTAGGATTAAAAATTTGGCTAAGTGTTCAAATTACACTAACTTCCCCTTCAAGGGAATTCACTCACATAATGTTCAAATTAAATGATAAATGATAATTAACCTATTCTTATTGAGACATTAGTGCTCACTGAGTAATAAGGGTATTTATAGGATGAACCATTAAGCAACATAATAAGTTTAAATGGACTCGAGGCTTTTCACCAGTTGGTGAGAGGGAGGCATGGGTCTGCTTCCCCTTCCTAACTTGGGATACCTCAGAGGCCTATTAAACTTAATATTCTTCACTCAATGAAATCATCCTTAATTAAAATTTTAAGGACTCACCAAGATATGACATAGGTTTAGAGGCCTATTAAACTTAATATTCTTCGCTCAATGAAATCATCCTTAATTAAACTTTTAATGAGAGGCTTATTAAACTTAATATTCTTCACTCAATGAAATTGTCCTTAATTAAACTTTTAAGGACTCACCAAAATATGACATAGGGTTAGGAAAACCACTAGAACTTTACTTTTGCTACTCTCCATAAATGCCCTCACATGCATTTTTAAGTTTCAGGTGGGGGAATGTGAAGACTCGCCAGGTACGCTTTTACAGTTTATAGTACTGTCTTTCTTGTGCATTTTCCTTACATGCTTCTGTTTATGCTTACGTTGTTTCTTTTTTATACTTGCATTTACCTGCATGGATGAAAACAACATAAACTTGCATGTTAACCAAAACCAAAGCCCAAAACTAAAATTAAAATCAACCACGATAAAATCTACTGCCACAACATTTAAAATATAAAATAACTCAAAATTTAATCACAAACATCACATAAAACTACAATTGCAACTAAATTAAGACGTCTATATCAGATGATCAGGAATCCCTCGGAGGAGGTAACCTACGGTTGCTAACGAGGCTTCCCACGATTTAAATGAAATTATGGAACTCATTAAGTTGAGTTTAGTAAGTTCATTTGGACTAAGTGAATCCAATAGAAAATAGTGATGCCGGAACAAGGGAACCGTAGGATCCTAACCAGTGTCGGTATAATCAACTTTAATATTCCCTCTATAAAATTTAAAGAACTTCAACCATAGGGCCACCTGATTTGACATTATAACTTGACACACTAGATAACTCAAACTCATCGCGGAAAGGAGCTTGGAGCTAGCATGGTGGGCAGCATGGCCATCTTCAAAAGCAAAACATGTCTTCCCCAGCTAAATCAATCTTCATTCCATAGACATAAACAACAAAGCCATGGTAATTCGAGGTTGCTTGTTTATGCAACATAAATCCTCACCTTATCTTTAGGCCTTTGTATAACCTTGTTATACAGTATAAGCCCTAACTCGTCTTAGGATTCCGAGGTTGTAGTTTGTCACAACCTAAATCCTCACATCTTTCAGGCTATTTGTGTGATCATTTCACACGAATGTAAGACCTAACTAATAAAATTGGCAGGATGAAACACCTAAATATGTCTCCTCAAAACTGAAGCCAAACATTAGGATAGCTTGGGAAGTCACCGAGGTTCTCCTCTGGATCCATGACATCCCCTAGTTTTTCCTCCTTTAGATTCTATAATAAAATGTTCCAAATTTGAACCAATCCCCTTTCACACCTCTACGTCGGATCTTATTGAAAAGTTCTATCCTTTGAAACTCCTGGAAGATAATATTTCCTGATTTTTTTCGAGAGTCTTCTTAGATGACTTTGTTCATTTAAGATGTAATTAACTATAGGGGCTTGCCCTTATAGGAAGCATGTCCAAACTCAATTTAATATAAACCCTATTTAATCCTTTATATTAAATAGGGGAACTTGTCGGCAAAGACAAAGGTTTCGCAGACTAGACGGACGTCATACTTTCTTTAGTTAATTTGATCGACCCTCATCCTCAAGTCTTGTGTCCATCCTTCAGAAGAGATATAGGAGTTGAGGTACAGTGTTCTTTCATTTTAAACTATGAAAAATATGGGGTCAGTTTGATTTCATACTACAACATCCTTCCGAAGCGGGCGAGGGGATTTCGATTCCAGCGACCGACAGCTTCTTACGGGCAACTCCCCACAAACCAACCCCGAAATAACACCGACATTCATCAGGAAAGTCCTATGGATAGACCCTATGTTACTAAAGAGGAAAAGCTAGACCTCAACCAAAAGTGAAGTCACACATCTTCTATAACTCCCTTAGGAAAAGTGATAGACCAATCAGCTAACTGAAGGGTTACAGTAGTAGAGAAATCTCTCCTATGACTAATCTTCTAAATATAGATGAAGGCATGAGGTCAATTCTATCTCTTAAATCACATAAAGCTTTTCCACAAAATCTATCTCTAATCGCACAAGGTATAGTAAAGCTATTAGGATCTTTATTTTTTTAGGAAGCTTTTTTTGAATTATTGCACTTCATTCTTCACATAATGCAACAAGCTGATAATCTTCAAACTCTCTTTTTGTTTAAAATTTCTTTCATAAATCTTGTATAACTTGACATCTGCTCCAAAGCTTCAGCAAAAGGAATGTTAATTGTAAGCTTTTTAAATATCTAAAAAAAACTTTGACAATTGTTAACCTAACTTTTATTGTCTATGGCTTTGAGGAAATGGACGCAATGGTTGTTTTAATTTGATCTTAGTTGGAGAGACTGGTTTTTTTACACCCTTAGGAACAATTTCTTCGTGCTTTTCAGTTTCCTTATTCTCAACCTCAACTTTAATTTCTTTTTGAATTCCAACATTTAATTATCTTCCACTCCTGATTTCGACAGCTTTAACTTTCACTTGCTCTTTATTCTTATCTTTAGAATTTATTTCAACGTTACTGAAAAGTGTTCCCGGAGACCTATTACCAAGTGCATTAGCAATTTATCTCAATCAATTCTCAGTATTACATATAGCAACACTTTGACTTTGTAATTGATTCTCAGTATTTCATATAACATCACTTCTTCAATAGATAATTTTTTCTTTTCATTTGTAAATCTAGGAGAATAAGAAGGTTTATAGCTAATACTACTCAGATTGTTCTGATTTTTCAATGGGTTCGCATATTGTTCCCCCATTGTTAATTTTTGCCACCTGAATCATTATTCCAATTAAAGTTACGGTAGTTTTTCCAACTTATAATAGTTAGAATATGGGTTATTCGGTCAATTGTTAATTGCATTTAAAGTCTCAAATGATGGTTGAGAATCAATCGTCTGTCCTAATAAATTTTCTTCTATCACATGAGTTATTTAAGAAAAGTTCATTCCAAATTGATCTATCTTCCTAGATAACAACTTGAGATGCCAATATAGAAATTGCATCTTTATCATGATCATTGGCTACTTTCTTATGACTTAACCTTTCAAAGGGCCATTGAAAATTATTTGTAAACATCTTTCAATCAATGCATAAGTTTCATCAAATTATTTTGACATTAATGTACCTTCAGCAGGAGCATCAATAATAGATCTAAGGGATCTTATTAACCCATTATAAAATGTTTGAATAATTAACCAGTCTGGTAAGGCATGATGTAGACACTTAATAAGGAGTTCTTTAAATCGTTCCTAAGCTTTATATATTGACTCACCTGCATACTGAGTAAAAGAGGTAATATCATTTCTAAGATTAGTAGTCTTTGAAGTTTGAAAATACTTAGCCATGAATTTTTGTGCTAACTCCCCCATGTCTTAATAGATCCAGGTGCTAATTAGTTTAACCACATCTTAGCTTTTTCCCTTAAGTAAAAAGGAAAAAGTCTAAGCCTAACAGTGTCATTTGATACGCCATCATATTTAAAAGTAGCACACAGTTCTAGAAAGCTTATAAGGTGTAAGTTTGGATCCTCAGATGATGTTCCCCCAAAATCTATTATTTTGTACCATTTGTGTAACAGCAGGTTTAAGTTCAAATGAGTTAGCAGCTGCAACAGGGCTTTGTATGCTTAAGTGAATTTCATCTACCATAGGGTTTGCATAGTCCCTTAAAAGTCTTTGTATATTATGATGTTCATTTTCAAATGTTTGATTATCAAAGTGATTTTGTGATGTGTTTATCATTTCTTAAGAATTATGAAGTTCTTTTCATTTTTGAGTTTTCTTAAGGTTTGTTCTAACTCAAAATCATAAGGCTCTAAACCTTTAGATCCCAAACTACGCATGCAAAATTAAAAATTCAAAAAAATAAAGTAAAACAAAACTCTTAAAATAAAAATATTTTTAATTTTTTTATATTTTACTTTGTTAAGTAAATTTGATTTTTTTTTTATATTCTTAAGAAATAAATAAATACTCATAAAAGTAAAATAAAATAAAATTCTTCTAAAATAAATCTACAGACTCATTAAAATTTTAAGTCTTAAAATTTCATCAATTCCTCGGCAACGATGCCAAAAACTTGACCTAATTTATATTCAGCGACTAGTGTGAAAAAATAAATATGTACAGAAATTGATTAATAGCTTACACACTAGGGGTACTACACAAGTATATGTATTGTTTCAGGTAATATAGAGTTTTCATTAAAAACCCCAATATCAAACCCACAGAAAAAAGAGAATCACTATACTAACTTAGAAATATTTCTACCCAAACTATAAGTAAATTTGTAGGAGAATACTATCAAAATTTTTGTAAAAAGGTATAAACTAAAGTTTACTAGTTCTAAATTTAAGCTAAGAGTAGATTAATCCTGATATTTTTTACATTTAAGGATTTATGAAGTTGACACCATTACTTGAAGATTTTAATCCACGTCAACGGCGCAAAAAACTTGATCCCAAGCAAAGTAAAATTTTAATTATATCTTTAAATATTTTGTATTCTACACAAGTATAATATCATTATCAATTAATATAGAGCTTTTAGATTAAGCCCCGAATATCGATCCTACGTTGATTGAGGTTAATCAGGGCGACATTCAAGAGAAGTTTTATTCTAGAATAAAATACCCTAACTCAAAAGGTAGATAAAGTTTTGGTTTTTATTATATCCTAAAATTATCACTACAATAATACTTCTGCTCCTAAACTAAAATACTAAGTGAAAATCAGAAAGTTGGGTTTAAGATATGAAAAGTACCCTTCCTCATGCAATGAAATTAGTAACCTATATAAAAGTAAAACAAGTAGTGAGTGAGATTGTGAGAAAAATGAGCAATTATATTCTTTTCCCAAAGTCGAGTAATATAAAGAACATTGGCTAATTCATAGTCTAATAATCCTAAAGACTGGTTAGGCAGAAGAGATATTAGCTCTCACTCTGGAGTCCTCTCATTCCCTCACCTGAAGGCTAACATCTTGTATTAAGACCTAAAACTAAGAACCATAGTTTGTCACTCTAAAGTCCTCTACTTCTACACCCATCAAAGATTATTTCCCTATTTATTTGTACTCAACCAAATGGACTACATTCTCATTCATACAATCTCATGTGATTTTACCACATTTGATTGAGTCAACACCGTCACAAATCTTACATGTTCTCACACCATATTTTAACATGCAAGTTGATCAATTTTACATGTAAATAAAGAAAAAAGTAAAAACTTCATAATATATTCTCACTCTACTCAAGTGTATATCATACACATGCATACTAAATCATTATAAGAGGGAAGAGTAAAGAAAACCACTCACTACACATGGAGAAAAAATAAGAAGTTTTCATTGAATAAGACTTTAAAACCATACAAAAAAAGTATTAGATTCAAATCAAAATACAATGAAAATTTTTATTTTTGATGGAAATCAAACTCTCCTTATATAGAAAAAACAATCTCCATACAATCTCTTCAAGAACAAAATGAAAAGAAAAGAAGAAATCTCTCTCTCTCACCTAATCGCCCCACTCGGGGCTCTCACCCAATCCTTCTTTTTCTTCTCCAAGCCTTCTTCTTCTCTTCCAATTAATTCAATAGTTTTTAAAAACATTTCCAAATGTTATTTATAATTTCCAAGAGCTGCTTAAATGTCTCTTAAAAAGTGTCCATATTCAATGAATCTTCCAAATGGTGCCTCAAGTGCCTCTTCAAAAGTCTTAAAAAACCTCCTTATAACCATCCAAAATCCTTTTATAAAGTCCCCTTTATCATTTGCAACAAATTCCCTAAGACACACATGAAGCACCGCTTCAAAAATCGTCCAAATCTGATGTGTATTCTAGATGATATGTTGAAAACCATCTCTAGTGCTTACGCACTGATTTTGGGCACTTAAGCGTCCTCCTCTCTGTCTGGTGGCAACTAAGTGCCATTTTTGGGCACTTAAGCTTTGGGTACAGGCAATAAAGTGCCCAGTTTCAGCCCTCATGGCTTCGGTGTGCCTCGATTCGACCCGGTTTGCTCCGTTTTGGTCCATTTTTGTTCCTTTTGCTCCAATCACTTCAAATTCTTCAATTCAATGTGCCTAAAACCAAAAAAATCAAGAAAACATACCTTTGAAGTGCAACATCACTATAAAATATAACATGAAAAATAGTACATTTTTAGGCACATCAAAATCCCCCAAACTTAGACTACTAGTCCTCAAGTAATACTACATTTTTAAAATAATTTATGTAGAATAGCATTAACGGGCCATCTTTTAGAGTATCTAAAATTTTGTTCTAAAAATGTGATATTTCAAATTAGAAGAACTTCTAGTGAATCACAATAGACAGGGACTAAAATATTTATCATCAAACTTGGGATTTTGTTTTTCTATCTAATTTAGAAATATGCAGATTTTTCAAACTTCATATCCTATGGACTTTACTTTCTAGACTTAGAACTCTCTTAAAAATAATTTTTACTGATATAAGTATAAAAACCAAGCATAGGATTGTTATAAGTTCTAAACTCTAGAAAGACTCAAGTGAAACCAATTTTTTATTAGGACCCCTCCTCAAGCTTCTCCTCACATTTTTTTTGCATTTTCTTTTTCTTTTTCAAGATCTTCTTGATCCATTCTTTTCATTTCTTCTCTTTTTCTTTTTTTTTTACGTGGGGATTACTATATCTGGAGAAGTGCTTAAATAATTTTGAATTCCATTATACTCCTCTAAAGTTAAAACTTATTACTTTCCTTCACTTGAAAAGATGTATTTTCTTAAATACTTTCTAAAAGAGCCTTAATTGTTTGAAAATAAAAATTCTAAGAATCCTTAATTTTTGAAAAATACAATTCTTTCTACAAAAGATAGTTATTCATTTTCTCAAGTTCTCCACTAAATATCCTTAACTCTAGGTTCACCCATTTTGCTCAAAATATCAAATAAGTTTTTCTACTCCATTTATATACTTAAAATTCTAACATCTTTAAGGTGACTCCAGATAACAATAATAATTAGAAATAACACTATATAGGAATTTTAAATAGTAGAGCAAGTACAAACTGAAGATTAAACAGGGACACATTTTAAACTTTATAAAGAAATTGTTGGATGTTAACAAGTTTAAAATATTGAGATAAGTTTTATCATCTCCAAGGATTCATTCAACTTGACTCACAAACATAGACACACAAACTCCAATACATAGACTTCTATATTCATACACAAACAATGACTAAGTTTAATTCGATCTCCCTTCTACTCACATTTCCCCTCCTTACTTTTAATTTCTAACAGAAGAAACTACACTAATAACGTGGGTGTATTATAAAATTTTATATGGTTATCTCCCATGAACCAAAATTCCCTCATCTGTTGTCAATTTTAAGGTTACCTAAGTCTAGGGTATACACAATCTGGTAAATAAAAATAATGCAGTTCATCCAGATATTGTTCACTAAGTAAGTTCATGACCTTAATCGGTGAAGATTGAGTCAGATAAAGGAAGTATTAGAGTTGACATGGAGTGGTCCAAGTCCAAACTCTACATGCTTCAAGGTAATGCTCAGATTCGATTGAGAACTAAGTCATAACAGATTTTTCAACCTGCTACTACCATAAATCATATACAAATCTAGTCATGACGAAGGAATTACCTCACACATTAATCCAATCTACTCTTAAACATCAAACATGGATGAAAGTCCAACAGCTCACTATTATCCAATCCAACATAATAACAATCACACTAAACAGATAACAAAGATAATAATAGGTTGCCTCCCATGAAGCGCTTGGTCTAATATTGATGACCCGATGAATCCAATGTTTACTCTGGTTGCCCCAACATTAAAATCTCATTCATTTTGTTTGTATACCGTAGAATATGTCATGCAGTGATTTTGAATAACTCTTTCTTAGGAGATCTTTTATTAATTTCATCATTCAATTCTTGTTCTTCTTGTGATTGAGTCAAATCTGAAGATATAAAGATCGGTGGTGTAAATGAATTCCCTAAATAGGTAGGCTTTAAAATTGTATGGGGTATTCATGAGATTTTTCAACATATTGAATTAAAAGTTTACTATTTTCTGTAACATCCATCATTTTGTACCTCTCCTAAACATACATACAGTCTTTTTTAAACAACATTTTCAATTGATCATGAAAGTCCATTATGATCTCATCTATTAACTTACTCTAAAAACTTTCTTGGAATGGTCCTTACTTAGATAACCAATTTCATCCATAAAAAAAAAATCATCATCTTTTCTCTTAGCTGGATATTTCATAATCTTTAACACATCAAAAGTGATTTTCTGGTCATTAATATTCATAGTCAACAATCCTTTTTACACATCTATCATAGCTTGTCTAGTAATAAGAAAAGGTCTCCCTAAAATAATTAGATTTTCTTTACCTTCCTACATATCTAATATAATAAAGTTCATAGTAAAAATAAATTTATCCACTTTAACCAGTACATCTTTTATAATGGATAAATGATAGATCGATCATCTACTGAATGGTTACAGTAGTGAGAGAATTATTGGCTAAACATAACTTTCTAAATATAGATAGAGGCATCACATTAAGCTCGCTCCTATATCACATAAAACTTTTACACATAATCTTTCTCCAATTGCACAAGAAATTGTAAAGCTACAAGGATATTTAAGTTTCTAAAGAAACTTTTTCTATAGCACTGCACTCCTCACTTAGTGCAACTGTCTCGTAATCCCCAAATTTCTTAGTGCAACTGTATTGTAATCCCCAAATTTTCTTTTCTTGTTTAATATCTCCTTCATAAACTTTACATAACTTGGCATCTATTCCAAAGCTTTAGTGAAAGGAATATATATCGTTAACTTTTAAGTACTTCCAAGAACTTTGAAAATTGTTTATCCAACTCATGTTGTCTAAGACTTTGAGAAAATGGAGGTGGTAGTCTTTCTAACTTAATTTTCGTTGGAGATATTAATTTTTCCAGATTCTTTAGAAACATGTTCTACAGGTCTTTTAGTTTTCTTTATTTCTCTCACAACTTCTTTCTCTTTTCTAATCACATCCTTTTTCTCTCTTATAATTTTTAATTGGACAACTTCTACTTATTCATTATTTTTCTCTTTAGGGTTGATCCAAGTGTTGCTAGAAAGTGTTCCTTAGGGTCTATTGCTAAGTGAATTAGCAATTTGTCCCAGTTGATTCTCTATGTTTTTAATTGTAGCATTTTGACCTTGCAACTAGTTTCCCATTTGTAATTCCACTTCTCTTATAGACATCTTCTTATCTTCAAATTGTTGCATTGTTAATGCAATACCACTTCTTTCATGGACATCTTCTTATTCTCAATTTGTTGATCATTATTAGAGTCCAGTGGATACGAAGGTCTATAGTTTGTGTTCCTCTGATTATTCCAACTTCCATTAGGATTTGCATGATTATTTTTCCGTTATTGGTTTCCATCCTCAGCAGTATGATTCCAATTAAAATTAGGATGGTTCTTCCAACCTGGGTTGTAAAAGTTAGATACGGTTATTTATGGTATTTAAAATCTCATATGATAATTTAGAATCAATCATATGCCCTAATGAACTTTCCTCACTTACAGGAGTAAATTGAGGCTGGTTTATTCCAAATTGATCCAACTTCCTTAATATTTTAGCAAGCTAAGATGCTAGAATTGCAATCGCATTTGTATCATGATCAATGGATACCTTTTTAAGATTTACCCTTGCAAAGGGCCATTAAACTGCATTTGTAGTAATTTATTCAATTAACGCGTACGCTTCATCAAATGGTTTTGACATTAATGATCCACTAGTGGCAGGAGTAAATTTTAGACCTAAGGTATCCTACTAACCCCTTGTAAAAAGTTTGAATGATTAACCAATTAGGCAGAGCTTGGTGTGGACACTTTCTTAGGAGTTCCTTAAATCTTTGTCAGGCTTCGTATATTGATTCCCCTTTTTATTGACAAAATGAGATAATATCATTTGTACGTTTAGTAGTCCTTGAAGGTAGAAAATACTTACATAAGAATTTTTGAGTTAACTTCTCCCAATTTTTAATAAAGTCAGATGATAATGAGTATAACCACAGTTTAGCATGATCCCTTAGTGAGAAAGGAAAAAGCCTTAATCTAACAACATCATATGACTTGCCGTTATAACTAACTGTAGCACAAGTTTTAAGAAACTTGGTAAGTGTAAATATGGATCCTCTGAAAGAGTTCCCCCAAAATTGGTTGTTCTACACCAGTTGGATAATCACTGGATTTAGTTCAAACGAGTCAGCTTCTACGACAGGGGTTTATATACTTGAGTGAATTTCATCTATTGTAGGATTTATATAATCCCTCAATGATTTAAGATGATTTTTCAATTAATTATTTTGAAAGTTTTCCCCTTCCATTTCTAGTTTTCAAGTCCTTTCTAGTTTTTGATTTTTTCCTTTTTTCTAACTCAAGATCATAAGACGCAGGTCCTACATATCCTTTATCTTGCAAACGCAACATAATAAACAATACATTAAAATTTAAACAAATAAAACAAAAAATATATTCAAAATAACAAACATTTTCACAAACACATTGTTCTTCATACAAACAGTTTTTTCACAACATATTTGCACACAAAAAAAACACTTTTCACACAAAAATAATTTTTACGACACTATAGTTTTCCAAGCTTAAGCCTGTCGGCACTATTTTGGTTAAAGGAGTTGCCTATTAGAAGCTGTCAATCACCGGAATCAAATTCTCATCACCCGCTCGGAAAGGCGTTTAATTTACATATATATATATATATATATATATATATATATATATAGTTTATAAAAATATGAAATCAAACTGACCCCATATTTTTTATAGTTTAAATGAAAGAGAACTATACCTCAAACCCTGCATCTATCCCGAAGGATAAACACAAGATTTGAGGATGAGGCTTGATCAAATAAACTAAGAAATATATGACGCCCGTTTGGTCTGTGAAACCTTTTTTTATTTACTGACAAATTTCCTTGTTTAATATGAAGAATTAGATATGGCTTATATTAAGCTATGTTTGGAAAAGCTTTCTATAAGGGCAAGCCCCCATAATTATTTACATCTTTGATAATCAAAGTCACCTAAGAAAACCCTCGATAAAAATCAGGGAATATTATCTTTAAAGAGGTCAACAGATAGGACTTTTCAATAATATCGGACAAAGAGGTGTGAAAAGGGAATGGTTCAAATTTGGAACATTTATTTTAGGATCCAAAGGAGGAAGAACTAGGGGATGTCACATATTCGAAGGAGAACCTCGGTCACTTCTCGGTCTATCCTATTGTTTGGCTTCAGCTTTGAGGAGAAATATTTAGATGTTTCATCCTACTAATTTTATTAATTTAGGACTTACATTTGTGTGAAACGATCACACAAATAGCTTGAAAGATGTGAGGGTTTAGGTTGTGACGAACAACAACCTCAAAATCTTAAGATGAGTTAGGGCTTATATTGTACAGCAGAGCTATACAAAAGCTTAAAGATAAGGTCAAGATTTATGTTGCATAAGCAAACAACCTCAAAGTCCTATTGCTTGTTTGTTTAATCCTAAGGAAAGACATGCAGATGTAGATCCTCGCTGTTCAATATGGTCGTGCTGCCTACAATGCTAGCTCCAAGCTCCTTGTCGTGACGAGTTTAAGTTTTCTACTGTGTCAAGTTATGATGTCAAATCAGATGTTCCTATGGTTATAATTCATTAAATGTTATAATACATATTAAAGTTGATTAAGGGACACCAGTTAGGATCCTACGTTTCCCTCGTTACAGTATCATTATTTTCTATTGGATTGACTTAGTCCAAATGAATTTACTAAACTCAACTCACTGAGTTCCATAATTTCATTTAGACTGTGGGAAATCTCATTAGCAATCGTAGGTTACCTCCTCTGAGGGATTCCCAATCATCTGATAGAGACATCTTAATTTAGTTGCAATTGTTGTTTCGTGATGTTTATGATTAAATTTTGAGTTGTCTTATATTTTGAATGTTGTGGCAGTGAATTTTATCTTGATTGATTTTAGTTTTGGTTTTGGTTTTACGGCTATCCTAGCAGTTTTGGTTCTCATGTAGGGTGACATCGTTATTTAACATGCAAGTTTTGTAAGTATAAAAATACAGTGTGGGAAGTAAAAGAAAAGACGGTACTGTAAATTGTAAAAGCGTACCTGGCGAGTCTTCTCGTTCCACCACTTGAAAGGTCAGTACTTGTAAGGCATATATATAATACTACAAGGAACTTAAATTGCAATAGTCGAGGAATGTTTAGCTATCAAACCCCAGGCTATGATTTTATTGAGTCTTGAAAGATCCTAGTGGATAATTTTAGAACAAAATACGACAAGTTCAATTTGTCCTTCAAAATATCCAAAAGATTTCAAAGTGCTCGGGGTATGACCCTGAACAATTTTGAAGATCTCTTGAATTATTTTGAGTTCATGTCTTAACTTATCATATTGTTCCATCAACCATCCGAGTTTAGAGTGTGGTTAATCTATTACTCAGTGAAACTTGTTAATTTAATTATCCCAAAGATAGGATACTCGATTAGTCAATTGATGTTTCATTTAAAAGTTATGTGAGTGGGTACCCCTAAGGAAATTTTAGGTCATTTAAGATTGTGATGCCCACAATTAAGTTTAGGCTTGTAGTATCTAAAGATGTTAATCGCCAATTATGTTATCTTCTAAATCCAATCAATTAAGTTTAGATATTGAGCATATGTCACTACCAAGCCCTTAACAATCATGATAGGTGAAATGGTGATTATCAAACTTTTGATTTTAATGATATGTATTCTTATCAAATGGTCAAACCATCCTCAACGTTGGGCCTAAGAAAAGTGAATTTCCATCTTTCCGAATTAAGCCCATCACTTAAGAATCATCTGATCTTAGTTGACTTCCAAGTCACGAAGATTACGAGATTTATAATCTTGTTGAGATCGTGCAAAGCTGGAGTGGGTTTCTAACTTTCAATCTCATTGTGTTTTAATCATCCAAACATATTTATTAAGATTAAAATTACCCATTTTACCTTGGTTAATCCTAAATTTTGATTAAGGCACCAAAGTCTAAAATTACCACTTTGCCCTTGGGGCGCTTCACCTCATAACTCATTAAACACAACTCAAATGACTTTAGGGGTTTAAATTGGCATATCCATGAGGTAATACTAATGTTAGAGGAGAACATGTGGACCTCTCAAAATTTTAATTTAATTTAGATAATTATTTAAATTTAGAAAATAGGATTTTCAAAAGTTGATTTTTTTAACTTTTCAAAATGAAGTTTTTATTTATGAGAAAATGATTAAATGTTTTCTTAGGTTAGAAAAATACTTAGGCAAAATTTCAGGGTCTTTTGAATTAATTTATTATAATTATTTTAATGGGAGAATAAGGAAAATTCACTTTTAATCCTTTAAAAATAATTTTTAATTCACAAAAAATTAGGAAGAATATTTCAATGTGTCCCAAGTGATCAGGGAGCAATTTGGCACATTTTGAAGTATTTTAGTATTTTTGGGATTTTTAATTATTTTAATTATTTTAAATTTAAAAGAATGCTAAAAAATCAAGTATTTTACCAAAAATTACTTTTATTTTTTCCTAAGTGCCCTGATCACAAGGAACTCAGAAAACCACTTTTTATAATTTTCCCAAGTATATTTAATTTATTATAATTATTTTTGCACAAAAATACAAGGTCTCTTTGAAAATCAACTTTGGTGCTTTAACGTAGTCAAATAATTTTTAAATTCTTGTAGTGAGTAAACATGATTTTTATGGATAGTGAGAAAGTGATTTTGTCAATTTTTTATAAGTATTTAAATTACTTAAATTAATATAAAGTATATGCATTTAATTAAATATAGGAATGTACAAGATGATTCAAAACATCACAATACTTTTCCAAGATTTCTCTAACTTTAGGAAATCTACTAAAATTATTCCCATAATTTTGCAAGTGATATTTTGATTTATATAATTAAAATAAGCCAAAAAGGTCACTCTAACTTGAAAATTATGGACAGGAGCATAGAAATATCCTCTGACCTTGGAAAAGTTAGATGACATAGCCTCTGTCATGAGCAACAATTCCTCAAAATTTCAAGCCATGGTGAGCAATGATTAGTCATGGAGAATTAAAAGACCACAGAGGGTATTTAATTCATTAAAAATCATGGAGTAAGAAAATAATTTATATTTTTAGTCCACATTATTCTCCCCTGTTCACTGAGCAAGAGGGTATTTTTTTTATGATTTTTTTAGAGAAAGATATGGATTTATGAAGTTTAGGCATTTAAAATAATTCAAAAGCCCCTATCTTTCTATTTATTCAGCGCGACGCCAACTCATTCTTCGGCAGCTCCGAACTCACACATGGAGCACTCTCAGTTGACACTGCCATCCACTTCACCTGCTACATGGCCTGTGGTTCATGCATCATCTGCTCATGCAGCTTGATCTCCTTCGTTGGTTGGATACAAGCATGATCGGATGGCTCTCCGTTATCGTCCTCAAGTGACTTAACCCATAAGCCGTTCACACTAAAACCTTAATATCTCGAGCTAGACTCAACCAAATCATTTGGAGTTTGTTTTTAAACCTTCATCTACTCAACACGAACACATTTATATGGTTGATCAAGTATGAAATCAAGCCATTACAAATGGAGAATCAAAATAAGCTCGGATTATGGTTGAGGTTCAATACATTTGTCTGAGAGGGGAGGCCTCAATCAGATGGTCGTGGTAGCATAACAAACCTCCAGATGAAGTTTCAAGTTTTGGTGAGTTGTCTATGTATGAATTTGATAAAGCTTGATATCAGGTGTTGGTCTAGAACTAGGTTCGAGGCTGTTTGAGAGGGGGCTTTTATGGGGAATCAACTTCTTTCACTGTGGGGATGGTGTGTGCATAATTAATTGGAGTTTAGTTCACTATGGAGGTGTGGAGAAATTTGTCCGGGTTTTGGGGCAAATTTGAGTGGAGAAATTGGCTCTAACGGGTGGCTATCAGTGGTTAAGAGCGAGGGGATTGCACTTGGGATGGTTTGGGGAAGCTCTGGTTAGATTTTGGTAGAGTTTCCTTAAGGTTCCAAGCACACTCTTCCTTGACCATGAAGAGTTTCATTTAAAGCCATGGCTGTCTAGTGGAGCTCAAGGCTTGGAGTTGAGTGTTAAAGCTTGTTGAGGTGGAAGGAAGGAAAGCTCTAATGGCCAATGAGAGTGAGCCAAGTTAGAGAAGTTCAATGTTTGGTTTTTTCCATTTAGGGCTCCCTTGGGGTGGCTGTTTTGGGTAGTTGAGGAGGTGGCTGGCCAGAGTATGGTCACTTCTTGGCTCAGAGAGGCCAAGGAGTTGTTAATGATGATTAACTCCTAAGGGTAAGCGATGATGAAGGAGATATTTCAATTTTAGTCCAAAATGGGGTGAAATCCCTTAAATCAAGAAACCATTGGTCCATAGCTCATCTTGGTTGGTCTAGGTGGGTTTAGTATGGTCCATAGGGTGTATTTGGTGCTTGTGGGGTCATTAATTTGGTGGTTTGGACATAGTTAAGTCAATTTTTGTGCATGGGTTCAACTTGGGTCCAAATTGCTAAAAGTTGGGTTTGGGTTAGGCTAGCCAATATTTTGAGCCCAATTGACAAATCAAAATTGTGTAAATGATTATCATGAAGATTTTTTGTGAAGGATTGAAGTAATTTTAAGAAAAATTGGAAGCTCAATTTGAAGGATTTTGGGATTTTTGTTAATTTGGGCATGTTGGAGTAGACTTAGGTCTAGATTGAGCTAAGTTTGGGCTAAGTCTAAATTGATGGTTTAAAATGTTCTATAAGAATGTCATGAAGAGTTTTCAACACAAATTGGGAGTCAATTTTGGGGTTAGGGCATTCAATTTGGTGGAATTTGGAGACATAGCCAATTTGGAGCAAATTTGGGGATTTTTTGACTTGGGTTAAAATTAAGTGAAAATGAGACATGTCCAAGGCCAATCGAAGGTCCAATTTGATGTGTAGAATTGTTATGAAGAGTTTAGGATTCAAATTGGGGCAAATTGAGTAGGCTATAGGGTTCAATTAGGTGAGGTTAGGTCATAGAGCCAAAATTGGGGGTTTTGAATTGGATCAAAATTGAGCTCAAAGAATGGGCCAATTAGGCTTGGATTTTGTTTTGATTGATCATATGAAAGGTGAATTTGAGTTTAGAATTGAAATTGGGTAGGATTGGAGCCAAATTGATGGACATTTAAGATGAATTTCGAAGAACTGGGCCTTTAAAGGCAGTTTGGGGGTTTTGGTCAAAATGATCTAATTGGCCAAATTAGGCTCAATTGAAGGCTTGAAATTGTTTTTGGAAACATTTGAAGTGATTTTGGGTATTTCAAAAAATTTTGGGGTGCCAAGGGTATTTTTGTAATTTTGGCAATTTCGGGGGTATTTTGGAATTTTTGAAAGTTTTGGGTGGATTTGGGCAATTTGGGTATTTTGAAATGCTTTCAAAATGATTTTTGGTATTTTGGGTGAATTTAGGATTTTCGGCCAAATTTGGGATTTTGTGGTGTTTAGGTAATTTGAGTAAGTTTAGGGGTAAAAAGGTCAAATTGGAAACTTTGTTAGAATTGGGGTACCAACCACCATACATGAGTTATGGACCTATGAAATCCCCATTTGGGTCCTCTATGTACTGGTCTTAACTAGATCTTAGCCTAGGGCTAGTGGGTCCAGGGGACCATCTACATGAATCTCCCAACAGATCAAGGTTTAGGGTTGTGAGTGGATATAGGTGATAGTGAGTGTAGTGAGCTAACTCCAGAACAACACCTAGGGTCAACCCTAAGGTCAAACAGTCCTATGGGGACTCTCCTTGATATCCTCCATATTAACCCAACCTACTAAGTGCTAAAGATTAGGACTAGTATGTGGAACTTCAAGTTGAGCAAGGAAGAGTTTAGAGTTCCTAATAGTGAGGGTTCCTTTTCTAGTTTTCTAAGAAAAGTCAACAAGAAAGTCCTATGGCTAGACCTTAGGCAATTAAAGAGGTAAAATTAAACCACAAACAAAAGTGATGTCAACAAATGGAACCCTAATAGTTGTGGTGTGCTGGGCAAAGCACACTGCGCGTATTGGCGTTGACCGACAAGATCAACAAAACCAACATAGACTCCTAAGTCAAAAGACCTAGTAAGGAGTGTAAAATTGAGTGCTAGTTGTTTCCACTGAGGAATATAGCAGGTGAATATCTGATCAAAATCAAGGAGTAGAAACTCTCACTGGGGATCAAAGAGTGGGTTTCAAATTATCAAGTTTTAGGTGTTTACAGAGGATGAGAATCAGTATGTAGGTGCTGACCCCAAGATGGGAATTGAAATTTAGGTATCAATCCTCAAAAGGAGAGTCAGAATTTTGGTACTGACCTCGAAAGATAGGAATCAGAATTTAGGTACTGATTCCGAAATGATGATTGAAATTTAGGTATCATTCTCAGAAAGAGAATCAAAATTTAGGTACCAACCTCAAAGGGAGGGAATTAGAATTTAGGGACTAATTCCAAAATGAGAATTGAAATTTAAGTATCAATCTCGTAAAGAGAATTGAAAGTTAGTGACCAACCTCAAAAAGAGGGAATCAAAAGTTAGGGACTGATTCCAAAATGAGAATTAAAATTTAGGGATCAATCTCAAAAAGAGGATCAGAATTTAAAGACTGATCTCGAAAGGAGGGAATCAGAAGTTAGAGATTGATTCCAAAATGAGAATTCAAATTTAAGGTTCATTCTCAAAAAGAGGATTGAAGTTAGGGACCGACCTCAAAAAGAGGGAATCAGAAGTTAAGGACTGATTCCAAAATGAGAATTGAAATTTAGGGATCAATCTCAAAAAGAGGATCGGAAATTAGGGATCGACCTCGAAAAAAGGGAATCAAAATTAGGGACTGATTCCAAAATAAGAATTGAAATTTAAGTATCAATCTCAAAAAGAGAATCAGAAGTTAAGGACCAACCTCGAAAGGAGGGAATCAGAAGTTAGGGACTCATTCTAAAATGAGAATTGAAATTTAAGGATCAATTTCAAAAAGATAATCGGAAGTTAGGGACCAACCTCAAAAAGAGGGAATCAAAAGTTAGGAACTGATTCCAAAATGAGAATTGAAATTTAGGGACCAATCTCAAAAAGAAAATCAGAAGTTAGGGACCGACCTCGAAAGGAGGGAATCATAAGCTAGGGACTAATTCAAAAATGAGAATTAAAATTTAGGGATAAATCTCAAAAAGAGGATTGTAAGTTAGTGACCGGCCTCAAAAAGAGGGAATCATAAGTTAGGGACCGATTCCAAAATAAGAATTGAAATTTAGGAATAAATCTCAAAAAGAGGATCAGAATTTAGGGACTGACCTTGAAAAGAGGGAATCAGAAGTTAGGGACTGATTCCAAAATGAGAATTGAAATCTTGGAATCAATCTTAAAAAGAGAATCAGAAGTTAGGAACTAACCTCAAAAGGAGGGAATTTGAAGTTAGGGATTGATTCCAAAATGAGAATTGAAATTTAAGGATCAATCTCAAAAAGAGAATCGGAAGTTGGGGATCGACCCAAAAAGAGGGAATCAGAATTTAGGGACTGATTCCAAAATGAGAACTGAAATTTATAAAGAGTTTGTGGTGCTAAACCAATGGATATGTGTCATGCGATAATGCTGACATTGGCAAAGAAGAAATGTGAAATTTTATGAGATTTAGTGCAGACAAGGACAATCATGTTACATAAGCAAAGAGTAAGAGACCTCGAAACCGAGAGAATCAACTCAACAAATTTATTTTCATTTTTCTTGTTTTTTATCACATTTAATTTTTAAAATATGTTTTCCAAAATTTAATTTTTGTTGGTTGATTGATTTTTAAAAGAGTGTTTTATTTGAACTTTATTTTTAAACTTTTATTGTTTTGTTCTTTATTTTGTGCTCTTTGTAGTTCAAAACTAACGTATGGTTCTATGGCTTTTTATCCGTTGTACAAAAGGGAAATTAAACAAACAGACAAAATTCTGAAAGAGATTTCATTAATCTGCTTCAACAAGTGTTACAGATTGAGTACACGTCAAAGCCTCAAAAGGTATAATATGTTGAACACATCAAAGTACATCTGAAAAATATCTCATGTTACATATCATAAGCTGAGCATGTCTGGTACATATATCATCACATCTGCCATGTCAAAATACAGTACAAAAGGTATCCTCTAAATATCCATCTCTAGTGGGGTGAGATCTCGATTGAGCTGACTTACTAAGTCATGCTTTAGGACAAGAGTTCCCTTTGCATGTGCTTAGAGGTGCAACCCTCTCATAGCTTGTAAGGCAGTAGTTCTTCCAACTCCAAATCTGGCTGGAATCCATATGGTATTTTGCTGTCATCCATTCTTCGGAAAGTTACAGACACCCTGCGGTGTCGTACCCCTGGAGTGCATTGTTTAGCGATGTCTGCTCCATTTCCTTTAAGAACCAGCACAAAACCCACTGGTTGCGGAATCTCCACAGATCCTTTGAAGTCGCTAGGGCCAATGACATCTATTTCTTTTCCAAATAGATTGTTGCTTTTGCTTATGAAGGAGACCGTGCAAAAAGGTCTCACAAAATCATGATGTTCTATATGTGGCGGAATGTAGTCACCTTTATCGTATATATTAATGATATAGCTGTTGGGAATACAGTTAGCTAGAAGTATACTTCATCAGACCATTCTCTTGATCATCCATTTTATCATGAGAGGTACCGGTTCACCTCATCATATATCAAAATCCCTGGGGGATTTCCTTGTCTGTCCTGGGTGAAGTTGTAATAGCAACCACATTATATGGTGATTCTGCTTTTTCCACGCATCCATTTCCGAGGTTCAGAATCGGTTCTTTCCATCAGAAGGCGTGCTCGACCCCTGCCTCTTAGATTAAAGATGCAGTCCAGAATACTTCTTTCGTCGCTTTCAGAGAAGACTCTGACATACATTTCCAAGCCTTCTAGTGTATTAAGAAACCTTCCTTGAACTTCTTAACAGAATTCAAATTCCCTTTTGTTCACTTTACTCATTTTGTAGTATTCTGTCGTGTTGATGATCGGCGGTTGTCGAGGACGCTCCCTCATTTTAATATCAACAAGAATCTAGGCTGGTGTTTTCTTTATATTCAGTGGGATATATGAGTCATCCATTGGATGATTGGTGACCTAAAATCTATCATAGATGGACGTGTACTCCTCCAGAGTACTGTAGCATTCTAGGTGGAGAACATTGCAGTATGGGCATTCCACAAATGCCTCTATAGTAGGTGTACGTGTGGGAATTTCAGTGTTGCATGTCGGGCAACCCACACAAAGATCATCTGAAACTCCTGGTATCTCCGACTCTATAGCAAACCCGCACTCATCCTTTATGATAGGAAAGCTAGAGGAAGTCTCTGTCATATCTAGATCGTAGATTTTCCCCTCAGAAATAGGGGTGAGTAAATTTTCTACCTCCTATTGGATTCTTCTTTCTTTATGCAGGAAAGCTCTATGTTTTCGGTGGTTAGCGTTTCTGCGTTGAGTTCTTTGTAGTGGTGCATCCAACAGTCTTTCGTCATTAGCAGTGACTAGGCCTCTGGTTGGTGCAGTTACCAAAGACGGCAGGTGACTGGTCCCCTCCATCGGATCTTATTGTACTATTACTTTCTTCCCCTTCAGTGAGGAATTCTCCTTGGTGCTTATGTTTAGTAGCGATGGTAGCCCTTCTTTTCCTCGACAGCTAACCACATTCATTAGGGGACCCTCTTAGTCCAGGTCAACTTGAATGAAGTTCATGTTGAAGTCTATGGTGCCACCCTGCGGTGCCCTTTCCTCGTTAATTGCAAGGTTCTAGCCATCTTTAAAAGCAAAATTCAGCTTATGTCCTGATATTTTCTCCGCAGACGACATGAAAAACATCAGCGTGCTGAAATTTAGTCGGAACAAGAACAAAAAAAGTGTTTTTTAGAGAAAATTTTCAGTTTATATTGGTGAGAAAATCATTTATTTATGTGTATATATGTTTGTTTATTTTAGCAAAATATCAAACTTTTAAGTTAGAAAAAGAGAAAATTAAAGTATGTAGCTTCAAAAGTTTTCATTTTATTGAGGTTAATTTTATTATAAAATTTTTGACCCAGTCATAGACGTTTGGCCAAATAAATGACCCCAAAATAATCAAAATTTCAAAAAGGCAATTCTAAGCAGCGTCAAGTTGCATAGTATGTATTCAAGTATCGTCAGTTGATCGGCAACATGGGTCTTTTGCCTCAAAAATCCACTAGCTAGTAGGCTTCTTCTGTGAAGACTTTTTCTACGACAAATGATCCTTCCCAAGTTGGCTCAAATTTTTCACCTATCTTGCGGCATGCAAGAATAGGCCTTTTGAGAATAAGAATGAGGTCACCAACTTTGAATGTCCTTGGGTGGACAAATTTTTCATGAGCTTGTACCATCTTTGCTTGGTAAAGCTCCAAATGTTGTTGTGCTTCTAGTTGTTTTTCTTCAAGACTTTCCAATTGTTCAATTTTGAGTTTTGCACTTTCCTCTATTGTAAGTTGATTGGCGACAGTGACTCTGAGAGATGGCATCTGGACCTCTAGCGGTAGTACGACCTCAGACCCGTACACGACCATGTAGGTGTACACTGAGTGGGAGTCTTGAACGTTGTCTAGTAGCCCCACAAAGCTTCTAGCAATTTATTATGCCAATCTCCTTTGTTTTCATCTAGTGTCTTCTTTAAAATTTGTACCAGTGTCTTGTTGAAGGCTTTGGCCAAGCCATTTGCCCTGGGATAGTAGATCGTAGAGTATTTCCAGTATATCCCGTGTCGTTCGACAAAATTATTGATTTTTGTGCTTTTGTGGGTTGTTGATACGTCTAAAAAAGTTCAATTTTTAATATAATTTTAATGTCTATATTTGGTGATTTTCAATGATATTACACTTTAAAGGAAGGTCTTTTGCATATTTTTTATTCCAGGGACGAAAAATAGAGTTTTTGAGAAAAAGAAGCAAAAACGGTACAATTTGGAGCAGAAAAGAGCAAGAAAGAAAATCTTGTCCTGTCACATTTTGATATGTCTTTGTTTAATCTCATTTACACTTCTCACACATTTTTGAATGAAATTAAACTTTAAATAAAGATTTTTTGTGCTTATTTTGTAGGTCTACCTGTTAGGAATGCAACGCAACTGAAACGGGGTCAGACGAAGCAAAATGGTAGAGCTGCGTAAAGTGGGTGCTGACGGCGCTAGAACCGGGGATAAAGGCTCCAAAGTGTAGAAAACAACATGAAATGGGTGCCAACAAAGCCCAAAATGGCTCCGACAGCACCCGAGATGGTTTGGACGTGATCCTGGGTGAATTTCTAGAATATTCATTGTATTTGAAAGCTTTTTGGAAGGTTGCTTTAGGCATCTCTTGAGAAATTCATCTCTACATTATAATAGAGTGCTTTTATGTCAAAAACAGTGGTGTGTGTGAGTGGAAAAATGAGGACAATGTTTAGAGATCTTACAATAGGAGTAGAAATGTAGATTTCTATCTTTTTGGAGAGATTGGTGAGGCAATTTTGAGAGTATATGTTAGGAAATGTTCTATCATTGCATGGATCAGCGAGAGACTTTGTGGGAGAGATTTTCATCTTTCTTTCAAGGGGAAAAAGCTAAATATTATGTTCTTCATTATCTTATTATTTTGCAAATGCTTATCTAGTGGATTTGCTCTGATAAAGTGAAGTTTTCCGTTGTGTTTTATTCGTGCTTTGTGATGTGTTTTTCTTACTCTTTCTTCTTATTAAGAAATAGTGGCATGAGAGAATTATGTCAATGTTTTCCTTTTACTTTTCTTTTGCAATGAGTAAAATTCAGGTTTAGTATTTTGGGATGCATGCTAGAAGAAGTTTTAGTTATAAATGTGATGGTTTTTACATGCACTTCATTTACATTATAATAAAGGTCTGTTGTAGTGTTAAAATTCTTTGTAATTGCACTAAGACTTGACAGAGTGGTGTAATTCTCAGCAAACTGGAACCAAATTTGATTCCATGAAGGAGTATTTCATTCATGTAATTAAGTGCAAATAAATACAAAAATATACATTGTTGGGTGTAGAATTGGAGATTTTAGGGTGACAGACTAAAATCCCCAATTCGGCCCTAGTGTTTAAGAACTAAAGTGAGAGTTAGCCTTCAGGGGAAGGGAAGTGGGAGCTCTAAAGTGGGAGCCAGTATCCTCCTAGCCTAGCTACGCATTTAGGGACTAAACCTAAAATTAGCCAATGATTTTTTATAACACTGAATCAGAGAAGAAAATTAAAATTGCTTCTATTTGGCACATACAATATTTAATGTATCTCATTCCTTTACATTGACCAATTTGCTACATAAGAATATTAGTTTTTAACATCATAAAGTTCTCTAAACGAACTCATCCGAAAAGGGTTATCTTTAGAATTAATATTTACATTTATGAATAGTTATTATCCTTACATTTAACATTCGCATTTAAGAGTAGTTGCTAGATAAAACACCAATTTAATCGACATTCCAAACTAAGGACTAATAGTAGTAGACTGGAATTTACTAAGAACATCTTTCCTTGCTTCCTCGTGGGATTGATATTCGGGGCTTAATCAGAAAGTCAATATTACTTGAAGTGATGCGTGCACTTGCGTAGAACCCATAGTGTGCGAACTATTTTTTATATTTTATAACATTCAATTTTGCATATTAGCCGCTAATAAATAAATTGCGTTTTTTGCCATCTTTTGAATGCTAAACTTCTACGTAATTACGGATCGGGTCAAGTTTTTGACACCGTCTCAGGGGAATTGAATTGACATAAAACAAGAACAAAAACAACACACGTTAGGCGCACGTCAAGTTTTTAGTGTCGTTGTCGGGGAAGCTTCGGTAAGAACTTTAAGAGAATTTTAGTTGAAGTAATTAGGCTTAGACTTTGAAAACTGTAATGTCATAAAAACTGTTTTTGTGTGAAAAGTGTTTTTTATATGAAAAAGTGTTGTGAAAAAAATTGTTTCTGTCAAAAACAAGGTGTTTGTGAAAATATTTTTTTGTTTTGAATATATTTTTTATTTTGTTTGTTTAATTCTTAATGTTTTGTTTGTTGTGTTGAGTATGCAAAATAAAGGATCTGCAGGACTTTTGCCTTATGATCCTGATTTAGAAAAAAGGAGAAAAATCAAAAAATGAAAATGACTTGAATAACTAGAAATGGAAATGAAAAACATTCAAAATAATAACTTGGAAAATCATCATAATCATTGAGGGAATATATAAATCCCACGACATTTGAAATTCACTCAAGTATAGAAACCCCTATCATAGAAGCTAACTCATTTGAAATAAATCCAGATATTATTCGACTGGCGCAGAACAACCAATTTGGGGGAACTTCTTTGGAGGATCCCTATTTACACTTATCCAATTTTCTAGAACTTTGTGCTACATTTCGTTATAATGGCATGTCAGATGATGTTATTAGAGTAAGGCTTTTTCCTTTCTCACAAAGGGATAAGGCTAAAACGTGGTTATACTCATTAGTACTTGGCTCTATTAAAAATTGGGAGGAGTTAACTCAGAAATTCCTAGCTAAGTATTTTCTACCTTCAAGGACTACTAAACTTAGAAACAATATTATCTCATTTTGTCAATATAAAGGGGAATCAATATACGAAACTTGGGAAAGATTTAAGGAACTCCTAAGAAAGTGTCCACACCATGCTTTGCCCGATTGGTTAATCATTCAAACTTTTTACAATGGGTTAGAAGAATCCATTAGGTTTATAATTGATGTTGTCCAGTGGATCATTAATGTCAAAACCATTTAAAAAATAATATGCGTTAATTGAAGAAATGGCTACAAATGAAATTCAATGGCCCTCTACAAGGGTAAATCCTAAAAAGATAGCCAGTGTTCATGATACAGATGTGATTGCAATTCTTGAATCTCAGGTTGCTGCAATATCAAGAAAGTTGAACCAATTTGGAATGAACCAGCCTCAATTTACTCAACTAAGTGAGGAAAGTTCATTAAAACATATGATTGATTCTAACTTATCACATGAAACTTTAAATATCATAAACAACTTGTATTCTAACTTTTATAACCCAGGTTGGAAGAACCATCCTAATTTTAACTGGAATCACACTACTTGGGGTGGAAACCAACAATGGGAAAATAATCATGCAAATCTTAATGGAAGTTGGAATAATCAGGTGAACACAAATTATAGACCTTCATATCCACCATACTTTAACAATGACCAACAATTTGATGATAAGAAGATGTCTATAGAAGAAGTGGTATTGTCAATGGGAAACCAATTGCAAAGTTAAAATGCTATAATTAGAAACATAGAGAATCAACTTGAAAAAATTGCTAATTCACTTAGCAATAGACCCCAAGGAAAAATTCATGGAAACACTGAGATCAACCCTAAAGAGAACAATAATGGACAAATAGAAGTTGTCCAATTAAGAAGTGTAAGAGAGATAGAGGATGTGGTTAGAAAAGAGAAAAGAGTTGTGAGAGAAACAAAGAAAAAAAAAAGACCCGAAAAACATGTTTCAAAGGATCTGGAAAAATAAATATCTCCAAGTAAATTCAATTTAGAAGACCACCACCTCCATTTCCTCATAGACTTAGACAACATGAGTTGGATAAAAAATTTTCAAAGTTCATGGATGTACTTAAGAAGTTAACTATAAATATTCCTTTCACTGAAACTTTGGAATAAATTTCAAGTTATGCAAAATTTATGAAGCAGATATTAAAAAAGAAAATGACATTTGGGGAATACGAGACAGTTGTACCAAGTGAGGAGTGCAGCGCTATATTTCAGAAAAAGCTTCCTCATAAACTTAAAGATCCTTATAGCTTTACAATTCCTTATGTAATTGGAGAAAGATTATGTGGAAAAGCTTTATGTGATTTAGGAGCGAGCATTAATGTGACGCCTCTATCTACATTTAGAAGGTTAGGTTCAGCCAATATTTCTCCCACTATTGTAACCCTTCAGTTAGTTGATCGATCTATGATTTATCCAAATGGGGTTATAGAAGACGTGCTTGTTAAAGTGGATAAATTTATCTTTCCTATGGAGTTTATTGTATTAAATATTGAAGAAGATAAAGAATATCCCATTATTTTTGGGAGACCTTTTCTTGTTACTAGATAAGCTATGATAGATGTGCAAAAAGGAAAGTTGACTATAAATATTAATGACCATGAAACCACTTTTGATGTGTTAAAGACTATTAAGTATCCAGCTGCGAGAAAAGATAATGATTGTTTTTGGATGGATGAAATTGATTATATAAGTAAAGACCATTTCCAAAAAAGTTTTGAGAGTAAGTTAACAGATGAGATCAAAATGGACTTTCATAATGAGTCTAAAATGTTGTTTAAAGAAGATTGCATGTATGTTCTGGAGAGGTGTGAAATGATGGACGTTACCGAAAATAGTAAACTTTTAATTCCATTTGTTGAAAAATCTCATGAACTTAAAATGAATATACCCATATAATTTTAAAGCCTACCTATTTAGAAAATTCATCTACACCTCCAATCTTTATATCTTCATATTCGACTCAATCACAAGATGAATCTGAATTGAATGATGAAATCAGTAAAAGATCTCCTATGAAAGAGTTATTCAAAGTCACAGAATGGCATATTCCGTGGTATACAGGCAAAATGAATGAGATTCTGATGTTGGGGCAGATTATTAAGGCAATTAACAATTACCCCTCAAATATTTTACCTATTGACTTTGAGATAAATTCTAAGGAGATAAATGATGAGCAATATAAAGTTATCAAACTAATATTTAGAAGAGAATTTAACGATATGTTTTAAAATAACTTCAAGTTGAGAGATGAGGATTAGGATATTGAAAGACCAATGGATAAAATTCCTGAGGAATTAGAAAGATATATAGAAAGACCACCTCCACCATTTACTCAGTAACAAGGGGAAGAATTAGAAGATAACTTGAAAGACAAGAGTAACCTAGAAGAATTTCATCGAGAATCTAAATTATCTAGAGAGAATCTGATCCAAAATTTATATCTTATAAAGATCCATTTCTTATAAAATTTAAGGATGATATTAATATGAAAATTGAGAAAGTTACTAGATGAATATTGGATCTAGAAGGAAATATTAGGAACAAGGATATGAATCAATCAAGAGAGGAAGAGCTGAAAGAAAAATTTTAATTTGAGTACTTTGTAGGAATCCCTGGATCAGGAAAATATTGGGTGATTGATCAAGGATTACTTAATTGAAATTTTGATTCAGGTGGAATCATTTGTCGGGCTAGTGAAGTTAAACTAAGCGTTTTATGGGAGACAACCCATAGTTGTCAGTGTGGTTTGATTTAATATGCTTAAGAGTCAAGATTTTTAGTGTTGTATTGTCTTTACTTTAGTGTAAATTGATCATTTTGATTGATGATTGGTGGATGTTTAGATTGTTAGTGCTTTAATTTGATCTTTGTATGTTGTCATGAGGGAGATGATTCCTTAACTTCTTATAATGGTTAGAGTTGTATGTTCTCTTGTAGTAGTTTGATTAACGAGTCCACTACAACTTGGGTCTAACCTGGACTTGAGTTTTAGAAGAGACATTATGAATATATCAGCGACAATTCCATCTCAATTTTATTACTTCCTTTCTCTGACTTTGTTTTCATTTGATAGGAGTCGCGAACCTATTTGATAAGTAACTTATGGATAATATTACACTATCCTCATAACTATTAGAGATGCTTAATTTAAGGGATTAAATGATGCCTAAGAGTGGTGTCTAGGAGCCAATATATCAAGGATAATCTTATCTTTGGGATCAGAATCTATAAAATCAATTTTAAGTACCCAATATATCTGTGTAGAGATTCCATTAGAAATTGGAAGTAAGTTAGTGAGATGTGATGAGTTAAATGAAGAATTGACCTCATTTGATATGTGTGTTTGTGTTTGTGTTACAATAATATATAGGACTTGAAGAACATTTCTATATTCTATGTTGATACATGTTATGCTAGTTAGACTTCTATTTAGTTAATTTCATTATGGCATGTTTAGTTTAGATTTACTTTCTACTACATATTTTATATCCTCATAAATAATTGTTGATGCTTTTTATAGAGATTTGTGGTAGATAAAATTTCTAAATTATTTTTCTTCCTACTTATATTTTCTGCACTAAATGTTATACATATTAAAATTCAAGTTTGGGCGTAGGAAGAAAAATAGATTTTAAAGCTAAGTATACTTCCTATTAGTTTAGTATTATTGCATGCATGTATTAGGCTAAATCTACTTTCTCCTGCAGTCATTCTATCCTGATTATGAATGTATATGAATTTGATAGGATGTTGTAGTAGTTAGTAGATTCAACTTTTACTTTTTCTTCCTGTTACATTTTATGGAATTGATTGCAAAATATTAAGAAATTTAAGTTTAAGGGAAGAAAAATTTCCTTAAAAGAATGAAATTAAATTAAATTTGACCTTAATTAGCTATACTTTAACATTTTAATTAAACATGACATTTGGTATGAGAGGCTAACTTTGGATAACTATATTTGCGTTTCTAAATATATAGTAGACTTACGTAAAATTTTTCAATAATGAAAGTTGATTCTAGAGTTGAGATATTTGGTACGAAAGAATAAGACTATGTTTTTTTCCTATTTAAGGTGGGAAATTATATTTTTTAAGTATTAAGAAACTTAGAGTTTCATGTAAGAAGAAAAGATCGAGGCTTTATGAAAAATCTTCAAAACAAATATGAATTTATAAAGTGAAGGAATATGAAAAGTTTTTAACTTTAAGAAGAGGATATTGAAATTCAAAATTATTAAAGGCAATCCAAATATAGTAATCCTCACCTAAAAAAGAAAAAAAAAGACATAAAGGATTAAAAATGATCCTAAAAGAAAAAAAAAAGAAAAAGAAAAGAAAAAGAAAAAAAAAGAAAAAAAAAAGTATGTGAGGAGAAGCTTGACGAGATGCCTAATAAAAAATTGGCTTCACTTGAATTAACTTGAGGAAGAAGGCTTTATTACATTTTCTAAACATGTATTTGAGTAATAGCATCCTTACTAATAAAGTTCTCATGAAGTTCTTTTTCATATAGATTTCTAAGTGACTTTAATATGACAAATTATAATTATTCTTGAAATGAACAAAGAATCAGAAATCTTAGACTTGACTACTATATGTTCTTATACTTTTAGTTTTGACTTAAGTTGTTAAAAATTTTTCTTAAGTTGTGCTATTATATTTAGTAGACCAAATTATAGAAATTTAGAAGTTAAACTCTCTACCATTAGTCATAACTTTTGTGTAGTAAATGTGTTACTTGAGGACAAGTAACATTTAAGTTTGGGGGATTTTGATACGTCTAAAAAAAGTTCAATTTTTCATATGCTTTAAATGTCTATATTTAGTGATTTTCAATGATATTACACTTTAAAGGAAGGTATTTTGCATATTTTTTTTATTCTAGGGACAAGAAATGAAGTTTTGGAGAAAAAGAAGTAAAAATGGTGAAATTTGGAGCAGAAACGAGCAAGAATGAAAATTTTGTCCTGACACATTTCGATATGTATTTCTATGCTTAATCTCATTTACATTTCTCACACATTTTTGAATGAAATTACACTTTAAAAAAGTTTTTTTATACTTATTTTGTAGGTATATCTGTTAGGAATGCAACGTAACTGAAACGGGGCGAAATGAAGCTAAAACGGAGTCAAACAAAGCAAAATGGTGAAGCTGCGTACGGTGGATGCCGATGATGCCAGAGTGCAGAGAACGATGTTAAATGGGCACCAACAGTGCCCGAGATGGTTTGGACGCGATCCTGGGCAAATTTCTAGAAGATTTAATGTATTTGGATGCTTTTTGGAAGGTTACTTCAGGCATCTCTTGAGAAATTCGTCCCTACACTATAATAGAGTGCTTTTATGTCAGAAAAAGTAGTGTGTGTGAGTGGAAAATTGAGGAGAATGTTTAAAGATCTTAGAATAGGAGTAGAAATGTAGATTTCTACCTTTTTGGAGAGATTTGTGAGGGGATTTTGAGAGAATATGTAAGGGAATGTTCTAGCATTATATGGATCAGCGAGAGACTTTATGGGAAAGACTTTCATATTTATTTCAAGGGGAAAAAAGCTAAGTATTGTGTCATTCATTATCTTATGATTTTAGAAACACTTATCTAGTGGATTTGTTTTGATGAAGTGAAGTGTTCGTTGTGTTTTATTTGTGGTTTGTGATGCGTTTTTCTTACTCTTTCTTCTTATTTGGAAATAGTAGCATGAGAGAATTATGTTATTGTTTTCCTTTTACTTTTCTTTTACAATGAGTAGGATTCATATTTAAGATTTTGTGATGCATGCTAGAAGAAGTTTTGATTATAAATGTGATGGTTTTTTCTTGCACTTCATTTACATTACAATAAAGGCCTGTTGTAGTGTTAAAATTCGTTGTAATTGCATTAAGACCCGAGAGGGCGGTATAATTCTCACCATAGTGGAACCACATTTGATTCCATGAAGTAGTATTTTGTTCATGGAATTAAGTGCAAATAAATAGGGAAACAAACATTGTTGGGCGTCGAATTGGAGATTTTAGGGTGACAAACTAAAATCCCCAATTTGGTCCTAGTGTTTAAGAACTAAAACAAGAGTTAGCCTTCAGGGGAAGGGAAGTGGGAGCTCTAGAATGGGAGCCAGTATCCTCCTAGCCTAGCCACAGATTTAGGGACTAAACCTAAGATTAGCCAATGCTTTCTATAACATTGAGTCAGGGTAGAGAATTAAAATTTCTCATATTTGGCACATACAATATTTAATGTGTCTCATCGTTTACATTTAACATCTTAAAGTTCTCTAAACAAGCTCATCCAAAAAGGGTTATCTTTAGAATTAATATTTACATTTAGGAATAGTTACTATCTTTACATTTAACATTCACAGTTATGAGTAGTTTCTAGATAAAACACAAATTTAATCAACATTCCAAACTAAGGACTAATATTAGTAGACTAGAATTTGACTATAGACATCTTTCCTCACTTCCTCGTGGGATCAATATTCGGGACTTAATCAGAAAGTCCTATATTACTTGAAGTGATACGTGCACTTGTGTAGAACCCATAGTGTGTGAACTATTTTCTATATTTTATAACATTTCAATATTGCATATTAGCCACTAAATATAAATTGAGTCAAGTTTTTTTATCGTCTTTTGAAAGATAAATTACTGCGTAATTGTGGTTCGAGTCAAGTTCTTGGCACCATCTCAGGGGAATTGAATTTACATAAAACACGTACAAAAACAACACATGCTAGGGACACATCAGCTGTCCCATTGTCAGAGATTATTCTACGTGGAACTCCAAAACGGCAAATGACTTGGCTTTTGAAGAACTGAAGGATGTGTTGTGTTGTAACCCCTCGTAATGGCACTGCCTCTGCCCATTTGGAAAAGTAATCTGTAGCGAAAAGTATAAATCTGTGTCCTTTGGAAGACAGAGGGTCTATCGGAACTATTATGTTCGTGCCCCAACACTAAAATGGCCACGAGGAAACTGTTGAGTGCAGCACATTTAGGGGTTGGTGTAAGACCACCCCATGCACTTGGCACTGATGACATCCTTTGGTTGTATTCATGCAGTCGAACATCATTGTCAGCTAATAATATCCGATTCTTTTGATCTTCACTTTCATCTTTGGCCCTGACTGGAGAGTGTCACACAATCCAACATGTACCTCTTTGACAATATTTTGGGCTTCAGGTCTACTCAAATATTGTAGCCACATCTGATCGAATGATCTTCTGTAGAGGACATCATTAAGGCATATCACATATCCCTTCTTGTGATGTCGCGTGCTACTGACTTGTCTTCTTGCAGCTTTCCAGTTTACAAATATTGTATTAATGGCTTACGCTAATCTTCATTGATGTCAGCAATCGCAATCATCGTTTCTTCTTTTTTTCTAAGCTTGTGTAGATTTTTTAGGTTTATTGAGGACAAAACCTGTCTTCCTTATAATGTGATGTCAATGGAATCCTCTGGGGGACATGCCCATTCTTTTGTAATCTTTACTAAAGTGTCATCATGGTCATTATCTCCCTGAGGAATCTGGTAGAGAGTCACATTGGGAATATGCTCCAACAGCTTCATCTTGTGTTGATAGTATTCTGCTAACCTTGGTTTCAAAATCTTGTATAGTACGACGACTCGTTGGATGACGAGTTGTCAGTCGCCATAGATAACAATATCTGTTATATCTATTGAGATTACTAATTCCAATCTAGTGATTAAGGCTTCATATTCTGCTTCATTGTTTGTACATGGCTCTGTCAGGTGGTATGAGAACCTCAGCATACCCTTATCTGGTGTGATGAAAACCAAACAAATTCTTGTTTTTCCTGGTATAACTGTGCCTGATCCTTTGTCTTTTTTGGCTGACACAACTCCGTCGAAGTACATCTCCCAGCGTTGTGCATTAGAGAATTCCATTTTTAAAACCTTCTCATCTGGTAACTCGTCATTAAAAGGTGACCCAGTTGGAAGTGGGTGTGCAGCTAGAAAGTTTGCTAAAATTTGTCCCTTGATATCATGGAGAGGAACAAAAGTTATATCAAATTGCAATAAAATCATTGACCATCTGGCTAGACGTCTAGAGAGTGTTGGTTGGGTCATCAAACATTACAACGGATTAACTTTTGAAATTAGGGTATTCTTATGAGAAAGCATGTAATGTCTAAGTTTCTAAGTGGCAAAATTTAATGCTAGATAAGGCTTCTCAATTGGCGGATACCTTATCTCCACCGGTATTAGATGACGACTTAAGTAGTATAGTGTATTTTCCTTACCCTCATCATTGACTTGGGCTAAGAGGGCTCCGAGAGAGTCATCTAAGGTTGCGGTATAAAGTATCTGTGGTTTTCCTAGGATAGGAGTTGCCAAAACAAGAGGTGACATTAAATACTGTTTAACGTCCTCAAAAGTCCACTAGCATTTCTTTTCCCAAACAAATTTGATGTCCTTTTTAATTAATTCCACGAAGGGCTGACACATACCTAAGAAATTAGAAATAAAGCATCTCAGATATGCTAACTTCCCTTGGAATGAATGTAGTTGTTCCAAGGTTTTGGGAGGAGGCATTTCCAAGATAGCTTCAATCTTATCTGGGTTGATTTCAATTCCCTAATGACAAACAACGAATCCTAGAAATTTCTGGGAGGTAACGCTGAAGGCGCACTTTAAGGGATTCATCTTAAGGTCATATCATCGTAACCCTTTGAACATGATCCTCAAGTCGTACAAATGATCTATTTTCTCTTTACTCTTAATGACCAAATCATCCATGTAGCATTCCACTTTGTTGTGAATGAGATCATAAAAAATCTTCGTCATAGCTCGTTGATATGTTGCTCCGGCATTCTTCAACCCAAACGACATCATTATGTAGCAAAAGATCCCAATCGGTGTTCTGAATGTTGTTAGTGCTACATCTTTTGGAGCCATCTTGATTTGATTGTATCCCGACAATCAATTCATAAAGGAGATAATTTCATGTGTCGAAGCGATGTCCGCCATCATTTCTGGTATTGCCAGCGGAAATTCATCCTTTGGACACGCTTTGTTCAAATCTCTGAAGTCAACACATATACGGATTTGTCCATTTTTCTTCTTAACTGGTACAATTTTAGCTAACCACGTGGGGTATTGCTCTTCTTTTACAAATTTATCGTCTATTAAATTCTTCACCTCGACGATGACTTGTTGCCCTATCTCGAGGTGCATTCTTCTAGGAGCTAGTTTTACCGGGGTCATATCTCTGTCCACCCTAAGTTTATGAACTGTAACTTCTACTGACAGACCTGACATTTCATCGTAACTCCACATGAAATAATTTTTTAATTCTATTAATAGTTTAATCACCTCTATAGATTCTTCATCGTTGAGTAGAGAACTTATAAATGTAGGTCGGGGCTGCTCTTCCATTCCGAGGTTAATTTCCTTCAATTCATCGACAGTTGGCTTGATTTCTTCCTCAAATTATGGAGGGGCATCATCTATTAGTAGATCAGTAGAGTCATCCTCCACATTGAGGCAATCCTCTTCTGATTTAATGATGACAACCATACAAAATTCTGAATCATCGACTGGTCCGACTGTACCAAATTTGAGACCATCTTTCGAGTTGGGAGTTTGACTTTTAACATTCCATAATTTTTTAAAAAGTTGTAATTTATCTTTTGGCATTTATTTTAGAAAATTTCCCTACTGAATTAACTTTTGTACGCAAGGCGAAAAGTAACCAAAAGGTAATTTCATTAATTCATTAGGATTCTCATCCAAATTTACATGATTTTCAAGATTAGTAGAAGTAGAAGCACAATAAAATTTGATGAGCTTTAAACCAATACTACAGACTTCCATGACCTCTAAACTCTCGGCCTTTTGAGGGAGAATCGGAGTAAGGGTCATGGTGTTCACATAGTGGTTTATCCAATCATACATTGTCTCATATTCGCTTTTCTCCATATCTTCTAAGGATATCTCGTACTGAGGTTTCTTTTGTTCTGTCATCATTATTCACCTTCAGAACTTTCTTCATCATCAATGTTGATGGTCGGCCTAGTTCGTTTAATAATTAAACTGGTTCTTGCTCATCCACATCCCCGGTCTCGACCTCCGGTGCGCGAACTAAAAGAACCCCCACCAACTCATTGCAAAAGGGTGGTGGAAGATTGTTGAAGCATAGTTGAATGGCTTTGTCATTGTAATTCTTATGAATATTGACTTTTATTTGTCATAAATTTGTGAGAGAAGACAGTTTTCTTTGGAGGCACGAGTAGGCGACATCTTCATGAATGCCCACTTCATGAACTGAAAACGGTTGTAAATCTCCCTTGATGCCATGTTCTTGTCCTTCTTTGTAGTACTTAATGCTTTGGTGTAAAGCATTGAAAGATGTCACGACATCAATGATATGAAATTTAGTGGTTTTTACCAGTTCTCCAATTTTCATAAGCAATGTAATTGATCCAAGGGCTCTCTCTCCCTTTTGATTGAATCCTCTTAGCATCATTTTATTGGTTGTAAGCTCCTGAGCTTCAATGTCCAAAAAGGCCAATGTATGTAGACTCATCAAGTTGAGGGATGCTCCAGTATCTACCAAAACTTTGGACAACACAAATATGCCGATGTTAACAGAGATATAGAGTCAACAATTATGGTCGGCGGTACCGAGAAGCAAGTTTTCATTTGTGAATGTTGCCCTAGATTGTTGTCTCAACTGGGAAACTTCATCGAAGGAAGTGCTGGCCTCCTGGGCTAAGCAAATCTCTGGGTCAAGTAAAGTTGTAACCAGAGACTCTCTCATCTTCTTTGACAGGATTAGAACGTTGTAGATGCTTAATTTGGCTAGCAGCTTCCTAAGATGAGCTAGCATGTTGTAATCCACTTTATATGATCCTTAGATCTTTGCTTGGTTATGTATTTCTTCCACTGGCAGAGTTTGGAGGTAGCTTATCTCGAGTCACTATTTTCTTTCCTTTATCCGTTGGAGCTGACCTTGGGGGTAATACTCTCCTACTCCTTAAGTTCACTTTTGTAATTTCTTCTTCTTGAGATACCATTGCCGAATCTTCTGGTATTTCTTCTTTTTCAAAAATATCTAAGTTAATGGTGAGTGGTGCACCATGACACTCGAGGAACAGTTCCTCACTCTCGACACTATCATAAGTGGTGTTACTGATGTCTTTTTCAGTCTTGTTAACGACTTCATCATACTCAAGCATGATTTGAGGATCGTTTTTGAAATCGAGATAAAATTTAGATTGGTCATAATCATTCACATTATCACTAAAAACAGCTAGAATGTAGCCAAAATCATAATCATTATATTCATAAGACCCCGGACGGGGTAAAAAGATAATCATACAAGGTCAGGAGCTAGAGTATTTTCTTCCCTGAATCTGAGACAACCAATCTAGCAGAGGCCGCCCCTATCCTACCCCCCATGCTATCAGTCTTTGTGGTGGTATTCTTCTTCTTCTTATTTGAAGATGACGGTTCTTCTGATGAAATCTTTATCTCGAGCTTGGCATGCTGAAGACTCTAAACTAAGGTTTGTCTTGAAGCAGACTGGATTTGGTTCAATATTTTCTTGGATGGTTTGCTTCAGAGGGTACTCAATCCATCCTTTCCAGTATAGGGGTCAATCATAGAGAATGGCTCAGCCAAAATCATATTTATGGAACTTTTTTCTGGCTCTTTTAAATACTCTTTTGGGATTGTTATATTCCCTTCCTTAAGGTTTTTTCTCAAGCCAATGTTTGAAGACGAAACATTCCTCTATAGTGTGTCCAAGCAATCTATGATATGGATGATAATTTGGTTGATCCTTCTTGTCAACCTCTTCAGGTTTCTTTGGATCTGGTAATCTGAACTCGGACTTCTTCACCAGACTTATGATAATCTAGGACATCGCTTCATTTTTGAAGGAATACACTACTTTTTGTCATTCTGCCAAAGCTATTCTCTTATTCTCTGCCCGGTGTGATCCTCCCTGAGGCGGTCGCTGGCTAGATTGGCCATACTGTTGTGTTGTTGTTGAGCATGCTGTGATGACGACTGATGGGAATTTTATGCATGTATCTTCATTTGTTGTTTTCCTTTGTCAACTGTTGCTACTGTTCTAGACTTCTTTTTAAATACTCTAGTCGTCCTAGACTTCTTAGCCTTCTCATGAGAATCTATATGTTTGACTTCTTCTTGAAGATTGTTGGCTTTGCTAAGTAGCTTCTTAAAGGATTTAATGGTGAGTCCCGTGAGTATGAAAGCTACTAGCCCATGAATGCTCTTGAGTAAGATCTCAATTGCATGATGTTCCTCCAACTGAGGTTCACATTTCATGCCATGTTTTCTCCACCTTAAAATTTAGTCCACTAATGTATCGTTGGGCTTCTGGTTCTCTACTATGAGATCTCCAATGGACACATGATGCTGCGCTCCAGCAAATCTTTTCATGAACAATTGTTCTAACTCGGTGAATGTCTTAACTGATCCATTAGGTAGTTTGACATACCAATCAAAAGCATTTCCTGACAGGTTGCTGACAAACTGTAGAAAGAGTGGAGCTTTGTTACCTTCAGTATTACCACAATTAGCTCAAAAATGTGCTATGTGTTGCTTGGGATTTCCAGTCCCATCAAATTTCTTTAAGTTTGACAACATAAAGCCCTTAAGGCATCGAACTCCTCTGAATAAGGTCTACCTTTTAAAACCAATGCACCACCCTTAGATTGGGATAAGGCCTCCCAAACTTGCTCGACCATTTGCTTAAATACCTTTTCTAGTAGGCACTTGATGGAGAATCCTTCTTTTGTTGATCATCTCTATTTGTTGAGGGGACTTCTCTCTTTTCATCTGTGATATGTATAATCTCCGGTTGATTGAATTTTGGAGAGGCTAACTGTGGTGGTTGAGATTGTCCTTGAACTGTGTCCATGGCGGTCATGGTAGCGACCATCTCTTCCATTCTTTTCTCCATTTAGCTGATTTGCTCATCGCTTAAGAAAATAACCCTACGCAGTTCATCTACGGTGTTCTTTTCAATGAGAGGTTGAGCATTGTGCGTAAATGCAGCAGCTCTGGTCTTGATGACATGGACATCTATGAAATCTTCCTTGAGGTAATCGTTTAAGTAAAAATCTGCATCATCATCAATAGAAACTCCATGTTCTTGGGCTAACTCGGAAATCTCGACCCTGACCTTTTCTATCTTTTCTTTAATCATTGATTCTTTTAGCATCTTGAGATCTGGAGGACTTGGCTGGATACCCTCCACTTGTTTTTCCATCTCGCTAGCAATTGTTATGAAAATGTCGGATACTTCAGACCCTGACTTCATTCCATGATCCTGCTCTGCGGGCATGATGGACCGTATTGGTACGGTGACCTAGGGTATCCATACTCTTTTCTTTAACAGTGATGTCTTGAGACGGAGTGTCTCGGCAGAAACATCGGCATGTCAAAGAGAAGTATGCTCCCCATGGTGTCGATCAGATACGGTACTAGGTAACCTCTTCATATTATCCTTTGGAATTTCAAGAACATCTTTGTGACCGGTAATTGGTAGAATTTTTGGACCCAGACGCAACTTAACTGGTTAACAATCCGTGAGTCTAGTGGTAGTAGAATTAGTAGTAGTGATGGTGGTATCAACTCTGCTTCCTAAGCAAAACCAGATGGGAATGCGAACAGGTAAAGCTTCAGCTAACTATTGAGATCTCCTGGCAGATCTGACGTCCCTTAAAATTTCTTTCTTCATGTGAGAGGATACTGCACATCCCACTCGTTTAAGTAACTCGCCAAATGAACAACCTTCTTTGGCAGCTAATTTCTGAAAAAATGAACTGACTCGGGTGATAGAAGTAGTCTTCTTCCTCTCCCCACCATGTCCATGAGGTGGTGGTAAGGTAGCAGCTATCATCTGGATGCTTTCGTACCCATTAGTATCCATTAAGGGATGGAACCTACTTCTATGTAGAAGTGGATAGATCTCTGGTGATCCTAACTCTTCATGATGAGGAACTTCATCAGCAGGTACTTCCTTAGGAATATAGGCTTTAGTAGCCCTCCAAACCTTTCAACTGTGGTTTCTCCTTTGGGTTTGGGTTAACGGTGCAGTCCTCGAACTTGATCCGATTTTAAACACTGACGGCGGGACAACCAGTCCTTCAGTCAGGTCTTTAACGATCATAACTTCTTTTCACTTAGCAAAAATAGGAACAGCAAGCTTGGTAGGTGTCGTGGTGGCAGTAGTCTTGATCATCTTATAAGAAGGGAAATCTTGAGGGCAATTTAGGTTAAACTTGGCAGAAGGTTCTTGAACATCTGGAGTGGCAACTTTCATTATGACAAACAATTTTTTCACTAGAATGACCTCAAGATCTTCAAATCCTTCTTTGAACTTGATGGTGGAAGTGACATTGCGGGCATCGCGGCTCGTTGGCAAGTTGCAGGAAAAAGTGAGCGTTGGGAGAGCCATTGCAACACCTTAAAAAAGAAAGCTTTTGGTTAGCTATTTGGCCAACACCTCATAATCTTAGTGCGATCACTAAAAATTAACAGACGTCGATCTGTAGACTGGGTAAGTCTTTATCTAATTTGTGGAAATTTCAAAACTTAATAAAAATAGTTTGAAATTAGAAAGATTTAATTGATATAAGGAAAACTAAAGAGCACCAGCACGACGTGATTTGATTTAATTTGCAAAATAACAAATCAAACTCGGAAGAAAGAAGTGAAGTTCAGGACCCAGTACGGGACCAACTTAACAACGCGCAATGCCCAGGTGGAACTAGTCCACCAACACACCTATTGGGGGACTAACCCCACACAAAGATTAAAAAGTCTTTAATGGTCTCCTGAACCTCTCTGTTCATAGGTGATCAAACAGACGGTCATGAAGTCCAAAAGAGTTGACCGTACTCTCCCAAGATAGAAATAGGTAAAGCATGACAACGGGAGAAGGGTAATTTGGTCCATGAGGGACATGAACACATTATCAATGTATGAAGACAATATTTCCTGATTTAAATAGAGAGAGAAACTTTCCCCAATTGAGTCACCAGAATCAGTCAGCATTATTTTTGGTTGGAGGAGTTTCCCATTAGAAGTTGTCGATCACAGAAATCGGAATCTCNTATTTTTCATAGTTTAAATGAAAGAGCACTATACCTTAAACCCTATATCTATCCCGAAGGATAAACACAAGATTTAAGGATGAGGCTCGATCAAATAAACTAAGAAATATATGACGTATGTTTGGTCTGCGAAACCATTTTTATTTTCCAACAAATTTCACTATTTAATACAAATAAGTAAATAGGATTTATATTAAGCTGGGTTTGGAAAAGCTTCCTATAAGAGCAAGCCCCTATAGTTAATTATATCTTAGATAACAGAAGTCACCTAAGAGAACTCTCGATAAAAATCAGGGAATATTATCTTCAAAGAGGTCAAAGGATAGGACTTTTCAACGAAATCAGACAAAGGGTGCGAAAGGGGAATGGTTCAAATTTGGAGCAATTATTGTAGGATCCAAAGGAAGAAAAACTAAGGAATGTCATAGATTTGAAAGAGAACCTCGATGACTTTCCTGTCTATCCCATTGTTTGGCTTCAACTTTGAGGAGAAATATTTTAATGTTTCATCCTACCAATTTTATTAATTTAGGGCTTTCATTTGTGTGAAACAATCACACAAGTAGCCTGAAAGATGTGAGGGTTTAGGTCGTGACGAACGACAACCTTAGAATCTTAAGATGAGTTAGGGCTTATATTATACAACAGAGTTATACAAAAGCCTAAAGATAGGGTCAGGATTTATGTTGCATAAAAAACAACCTTGAAGTCCTATTGCTTGTTTGTTTAATTCTAAGGAAAGACATGCTATTGTAGATCTTTTTGCTATTGAAGATGGTCGTACTGCCCACAATGCTAGCTCCAAGTTCCTTGTTGTGACGAGTTTAAGTTTTCTAATGTGTCAAGTTATGATGTCAAATCAGATATCCCTATAGTTATAGTTCTTTAAACGTTTAAAGGCATATTAAAGTTGATTAGAGGGACACCAGTTAGGATTCTATGTTTCCCTCATTTCGGTATCACTATTTTCTATTAGATTCACTTAGTCCAATGAATTTACTAAACATAACTCAATGAGTTCCATACTTTCATTTATACCGTGGGAAATTTTGTTAGCAATCGTAGGTTACCTCCTCCGAGGGATTCCCAATCACCTGATAGAGACATCTTAATTTAGTTGTAATTTTTATTTTTTGATGTTTGTGATTAGATTTTGAGTTGTCTTATATTATGAATGTTGTGGTGGTAAAATTTTTCTTTATTGATTTTAGTTTTGGTTTTGGTTTTATGGCTATCTTAGTAGTTTTGGTTCTCATGCAGGGTGACATCGTTATTTAACATGCAAGTTTTGTAAGTATAAAAATACAGTGTGGGAAGTACAAGAAAAGATGGTACTGTAAATTATAAAAGTGTACCTGATGATTGTTCTTGTTCCACCACTTGAAAGGTCACTACTTGCAAGGCATGTATATAATATTGCAAGGAACTTAAATTGCAAGAGTAGACAAATGTTTAGCTACCAAACCTGAGGCTATGATTTTATTGAGTCTTGGAAGATCCTAGTGGATAATTTTAGAACAAAATACGACAAGTTCAATTTGTTTTCAAAATATCCAAAAGATTTCGAAGTGCTCGGAGTATGACCCTGAACGATTTTGAAGATCTCTTGAACTATTGTGACTTCTGTTCCGAACTTATCATATTGTTCCATCAACCATCCAAGTTTAAAGTGTGGCTAACCCGTTGCTCAGTGAAACTTGATAATTTAATTATCCTAAGGATAGGATACTTGATTAGTCAATTGATGTTTCGTTTAAAAGTTATGTGAGCGGGTGCCCCTAAGGCAAGTTTAGGTCATTTAAGTCTGTGGTGCCCACAATTAAGGTCAGGATTGTAGTGTTTAAAGATGTTAATTGCCAATTATGTTATCTTCTAAATTCAATCAATTGAGTTTAGATATTGAGCATATGTCACTACCAAGCCCTTAATAATCATGATAGGTGAAATGGTGATTATCAAAATTTTGATTTAAATGACATGTATTCTTATCAAATGGTCAAACCATCCTCAACTTTGGGCTTAAGAAAAGTGAATTTCCATCTTTCCAACTTAATCCCATCATTTAAGAATTGTCTAATCTTAGTTGACTTCCAAGTTATGAAGATTATGAGATTTATAATCTTGTTAATGTTGTGCAAAGGTGGTGAGTGGGTTTCTACCTTTCAATCACATTGTGTTTCAATCATCCAAACATATTTATTAAGATCAAAATTACCCATTTTACCTTGGTTAATCAAAAATTTTGATTAAGGCACCAAAGTCTAAAATTACAACTTCGCCCATGGGGCACTTCACCTCATAACTCATTAAACACAACTCAAATGACTTAGAGGATTTAAACTGTCATATCCATGAGGTAATTATAATGTTAGAGGAGAACATGCGGACCTCTCAAAATTTTAATTTAGTTTAGATAATTATTTAAATTTAGAAAGTAGGATTTTCAAAAGTTGATTTGTTTAACTTTTCAAAATGAAGTTTTTTTATGAGAAAATGATTAAAGGTTTCCTTAGGTCAGAGAAATACTTAGGCAAAATTTTATGATCTTTTGAATTAATTTATTATAAAAATTTTAGTGGGAGAATAAAGAAAATTCACTTTTAAGCCTTTAAAAATTACTTTTAATTAATGAAAAATTAGGAAAAATATTTCAATGGGTCTCAAGTGATTAGGGAGCGATTTGGCACATTTTGAAATATTTTAGTGTTTTTGGAATTTTTAATTATTTTAAATTTAAAAGAAAACTAAAAAATCAAGTATTTTAATGAAAATAACTTTTATTTTTTCTAAGTGCCCCTGATCTCAAGGAACTCAGAAAATCACTTTTCATAATTTTCCCAAGTATATTTGATTTATTATAATTATTTTTGCACAAAAATACAAGGTTATTTTGAAAATCAACTTTGGTTCTTAAACTTAGTCAAATAATTTTTTAATTTTTTATGTGAGTAAACATGATTTTTATGGACAGTGGGGAAGTGATTTTGTCAATTTTTTATAAATATTTAATTTACATAAATTATCATAAAGTATATGCATTAATTAAATATGGGAATGTACAAGATAATTCAAAATATCACAATATTTTTCCTATACTTCTCTGACCACAAGAAACCTACTAAAATTATTCCCATAATTTTCTAAGTGATATTTTAACTTGAAAATTAGGGACAGAAGCATAGGAATATCCTCTAACCTTAGAAAAATCAGAAGACATAGCCTATGTCATGAGGAACAAACCCTCAAAATTTCAAGTCATGGTGGGCAATGTTTAGTCATGGAGAATTAAAAGACCACAGAGGGTATTTAATTCATTAAAAATTAGGAAGTAAGAAAATAATTTTTATTTTTAGTCCACATTATTCTCTTTTGTTCACTGAGCAAGAGGGTATTTTTCTTTTATTTTTATGATTTTTCTATAGAAAGATATAGATTTTTTAGGTTTAGGCATTTAAAATAATTCAAAAATCCCTATTTTTCTATTTATCTAGCGAGGCGCCAACTCATCCTACGTCGGCTCTGAACTCACACGCGGTACACTCTCATTTGATGGTGCCATCCACTTTAGCTGCCACGCGGCCCGCGGTTCACGCACCATCCGCTCGTGCAGCTTGATCTCTTACATTGGTTTGATACACGGGCGATCAGATGGCTCTTCATTATCATCCCCAAGTGACTTAACCCGTAAGCCGTTCACACTAAAACCTTAAGATCTTGAGCTAGACTTAACCAAATTGCATGGGGTTTGTTCTTAAACCTCCATCTACTCAAGATGAACACATCTATATGATAAATCAAGTATGAAATGAAGCCATTACAAATGGAGAATTAAAATAAGTTCGGATTAGGGTTGAGGTTCAATACATTTGTCTGAGAGGAGAGGCCTCAATCAGATGGTTCTGGTAGCTTAACAAACCTCCAAATGAAGTCTTAAGCCTTGGTGAGTTGTCTAGGTATTAATTCAATCAAGCTTAATTTCAGGTGTTGGTCTAAAGCTAGGTTAGAGGCTATTTGAGAGGGGGCTTTTGTGGGGAATCAACTTCTTTCACTGTGGGGATGGTGTGTGCACAACTAATTGGAGTTTGGTTCACTATGGAGGTGTGGAGAAATCTTTCCTGGTTTTTGGGCAAATTTCAGTGGAGAAATTGGCTCTAATGGGTGGTTATCAATGGCTGACAGCAAGGGGATTGCACTTGGGATGGTTTGGAGAAGCTTTGGTGAGATTTTTGCAAAGTTTCTTTAAGGTTCCAAGCACACTCTTCCTTAGCCATGGAGAACTTCATTTAAAGCCATGGTTGTCTGATGGAGCTCAGGGCTTGGAGTTGGGTCCTAAAGCTTGTTGAGGTGGAGGAAAGGAAAGCTCTAATGGCCAATGGGAGTGACCCAAGTCAGGGAAGTTCAATTTTGGGTTTTAGCCATTTGGGGCTCCCTTGGGGTGGATGTTTTTTGTGGATGAGGAGTTGGCTGGCTAGAGTATGGTCACTTCTTGGCTCAGGGTGGCCAAGGAGTTGCTAATGATAGGGGTAAGTGATGATGAAAGAGATATTTGAAGTTTAATCCAAATATAGGGTGAAATCCCTTAAATTAAGGGACCATTAGTCCATAGCTCATCTTAGCTGGTCTGGGTGGGTTTATCCTGGTCCATAGGGTGTATTTGGTGGTTGTGGGGTCATTAATTTGGTGGCTTAGACATGGTTAAGTCAATTTTTGTGCATGGGTTCAACTTGGGTCCAAATGGCTAAAAGTTAGGTTTAGGTTAAGCTAGTTATGATTTTGAGCTCAATTGACTGATCAATATTGTGTAGGTGATTGTCATGAAGATTTTTTATGAAGGATTGAAGTAATTTTAAGGTCAATTGGAAGCTCAATTTGAAGGATTTTGAGATTTTGGTCAATTTGGGCATGTTGGACCAGACTTGGGTCTAGGTTTGGCTAAGGTTGGGCTAAGTCCAAATTTATGGTTTAAAATTGTCTATACGAAGGTCATGAAGATTTTTCAACACAAATTGGTTCAATTTTGTGTTAGGGCATTCAATTTGGTGGAATTTGGAGATAGCCAATTTGGGGCAAATTTGGGGATTTTTCGACTTGAGTTAAAATTAAGTGAAATTAAGGCTTGGCCAAGGCCAATTGAAGGTCCAATTTGATGTGTAGGACTGTTGTGAACAGTTTAGGATTCAAATTGGGGAAAATTGAGTAGGTTATGGGGTTCAATTAGGTGAGATTTGGTCACAGGGCCAAAATAGGGGTTTTCATTTGGATCAAACTTGGGCTCAAAGCATGGGCCAATTAGGCTTGGATTTAGTTTGGGTTGGTCATATGAAAGATTAATTTGAGTTTAGAATTGAAATTTTTTAGGATTGGGGCCAAATTGATGGACATTTAGGATGAATTTGGGGGAATTGGGCCTTAAAGACAATTTGGGGGTTTTGGTCAAAATAGTCAAAATGGTCAAATTGGCAAAATTAGGTTCAATTGAAGGGTTCAAATTGGTTTTGGAAACATTTGAAGTGATTTTGGGTGTTATGGGAAATTTTGAAGTGCCAAGGGTATTTTTGTAATTTTGGCAATTTTTGGGGAATTTTGGTAACTTTTGAAATTTTGGGTGGATTTTGGTAATTTGGGTATTTTGAAATGATTTGAAATGATTTTTGGACAAATTTGGGTATTTTGGGTGAAATTGGGATTTTTGGCCAAATTTGGGATTTGGGGGTGTTTAGGTAATTTGGGTAGGTTTGGGGGTAAAAAGGTCAAATTGGAAACTTTGGTAGAATTGGGGTGCCAACCACCCTACATGAGCTATGGACTAATGAAATCCCCATTTGGGTCCTTTATGTACTTGTCTTAGCTAAACCTTAGCCTAGGGCTTGTGGGTCTAGGGGACAATCTACTTGAGTCTCCCAAAAGATCAAGGGATCAAAATTAACAAGTTAGTGTTTAGGGTTGTGAGTGGATATAGGTGATAGTGAGTGTGGTGAGCTAGCTTCAGACCAACACCCAAGGTCAACCATAAGGTCAAACAGTCCTATGGGGACTCTCCTTGAGATCCTTCATACTGACCCCACCTACCAAGTGCTAGAGGTTATGTCCAATATGTGGAACTTCAAGTTGAGTAGGGAAGAGTTTAGAGTTTCTAATGGTGAGGGTTCCTTTTCTAGTTTTCTAAGAATAATCAACAGGAAAGTCCTATCGCTAGACCTTAGGCAACTAAAGAGGGAAAACTAAACCTCAACCAAAAGTGAGGTCAAAAAAGCGTAATTACTTCAAATAAAATTCTCCTAAAAGTCAAGACCAACCGTTGCGATCCCCAACAACAGTACCAAAAACATGATCTTGATATTTTTTTATATGTAAGGATTTATGAAGTTGACACCACTATTTGAAGATTATAATCCCCGACAATGACACAAAAAACATGATCCCAAGCAAAGTAAGATTTCAATTATATCTTTAAATAGTAGGGATTCTACGCAAGTATATGTATCATTATCAAGTAATATAGAACTTTCTGATTAAGCACCAAATATCAATCCTACAGAGATCGAGGTTAATCACAGCGGCTTTCAAGAGAAGTTATAGTCTAGAATACATGCTCAAGCTTGGAAGGTGAATAAAGGTTTGGTTTTGATCATATCTTAAAATTATCACTACAGTAATACTTCTACTCCTAAACTAAAATACTAAGTGAAAATTAGAAAGTGAGGTTTAATATATTAAAAGTACCCTTCCTCATGCAATGAAATTAGTGATATGTGTGAAAGTAAAATAAGTGGTGAGAGAGATTGTGAAAAATAAGAACAATTATATTCTTTACCCTCAGTTAAGAAATATAAAGAACATTGGCAAATTCATAGTTCAAAAATCCTAAAGACTGGTTAGGTAGGAGAGATACTAGCTCTCACTTTAGGTCCCCTCGTCCCCTCACCTGAAGGCTAGCATCTAGTATTAAGACCTAAAACTATGAACCAAATTAAGATACTCTCTCTCTCTTTCTCTCTCACCTTATTGTCCCACTCGGGGCTCTCACCCAAGCCTTCTACTTCTTCACCAAGACTTCTTCTCATCTTTTAATTAGTTTAATAGTTTTTAAAAACATTTCCAAGCCTTGTTTATAATTTTCTAATATGTGCTTAAGTGTCTCTTCCAAAGTGTCCATATTCAATGAATCTTCCAAATGGTGCCTCAAGTGTCTCTTCAAAAGTCTTCAAAACCCTCCTTCTAACCACCCTAAATCCTTCTATAAGTCTCTTTTATCATTTTCAATGAATTCCCTAAGAGACACACGAAGCACCACTTCAAAAATCATCCAAATCCAATGTATATTCTAGAAGATATGTTGAAATTCATTTCCAACGCTTATGCAACAATTTTGGGCTCTATCTGGTGGCACCTAAGTGCCATGCTTGGGCACTTAAGCACCAAGCATAGACATTTAAGTGCTCGATTTTGGCCTCCATGGCTTTGGTGTGCCCCAATTTGACCAAGTGTGCCCCGGTTTGTTCCATTTTGGTCCATTTTTGTTCCTTTTGCTCCAATGACTCCAAATTCTTCAATTTGATGTGCCTACAAACAAAAACACAAGAAAACATACCTTTAAAGTACAATATCATTATAAAATATAGCATGAAAAGTAGAACATTTTTAGGCACATCATTGATGCAAAGTTTATAAACTACATGTGTAAAGAAGTATAATTATAATAAAAATTCTCTCCCCTTTTTAAGAGATTGTAATTAGTGTAGGAGTCCAATGCATGAAGATGAAAAAGAGGTTTTGTGACAAATAGGAATATACCTATTATTTAACCTCTCTTGAGTCCATAAAGAACAATGACTAATCTAAAGTTACGTTCCTGATTGTATGGTTATGTTGAGTAGATTCTAGTCTCTCACTTCTAGATTACCCACTATGCCCTTTATATATGATAAATCAGGGACTCAGTTTATGAACTAAGACCAAATAAATAAAGGTTCTAGCCTTTCATTTTAGAATCATCAATTCTACACCAATCAAAACTTATCTCTCAATCTCTTTGCACTCCCTCTTGGACGCGGCATCCCCTACATCCAAGGTTTAGTGTGGTACTCACTAGTTAGTGAAATCATAGCCCTTACGGGTCATTAAGTTTTGCAATAGATTTTACATCACAAATGACCAATTTTCAAAGTAAATAAAGAACTAGTGAAAATACCATCACAAAATTTTGGCATAAAACAAATCTTTAAAACATTCTAACCCCACACATGATTACTTCTTATTACAAAGAGAAAGAAAAGCAAACTACTCAAAATTCAGGATAACAAAACAATATATATATATATTAAAAACAAAGTTTACAGAACAAAAAGTATAAATACTTATCTTAAACTCTTCCTCAAGCAATCCTCTAAAGTTTCCTGACTGAACTTGACTCCACAAGACTCACCCAAGACTCAACAAACACTCATAATCACCACACTCTTACTATGGTGGCCGCCCACCCAATGGTGGTCTAACCTACCCAAAAATGACTTTTCTTTCATTCTCCTCTCTTCTCAGATGTGTGGATTCTTATATATAAAGCTCTGAAAATAAATAAGGTTCACTTCAGGCACCATTTCTAAATTCATCCAAATTCAATGAACATAAGCATAATTGTCACTGGCACCTAGGCGCCAACTTTCTAGAACTACCTGGCGCCTAGGCGTTAGGTCACATTTTTATTCTTTGACTTCATTTGACCCATTTTTGCTTCTTTTTCTCTTAAAATCCATTTCTTACACCTGAAATAAAAAACACACAATATACATTTCATTAAAGCGCAATATCCTTAAAAATGAGCATTAAATACACATATAAATTAGGTAATTTTAAGGAATGTCACCTAGTTAAATTATCCAACATTTGGTCTAGAAAAGATAGAGAAAAGTGATCTTTCCTTGTGGTGAGATTTAATTTTCTATAATCAATACAGATTTGTCACCAAGTGACTTATCTTGCTGAAATTAATTCATTTCTTTCATTTAACTACAGTCACTCCCCCTTTCATAGGAAAGCAATGAAGTGGACTAACTTTGGCTCTGTTATAAACAAGATAAATGATTCTAGCATCCAACCATTTTAAAATTTCCTTCTTTACAACATCTTTCATTATAGTGTTCAATCTCCTTTAAGGAACTGCCCTAGGCTTATGATTATCCTCCATCAAAATTTTGTGTATACAAATTGAAGGGTTGATTCATTTGATACCTGCTAATGTCCATCTAAAGGCTTTCTTGTAATTTCTCAATGTTTCCATTAATTTTTCTTCTTGTTATTTTGTCAATTTTAAGGATATTATAATGAGTAATGTTGATGAATTCTCAAGAAAAGCATACTTTAAATGTGTAGAAAGCACATTCATCTCAAGTTCAGGAGGTTTTTCAATTGAAGGAATAAGAGGTTTTTTATTTATAGTAGCATCCAAAATTTCAAGTCTTTCCTAAACATAATTTGAATCCTTAGTTATTATCTCAATTGATTTTTCTTAAAAACCAGGCTCATTCTCATCCTTCAGTTTTGTTTAGTTTGTTTTAACTTTGCATCCTTCTTAAAAATGATTATCACATAAATAATCAATAGTCTTCATTATGTAACAATCATCATCTTTTCCATTAGTTGGATACTTTAAAGATCTTAGCACATTAAAAGCAACTTATTGGTCATTAACTCTCATGGTTAGTTCTCCTTTTCTACAAATCTATCATAGCTCGTCCGGTAGCTTGAGAAGATCTCGGTAAAATGATAGGTATTTCCTTATCATCCTCCATATCTAAAATAATAGAAATCCACAGAAAAGAAAATATTTATCTACCTTCACTAGTACATCTTCTATAACTCCCTTAGGATACGTAATAGATCGATCAGCTAACTGAAGGGTTATAGTAGCGGAAGAAATCTCTCCTGAGCTTAACCTTCTAAATATAAATAATGACATGAGGTTAATGCTCAATCCAAAATCACATAAAGCTTTTCCACAAAAGTTTTCTTCAATCACACAAGGAAAAGTGAATCTACAGGATTTTTATGTTTTTAGGAAGCTTTTTTTTTAAATTATAGGACTGCATTATTCACTTATTGCCACATTTTCATGATCTCCAAATTTTCTACTCTTATTTAGTATTTCTTTCATAAACTTTGCATAAGTTGGCATTTGTTCTAAAGCTTCAGCAAAAGGAATGTTGATAGTTAGATTTTCAAATATCTCAAAAAATTATGAGAATTTTTTATCCAAATTTTGCTGCCTAAGTGTCTAAAAAAATGGAGGTGGTGGTCTTTCTAATCTAATCATGTTTGGAGAGATAAGTTTTTCCAAATCCTTAGTAATATTTTCTTCAGGTTTTTCAGATTCTTCAGCTTCTCTCTCAACTTCAATTTCTTTTTGCGCTTCATTCTCCAATTCTCTCTGACTTCTCAATGTTGCTGCTTTAACTTCTTCTTTATTTTTGCCTTTAGGATTAACTTTAGTATTAATAGGAAGTATTCATTGAGGCTTATTGTTAAGTGAGTTAGCAATTTATCCTAGTTGATTCTCAATATTACTTATTGTTGCACCTTGATTTTGAAATTGATTTCCTATTTGTAACACCACTTCTTTTAAAGACAACTTCTTCTCCTTCTTTTGTTGTTTATTGGTAAAGCCAGAAGGATAAGAAGGTTTAAAGTTAGTATTACATTGGTTGTTTCAGTTTCTCAATTTGTTCATTTGATTGTTCCCTCACTACTGACCTCCACTAATATTATTATTCCAATTAAAGTTAGGACAATTTTTCTAAACTGAGTTATAATAGTTAGAATATAGGTTATTGGGTCAATTTTTAATTGCATTTAAATTTTTTAATGAAGGTTGAGAATCAATCAATTGTCCCAATGAGTTTTCTTTAATCACATCAGGTGCTTGAGAAAATTTCATTCTGAACTGATCTAACTTCCAAGATATTGCGGCTACTTGAGATGCCAAAATGAAAATAGCATCATTATCTTGAAAATCAGCTATTTTTTTAGGATTCACCCTTTCAGATGGCCATTAAAAATTTTTAGTATACATTTCTTCTATTAATTCATAAGCTTCATTAAATGGTTTAGACATTAAAGAACCTCCAACAACAACATCAATAATAGATCTAAGGGATTCCACTAACCCATTATAAAATGTTTGAATAATTAACCAGTTTAGCAAAACATGATGTGAACCTTTCTAAGGTGTTATTTAAATCATTCTCAAGCTTCGCATAGTAAATCACCTTTATACTGAGTAAAAGAAGTAATATCATTTCTAAGCTTATCAGTTTTTAAAGGTGAAAAATACTTAGCCAGGAATTTATGTGCTAAATCTCCTCAAGTTCTAATAGATCCAGATGATAATGAGTTTAACCACATCTTAGCTTTATCCCTCAAGAAAGAAGGAAAAATTTTATGTCTAATGACGTCATTTGATACACCATCGTATCTAAATGTAGTACATAGTTCTAGAAAACTTGCAAGGTGTAAGTTTAGATCCTCGGATGCTGTTCATCCAAATTGATTATTTTGTACCATTTGGATTATAATATGTTTAAGTTTAAATTCATTTACTGTAGGGTTTGGATAGTCTCTTAAAGGCCTTTGCATGTTATGATGTTCATTTTCAAATGTTTGGTTATCTATGTTATTATGTGATGTGCTAGCCATGCCTTGCAAATTGTGCAGTTCTTTTCATTTTTGAATTTTTCTTATAGTTCATTCTAACTCAGAATCATAAGAAACTAAACATTCAGATCTTAAACTATGCATGCAAAAGGTAAAAATTCAGAAAATAAAAATACTCCAAATAAAAAATATTTTTTTGGTTTTTATGATTTTTTTTCTTTTTTTGTAAATTATATTTATATCCTTATATTTTAAGAAATAAACAAATACTTACAAAGAAAAATTAAATTACAATTCTCCTAAAATAAATTGACAGCTTAAATAAAATTTTTAAGTAAAAAATTTTGTTACTTCCCCGACAAAGACGACAAAAACTTGACCTAATCAATAATTAAGCAATTATTTAATTTTTGAAAGTTGAATAAAAACTTGACCCAATATATCTTAGTGGCTAGTGCAAAAAATGATATGTTCTAGAATTTTAGAATTTGATGTGCACACTAGGAGTATTACGCAAGTATACATATCATTTCAAGTAATATAGAGTTTTCTTTAAAAGCCCCAATATCGATCCCACAAAGAAGCAATAACTTTAAATAATGACTTATAAAATTCCTACATAAAATAGTAGGTAATTATCTAGGAAAAATAAGTAATTACAACCAATAAGTGTAGTTTAAAAACTAAAATAAAAATGCTGTGTTTCTAAAATAGCTAAGTGTAGAAGAGTTTCAAATTATGTGAAGAATCTTCCTCCTTGCAATGAGTTTATAATCAATGTAAGAATCAAATATTTAAAGGTTAAAATTTAGTTTTGTGCCAAATAGAAGCATACATATTCTTTACCCTTTTTTGAGTGCATAAAAAACATTGGCTAATCTAAAGTTAAGTTCCAAATTGATATGATTATGCTGAGTAGATTCTAACCTCTCACTTCCTGATTACTCGTTGTGCCCTCTCTATAGGACAAACCAGGCCTTAGGTTCTAAACTTAAGACCAAATTTATAAAAATTCTAGCATATCAACCTAGAATCACCAATTCTACACCCATCAAAACTTATCTCCCTATTTATTTGCACTGGACTATGGACTACTTTTCTTTCACCCAATAATGCAATGTGATTCTTACTAGTTAAGGAATACATAGCCATCCCGGGTCATTATGGATTCACATCAAGTTTTAACATACCAATTGACTAGATTGAATATGTAAATGAAGCACGAATCATCATAATTATGAAATAAGAGAAGCCTTAAACAATTCCACTCCTACAAGATTAATTCTCGTTACAAGGAAAATGATAAGAAATGTACTTAGACTTCAGGGGGACAACAGAATAAAACATGATTTATACTAAACCTTAAGGTGAACAAACTTAAAAAAAATTACAAAATAATTATCTTAAACTCTTTCCCCATGCAAATTCTTTGAAGTTTCCTTAATGAATCTTCAACTCTCCTGTCATGTTTACTCCAAAATATAAAAACAAAAACTCGAACACGCACACACAAGACTCTCTCCTTTGACTCATGTCAATACTATACACTAAAGCTCTTCCCAACTTTTCCACTCACTTTTTCAGCCATCCAATGGCTCTATTAAATAAAGCTCTCAAAATAACTACGAGTCACTTCAAGCACCTCTCCAAAATTCATCCACGTTTAATGCAAAAAGTAAAAAATTGTCCCTTGCCCCTAGGTGCCCAACTATGGCACCTAGGAACCACCCTTATAAAAGATATACATTACTAACTGGAGCCTAGGCACCAGATCTTAACGCCATGGCACTAGAGCTTCATGCAGTCTGGCGTTAAGGTGCTAGAAGCGGGCGCCTAGGCACTAATTTAAGATTTTAGCTCCTTGCTCCATTTTGCTCTGTTTTCTCTCATTATTCTCCAAAATTTAATTTCCTTTACCTCAAACCAAAAAATGCAAAATATCTCTCATTAAAGTGTAACATCATTAAAAATGAGCATAAAATACATATAGAAAATTAGCATATTTTAAGGTGTATCATCATCCATATCTGACATCAGGTTTTTTCATACTTGCTTATGTTTTTCAGACGACTTGCTTTTGGTTTCTTTCATACCAAATTCTTTTTGCAATTCATTTAAAATTCATGCACTTTATTATACCAAGTTTATGCTACTAAACCATGCAGCTGCAGCAGGAGCGTTGAGTACCCATCCCATAATTTATTTACTGCACTTTTACTACTTTCCCTTACAACATTTTCTTACCCATGCAAGTTTTACTTTACCTGAAAAAAAACAACAAAAATACACTTTCATAAATAGTAATACACCTTTAAACCTATAAATGCACTTAATCTATTCCTTCTAGGTGTATGAGGATCTCTCGGATGCGGTAACCTACTATTGCTAACAAGAATTATCCAATCTAAATAAGTTTAACCACTTATTTAGAATAAGTAAATTCCAGAGAAAATAGTGGTGTAGGGATGACTGAACCATAAGATCTTGACCGGTGTCGCTTAAATTAAATTACAATCCTCCAAAACATTCAAACAAAAATGATAATAAAACCAAAACATAATACATAAATGAGCATAATTCATAACACACATAAATCTTGAAGTTGTTACTTCAATGAGGAGCATTGGATCAAGTTGTGGTAGACGGAGGATGACGAATTACAACAGCAAAACAATTCTACATCAACTAAATTCTCTTAGTATTAAAAATAAATAAAACATAGGACATTGAGATAGTCTTCTTACTGCGACATAAACCTTCACTTTATCTTTTAGGCTTTTATACATCATGTAATATTAGCCCTAACTCACCTTTGGATTCCAAGACAGTCGTCTGATATGACATAAATCTTCTTATCTTCCAAGCTATTTGCATAATAAAATATTATGCAAGTATAATGCCTATAATTAATAATTGGTAGGATTGAACATAAATAATTTAGCTTCAAAAAGATAAAATCCAACAATAGGATATCTTGGGAAGTCACTGAGGTTTGCCTCTGTCTTGTGACATCCCCTAGTCTTTACTTCTTTGATTTCTAAAATAATTGTTCCTGCTTGGTTCTTTCCTACTTACTATTCCTTGAAAGCTACCTTGAAAACCCAAACTTTGAATATCCTGAGGACAAAACCCCTGATCTTTATTGAGAGTTTTTTTAAAGGACCTCGATCATTTATGATGTAATTAATTATAGGAGATTTCCTTTATAGGGAACATTAGAACCCAGGTAAAATAAATTCTGCCTAATCTTTCTATATTTGGTAGGGGAACCTGTTGGCTATACTTATGGTTCATAGACCAAGCATATGTCACAAACTCTTTGGTTTAAATAGTTGAGCCTACAACAAGTGACACTTATCCTTTGGGATAGTGTATTGCTTGTGGTATCAGGCTTGATTATCAAAACTAATTAGAGATGTGAGGCCCATGCAGTCCCACTATTTTCACAAAAATTAAAACACTATTTTTTTCAAAAATAAAAATTATAAATAATTATTAAATTAAATCAAACCATTTTCAAATTCAAAATACACGCACTCAAGAAAACAAGAAAAAGAAATGGATGAAAGAAAAAAAAATGGTCATAATTTGGTCACAACAAAGTTGACTAAAAAAACAACTTGACACTAGATTGTTTTAAAGATGACACAAAAGTGTTATGATGATTAGTCACATTAAAAAGCATTTCAATTCTTGGTGGCATTAAAGATGACCCCAAAGAATTCCAATGTCAGGTCACATTAAGGATGACCCGAAAGCATTTCGGCTCTTAGTCGCATAAAAACTACTCGGAAGCATCTCAACACTTGGTTGCATTAAAGACAACCTAAAAGCATTTGACATTTGGCCACATTAAAGATAACCTAAAAGTGTTCTGATTCTTAGTTGCATTAAAAACGATCAAAAGCATTCCGATGCTTGGTCGCATTAAAGATTACCTCGATAGCATTCTAGAGTAAGATCGTAGTAAATATAATCCTGACAGCATTCTGATGCAAGGTCACAATATGGATGATCCTAAAAGCATTCCAACACAAGGTTGTTGTAAGAAAAATTCACACAAAGCATCCTGACATGAGGTCATAAATTAAAGACTTCAATTCTCAAAACTTAAGTTTACCCAAGTAAGAAATGCAACTAAATCATAATAGTGAAGAAAATAAAAAATGGTATTAGTGCCCAAGCACATGATCAAAAACAAAATTTATCAAAAAATTTGTATTTCAATTATGAGAATGACTATTAAAAAATTCTTGTATCTATCATTTTTGGCACACATAAATATTAAAAAAAGAATGAAGAAGAGGGAATACGAATCTACAGTTCTTTGGGTTAGGTGTCAAATGATATGTCATCTACCACGTTGTAACCCTTGGATTTCCCATAGTGCTTGGATGCAAAAGAGCATCATAAGGTTTCTTGAATTTATTGAGGTTAGAGTACTTGACATCAACCATACCCACTCTGGTGAATTCATTAACTACAAGTTTACAACCCATCTAAAGGTACTTAACTTGCACGATAAGAATATCTTCAGCAGTAGTCATGGTGTTCATTCATTAAAAAAATTCAGTATTCCCATCCTGGACAACAGATATCCACTCATTGCCTATTTCTAACTCAATCCGGGCATCCTTCAGATCTGTCTCTGCCTTAGCTGCTTTCATAGTGGCCAACTCTGTACGCTTGCATTACTGCCTAACTTTTATCTCAAATTTGGCAGCTCTCTACCTCATACATAGATAGAGAAAAGCCAAATAGTGAGTGGAGGTTTAACCCATAAGCTAAAAACGGCTGAGCAATCACAATACATCTGGGCGAAGATCATCAAGATACTTTTTTAAGCTAGCTGACCATAGGATATTAGCAACAATAGAGGCATATCCAACTAATGCTGAAATCAAAGGAAGCCAATCTCTCTCAACATTTATAAGACTAAGACTGGAATCAGAATTCATAAAAGCCTTTGGTTGTCTTTTTTGTAGAGGGATCCATTGATCAAGGCCCCCTTCCTACTCCTTGAAGGCGTTGAGAGGAAGGAGTTAGAGTTCAAGGCTGAAGCACTACCTTTCTGCCTACATGCCTCAGTCAATTCAGAACTCTCCTCTTCAACTTCAATTGAACTACCCTCATTTGTTCCTCCCTTAGCTTGTGCATTTTGAATCAACAATGATAGGGGGGATAATCTACTTGCATATCCTCGCTCAGATAGAGGAATGATAACCATTTTCAATGTCTTAGAGACCTCCTGTGAAAGACACTTGGAAGATCCTCAGTATCTAACCGAAGTGAGACAAAGTTGCATCATCCATAGAATCACCTAAGTTAATTGGTGCAAATTTTCGTTCAATCAATATTAATTCACTAGTAAACTTATTTGGGATAACAATAAAAGTTTTGGAAACTGAGTGAATTAAATCTGAACCTGGGACTCGCCCCTCTTCAGGGTAACCTTCGACTGTCTCCTCCTCTATTTCTCTCACAGGAGAGCCACCAGCTCGCTTCTGCTTTCTCGATGCCTTCTTAGAGGACCGATCAACCTTCTCAAACTGTCTTTTCTCTTTGCATAGTCAGAAGTTGCCCACATCTCCAGAGTCATGAGTCATTTTGATTTGAATTTAAAACCCAATTCATGATCATATTGTTAGTTTATTAAAACACTGATAGTTGTTTGCCAAGGATGACATGCTCCATAACTTTCAATAGAGGAGAGACTCACTTACTTTTTTGGTAAGGGCTACTAGACACTCTGGTTGGAATGGCTCAGTCATTGCACACCCCGTAGAAATTGAAGCTTCAAATCCTTTATTTTATTTTTCAAGTCTATTAGATGAACATTTGAATGATTCCAAAAACTACATAGCTTCCTGTATCGATACAGAAAGATGTGTTAGAATAATTCCCAAGTCTAGAAAAACTCTATTCTGTCTAGGAATTCCCAAGTCTAGAAAAACTCTATTCTGTCTAGGTATATCACATAAGTCATTATGACACAAATGGAGTTCAGCTTCACCCGAGCTGGTATTAGTCCATAATAGTTGAAAATCGAAAAGAGCTCTATGCACAAGGATAGCAAAAAGCTTGCATCATAATTGATCTTGGTAGAAGATCAAATCATCATCCAGGTAATCAGAAGCCCAGACATCCATGCCCACTCACTCAAGTAACACTTTCATTATAAACACAAGTATCATCTAACAATTAGACATCAAAGTTAATCAAGATTGATTTTTTGGTCAACCTGACCAAACAAACAACATGAGAGAGTATTTAGAAGCCATCATGCTTTGAAAAAAAATCGATCAAAGGGCAAGAAAGTGGAAAATATAAAATTTCACTTTATACCTATTCACCCATATATATTGGTCTAGCGAGGAAGTTGAAATGCCTCTTGGGCTCTGACAAAGAGTCACATTAGTGAAAAAAATTGAGGGTACAATGATATTAAAAATTATGCAAAATTTTATATATAGAAAGAAATATTTTACAAATGGGCCATCCGATGCATCAGGTAGGACTAAACCTAGACTCAATGGACTCGTGTACAATGCACACCCACCAAACTCATACTTTTCTTTTTTTTCCTCCTCTGCCTAGACACCAGGAATTGAGCTAGCTATTCAAAATTTTGCCAGTTCACCCAGAGATTCACCACCTCAGTTTGAAGATCTTCCTTAAAAGCATAGAGGATCCTCAATTACTCCCTCAAATTTGATATGGCAATCGCTCTTTGAAAACCAGCAGCTTGGGCAAGTGGGTCTATTTTTCTTGTCTATATGCTAGACCAGCTACTCGCGGGACTCCATGGGGCCATTCTTGTTTTTCTTGGTTGAATGGAGGAGGAGGTGGAGTAAGAAAACATGGTAGAATAGACGTGGCACTGCCCGCGACAAAAACGGAAGGATCAACATGTGCCTTTGGTTTGGGAAGACACTCAACCGTTGTGCTGCTGAGAGTTAATGATCTCCACGGTTCCCTCTACAACATTAGAATCAATGTTAAAATGATAAAATTAAAGGATTTAATAAGAGTAATCTAGATTACCAATCATGTTGACTAGCTTCGACATACTTAAACTTCCTGTAAAGAGTAGAGTAACATCATATGAACTACCCCCTTCAACCAAGTGCGAGAGGAGAACACTTTCCATCACTAGAGCATCACCTTGAACAACCTGCCTTGATGAGGCCTAGATTAGATCCCCAACCATAAGTGAAGCTTTGGTTTGGGCTATCTCTTTTGTTTGGAGTTGGATTAGGATGAATTATGGTGATGAAGGTTGAGTAATCGTCACTAGTTGCCCTTTCGTAAAGAATGGCGGTTGAGCAGGGAGTGTGTGGAGTGGCTCGGGAGTTAAGAAAGAAGCCTCTAAAATGCACCCTTATTTCGGAGTCATTACCTTCAGTAGAGGCAACATGTCTAATGGTTCTTCAACCTCTTCAATCTGAGGCTGCTTCACCGCCTGACGTTTAATTCGTTAAAGACCTACGAGCCTGGTCACTTCAACTGGTCTTTTAGTCCTAGCCACCTTCCTCCTTTCTCCCGACCTTCTTTTATTCGAACGATCTTCTTCGCTTTCTCTCTTCTTTGGGACCCAATGAGAATTCTCAGATAAAAATAACCGAAGGATAGAAAATTTGAGAAATGAGGAGGAAAAACACTAATCACACCCTTTTTATAGTGAGAAGTAGCATGAAATCCCATGAAGTATAATTATTAACAATGTAGGTACAAGTAATTATGTTATTTAATTCTCTCATTCTTATGACAATTGTCCCTATCAAATAAGTAAGAGAGTCATAGAACTAATTATGTACATCATTAATGTGGCTACATAAATCTCAAGGAGATTCAACGGGTAGCACAAGGAAAGCAGCAGAAACACAAACATTCATCGTTGCACTAGTCGATCAAATTTTAGGCTAACCGAACGAACCTCTGACCGAAACAAGGAACACTGCGTAAATATGCTGATGATTAATCAACCATTGTTTGGCATTAGCAATATTAATAGCCATCCATGAGAATTTCTTTTACATACGCTCATCGACTAAAGAAAGGATATCTGTCAGATTACGATAAATACCCTCTGCCTGATGAAACATTCCTTCCCGAGGATGATGAAACCACAAAATGAACTTCTTCAGAATGCTACTGAAAAATTATTTAGTCGGTGGATACTCTTGGTCGACCGAATGAATACTAGGCGATCTGACTAGACCATTACGAACGCGAAACAACATCAAATACAGTTACAAACATAAAACTGTGTCGATAACAATTACATGGTTAAAGTGTGTTTATGTTATTTGCAAATATATAAAGATATAATGATTCATAAATGATTGTAACATTCTCATTAATTGGGGACAATTGTGTAACTTACCATACCTTTCATATGACTTATAAATAGAATAATCCGTTTTTATGAAAAGAGATTACTTAACAATTCTACAAAAGTTAGGTATTTCTTCTGTCTTTTATATATATATATATATATAGATTGTTTGGCCTCTCTTTCTATGAGTTATCTATTTATGTGAATGTAATTTAGCAGTCTTAGCTTTCCAACACAAAAAAAAAAACATATATATATATATATATATAGATTGTTTGGCCTCTCTTTCTATGAGTTATCTATTTATGTGAATGTAATTTAGCAGTTTTAGCTTTCCAACACAAAAAAAACACATGCAAAGTAAGCATTCAATTTTTAGAGTTTATCGATAAGGGTATGTGAGGGTGACGGAAAATTCATTTTTATTCATTTAATTTAGGTTTAAAATTAAATGNATTTGTGATGCTAGTGATTATGCTATTGGAGCTGTTCTTGGACAAAGGTACGAAAAGATTTTTAAAGTTATACACTACGCTAGCTGATGCACAAATTAACTATACTGTTACTGAAAAAGAGTTACTGGCAATTGTATATGCTTTAAATAAATTTAGAAATTAATTAATACTTTACTGAAAAAGAGTTACTAGCAATTGTGTATGCTTTAGATAAATTTAGATCTTATTTAATTATTACTGAAAAAGAGTTACTGACTATTGTGTATGCTTTTGACAAATTTAGATCTTATTTAATTAGACTGAAAAAGAGTTACTGGTCATTGTGTATGCTTTAGACAAATTTAGATCTTATTTAATTGGAACTAAATGCTGAAAAAGAGTTACTAGCAATTGTGTATGCTTTAGATAAATTCAGATCTTATTTAATTGGATTTAAATGCATTGTGCATACTGNAAACGTCCTTCCGAAGCGGGCAACGGGATTTCAATTCCGATGACCGACAGCTTCTAACGGGCAAACCCCACATCAAAAATAGTGCTGACAAGCCCCTATTATAGTTTCACCTAACTGGGAGAAACCATTTGAACTGATTTGTGATGCTAGTGATTATGCTATTGGAGCTGTTCTTGGACAAAGGTACGAAAAGATTTTTAAAGTTATACACTACGCTAGCAAAACTCTTAATGATGCATAAATTAACTATACTGTTACTGAAAAAGAGTTACTAGCAATTGTGTATGCTTTAGATAAATTCAGATCTTATTTAATTGGATTTAAATGCATTGTGCATACTGATCACTCTACTATTAAATATCTGATGCAAAAGAAGGATGCTAAATCAAGGTTGATTAGATGGATACTTTTGCTGCAAGAATTTGATCTTGTGGTTATTGATAGAAAGGGAACTGATAATCAAATTGCTGATCATTTGTCAAGATTAGAAAATCAAGAATTATTCGACACTGACTATGAAATTACAGACAGTTTCCCTGATGAACAACTTTATAATATTAATGAGTGAAAAATACCATGGTATGCTCATATTGTTAATTATATTGTAAGTGATATTTTGCCACCTATGCTGACATTGCAACAACAAAGAAAATTTATTCATGATGCGAAAGCATATTTTTGGGATGAGCCTTATTTATATAAACAATGTAACGATCTTATTATGAGGAGATGTGTACCTTATGAAGAAACTGAGCTGATCATTCAGAAATGTCATGATTCT
>JXCR01145267.1:3836-23032 GCA_002079205.1 Phalaenopsis hybrid cultivar | reverse complement strand
GGAATGCCTAGAATGATTATCACTGACGGAGGATCCCATTTCAGAAATAAAAACATTCAGAGATTGGCAGAAAAATTTAATATTATTCATTGAATCTCTACTACCTATCATCCTCAAACAAGTGAGTTAGCTGAAGTTTCTAATAGAGAGATCAAACAAATACTTGAAAAGACTGTAAACCCTAGTAGAATAGATTGGTCCACTAGATTAGATACTGCATTATGGGCTTACAGGACTGCTTATAAAACTCCTATTAGAATGACTCCTTACAGACTGATTTTTGGAAAGACTTGTCACTTACCAGTAGAATTGGAGCATAAAGCATATTGGGCGATTAAAGAATTCAATTATAATTTGAAAGATGCTAGTAAGAATAGATTGTTACAATTAAATGAATTGGAAGAATTAAGAAATGAGTCTTATGATAACGACAAAATTTATAAGGAAAAATTAAAGTTATGGCATGATCGGAAGATTAACTAAAAGAACTTTGAACTAGGACAAGAAGTTTTACTTTACAACACTAGGTTAAAATTATTTCCTGGGAAATTGAAGTCTCGTTGGTTAGGGCCCTTCACTGTGACTCAAGTTTAAACTTACGGAATGTTGAAATCTAGGAAATTGAAGTCTCATTGGTTAGGGTCATTTACTGTGACTCAAGTTTATACTTACAGAGCTATTGAAATTGAAGATCAGAAAACGAAAAGATTTAAATGAATGGACACAGATTAAAGCCGTATTTTGAGGGTAAAAGACCAAATTTTAAAGAGGTTTTAATAATCAGTCAACTGGGACATAGATTAAAACCATATTATGAGGGTAACAAACCAAATTTTAAAGAGGTTTTAATGATTCAAGTTTATACTTACGGAGTTGTTGAAATTGAAGATCAAAAGACTGGAAAAGATTTAAAGTAAATGGAACATAGATTAAAACCATATTATGAGGGTAAAAGACCAAATTTTAAAGAGGTTTTAATGATCAGTCAACCTAAATATTATGAGGGTAAAAGACCAAATTTTAAAGAGGTTTTAATGATCAGTCAACCTGAATGACCCTTGAATAGGTCGGGCTGACAATGTTAAACCAAGCGCTTTATGGGAGGCAACCCATATTTATCTTTACTTTTATTGCGATTATCGTAGTTTTTATTTGAAATTATCATTAGTTTGTGGTAGTATTAAACTCTACTACTCTTATTTACCCTTGAAACATCTTAAAAATTGGATCCATGAAGAAAAATTGGAACGCATTCGGACCAAAGCGAAACTGTGAAAATTTTGCCTTGGGCGCCCTTAACGCTGCCGACGGTGGGTTTTTCCTGAGATTCCAGGCAAAATTAATACAGAGGCCCCGCCGACGGCGAGACCGGTGAATTGAAGGTTATGCGGGTTCAAATGGCGGTTTTTGGCATTTTTTGGGCAGGAATTGTCTTTTTAAACTCAAAAATTCGAATTCTAGTTCATATTTTCCCTCCAAAAAATGAAGTGAAACCCTACCAATTTCATTCCTATGGCGTCCAATTCCCCTGATAATCGCAGAATGCGAGTTTTCAATCGGCGAAAGTTTATTAATGCGGAAACGCAGTGAATCTTCAACAAGTAGCTGACGAAGAAAAGATTGATCAAAGAACGAAGATTCGTGAAACGCGGATTGAATAATCCCACGATGGATATTGAAGAAATGATAGTACGACAAAGATGGGAAGTGTTGTGCTACACTACTACCGCCGTGGTGGTTCCTGTGGTAAAAGAATTTTATGCAAATTTACATAGAATCAACCAAGGAGTTGTTTATGTACGAGGAAGATGGATCACTTTCACTCCTGCACAGATCAACGAATTATATATGATAAAGAATGTTCTTGTCTGCCACTATTCCAATTTCATCCCAACAAANATGGCCATTATAGTAGATCAATCATCTCAAAATTCACTGCCAGTTCAACCCTTAATTCCTGACAAGTCTCTGGTGATCCTGCGTCGAATTAAGAAATTGGAAAAGGAGGTACAAAATGTCATGAATGCGATTAATAATATCTCTGATTTCTTCGATCATCTAGACTGGAGGATGAAAGAACATTTTGAGCACTCTGGACATTTAGAATACAGTTTGATACGACTGATGAGGAGGATGAAATTTATAGAGGAGGATTCTACTAAAGAATTTTCATTCCGACCCTTCTATAACCTCTTCGTTCATGTGCAATTAATGGGTGATCTCTGAGGAGAATCTAGTACCGAGTCTGAGGATTAGTAGATTTATATTACTACTTATATGTCTATTTATGTATTTTGATTTGAACTTTGTATTTGCTTTGCTTTAGAATTATGCTTTTAAATTCTCTAATAGTTGAGACCTAAGCATGGATGTTTTGTTTTTAGCATTTTGAGTGTTGTGGCTTGGATTGCGACGCTGAATTAATGTATCGAGGTTAAGAATACTAAACTTAGGTGTGTTATGGAACATATATTGTACCCCTTGGAATTTATATATAAATGTGTACCCCTTGGAATTTATATATAAATATGATGTTTTGTGTTGTGAAAGTTTATATGTGCTAAGAACATCATGTAGTTACTTAAAATTACTTCTATAATGATTAAACGGATGTCGTTTAGGCTTAGAATTGATCGAAATCGCAAAAATTCGGAATTTGGACAAAATTAATAGAGCCTGCCGACGGTGCCCTCGGCGCCGCCGACGGCGAGAATTTCCCGAGACTTAGGATTTAAATTCCAATTGAGCGCGCCGACGGCACCCTCGACCCCGCCGATGGCGAGCTCACAAAAAACACCTTTAACCGTGATTTTGACCAGTCAACCGCCACTATTCATCATCCCCTTCCTCCTAAAAATGCCATTTTCGACCTAGGTCTTGAGAGATCTTGGATTAGGAAATGATTTCAAGACTTTTTGACACTCGATTTGATCATCTCTAGTTAAGAGCTTCACTCTAAGCTAAAAATATTTGATTTCCACCATGAATTTCTTCCACATTGAGGAGATTCAAAAAATTGGGGAATGTGAAGAAAATTTAGGAAGAAATTCATGGAGCTCAATGTTGAACTCTTAGAATTACTATTGGAAGCCATGATTTACATATTTGAAGTAATTTTTGGAAATTTTCTATAATTTGATTAGATTAAAATGGCTCCACGACAAAAGAGAAGAGTTGAGTTCGAGGAGTCTCGCTTTGTCAATGCGATGGCTCAAACAAAATTTACTTACATGTTTAAAGGAAAGAAGTGCATACAAGATCAAGTTGTTGAGAGTCTGGGTGGAGAAATCGAACGAGTTATTGCCGAGCGGAGGTGGGAAAACTTTTGTTACACCACCAATAAAGCTAATGCAAATGTTGTGAAGGAGTTCTACACCAATGTGATTTATTCTGATGACGGAATTGTTCAAGTGCGGGGATTTCCTTTTGAGTTTACTGCCGCCCGCATCATCACTTTTTATGAAGTCCCAGACTCTTACAGCTGCCAATATGAATCCTTTAGAACGATGGAAGGCCCCCTAAATGATGTGGTCATTTTTCTCACTGATGGGAAAGGAACATGGAAGATAAAGCAGCGAGAACGTGTAAATTTTTCTGGTTCCATGCTGAATGCCACCTCTAAGGCGTGGCACTATTTCATTTCCTCTACTCTGTTACCGACCTATCACCATAGTGAGGTAATAGAGATAGGGTTTCTAAATTTCTATATTCAGAATAGTAGAACTATAAATGTGGGGAGAATAATTCTTAAGAATTTATTTACTGCGACAAGGAGTGAGACAAGTGGAGGTCTAGGAAATCCTGGACTTATTTTTGCAATTTGCAAACTTTCTGGAGTAGAAAGTAGGACATCCTGAACTTATTTATACAATTTGTAAACTTTCTGGAGTAGAATTTGGAGATGAATGATGGGCTTATCCCAATTTGTAAACTTTTTGGAGTAGAATTTAAAGATGAAGAATGGGTTTATCCTATGAAATCCCACAATTTGCAAACTTTCTAGAGTGGAAAGTGGAGACGAAGAATGGGTTTATCCTATGAAACCCATTAGTAAGCTATTTGAAGACTTATGAATCCCATGAGAAATGGAGAACTGGGAGTAGAAGTCAAGAACCTTCTAATAGTAGAGATGTCCCCTCTACAAGTTATGATTCCACCTTCTAATTCCCCTACCCTCTCTGATTTGATGAATGAGTTGACCTTGCAGCGGAAGAGCACAAACTTGATAAGTGAAAGGATTGGAGGTTTAGAACGTCGACACGATTACGATAGTGAGTACCTGTAGAGGCATTCAAAATTTGAGGTAGCCTATTATGAAGCTCAGACCCTACACTACAGAGGTGAGCCTGATGTTACGTTTCCTGAATGCCCCCGATATACTCGGTATCAACGCAATCCACCTGCTGATCAAGGCGATGAAGATATAGCTTGGGACTTTGATATTGAATGAAAATGTTGAGGAAATTGTGATGATCTTTTCACTTAGATCTTAATTTACTTTCAATCTAGTCAATTGATTTGTTAAAATATGTTGAGTTTTTCAACTAAAGTGAAGATTACATCCAAGATTTAGGGAGGTCAAAGCCCTTAGAAGTTGGGTGCAAATAAATAGGGAAATAATATTATCTGGCATAGAATTGGAGATTTTAGAGTGAAAGACTAAAATCCCCAATTCGGTCCTATTGTTTGGGTGCTGAAGTGTAGATGTTAGCCCTCAGATTTGGGTGCAAATAAATATGGAAATAAAATTATCGGGCGTAGAATTGGAGATTTTAGAGTGACAAACTAAAATCCCCAATTCGGTCCTATCGTTTGGGTGCTAAAGTGTAGATGTTAGCCCTCAGGTTAGGGAAATGTGAGAGCTCCGAAGTGAGAGCCGGTATCCTCCTAGCTTAGCTGTAGATTCAGTAAACAAGCGTAGGATTATTCAATGTTCTTTATGCCTGGACCAAAGGGTAAAGAATATGTATGCTCCTATTTGGCACAATTTAAATTGAACTAATTCATTTTATCCATTCACTATAATTTCTTGACAAGGAGAATGATGATTTCTTATATATTAGATATCACAATTAAACCTTACTTAATATCAGTAATTATTTATTATTTATTAAAATTATATACTTATTTCAATTTTCTAAACTACTCCCTGTGGGATCAATATCTAGGACTCCATTAGAGCCCTATATTACTTGAGCGATATGTATACTTGCGTTGACAATATCTAGGACTCTCCATTAGAGCCCTATATTACTTGAGCGATACGTATACTTGCATTGATAAGTGTGACTTTATTGCTTTTCTAAAATCTTAGTTCGTAGTTCTAAAGTTACTCCCTATGGGATCGATATCTAGGACTCTATTGAAGCCCCTATATTACTTGAGCGATATGTATACTTGCGTTGATAAGTGTGACTTTACAAATATTGAAACTTATATTACTTGAGCGATACGTATACTTGCGTTGATAAGTGTAACTTTACAATTATTGAATATTTTATACATCCATCTTTATCGAATCCATTACTTGAGTTACGTATACTTGCGTTGATAAGTGTGACTTTACAATTATTGAATATTTAATACGTCCATATTGATTTTATATTTTATTGCATATATAAAGTCGCTATCAAGCACCGAATATCAATCTTACAGAGATCGAGGTTAATCACGGTGGCTTTCAAGAGAAGTTATAGTATAGAATACACGCTCTAGCTTGGAAGGTCAATAAAGGTTTGGTTTTGATTATATCTTAAAATTATCACTACAGTAATACTTCTACTCCTAAACTGAAATACTAAGTGAAAATTAGAAAGTGAGGTTTAATATATTAAAAGTACCCTTCCTCATGCAATGAAATTAGTGATATGTGTAAAAGTAAAACAAGTGGTGAGAGAGATTGTGAAAAATAGTAGCAATTATATTCTTTACCCTCAGTTAAGAAATATAAAGAGCATTGGAAAATTCATAGTTCAAAAATCCTAAAGACTGGCTAGGTAAGAGAGATACTAGCTCTCACTTTAGAGTCCCCTCGTCCCCTCACCTGAAGGCTAGCATCCAGTATTAAGACCTAAAACTATGAACCAAATTAAGATACTCTCTCTCTTTCTCTCTCACCTTGTCGTCCCACTCGGGGCTCTCGCCCAAGCCTTCTTATTCTTCACCACGACTTCTTTTCATCTTTTAATTAGTTTAATAGTTTTTAAAAACATTTTCAAGCCTTATTTATAATTTTCTAAGATGTGCTTAAGTGTCTCTTCCAAAGTGTCCATATTCAATGAATCTTTCAAATGGCGTCTCAAGTGTCTCTTCAAAAGTCTTCAAAACCCTCCTTCTAACCACCCTAAATCCTTCTATAAAGTCCCTTTTATCATTTTCAATGAATTCCCTAAGAGACACATGAAGCACCACTTCAAAAATCATCCAAATCCAATGTATATTTTAGAAGATATGTTGAAATTCATTTCCGACGCTTATGCACCAATTTTGGGCTCTGTCTGGTGGTACATAAGTGCCATGCTTGGGCACTTAAGCACCAAGCATAAACATTTAAGTGCTCGATTTCGGCCTCCATTGCTTCGGTGTGCCCGAGTTTGCCCAAGTTTGCCCCGATTTGTTCCATTTTGGTCCATTTTTGTTCCTTTTGCTCCAATCACTCCAAATTCTTCAATTTGATGTGCCTACAAATAAAAACACAAGAAAACATACCTTTAAAGTACAATATTGTTATAAAATATAGCATGAAAAGTAGCACATTTTTAGGCACATCATTGATGCAATGTTTATAAACTACAAATGTGTAAAGAAGTATGATTATAATAAAAATTCTTTCCCCTTTTTAAGATATTATAATTAGTGTAGGAGTCCAATGCATGAAGATGAAAAGGAGGTTTTGTGACAAATAGGAACATACCTATTCTTTAACCTCTCTCGAGTGCATAAAGAACAATGGCTAATCTAAAGTTACGTTCCTAATTATATGGTTATGTTGAGTAGATTCTAGTCTCTCACTTCTAGATTACCCACTTTGCCCTTTCTATATGATAAACCAGGGACTCAATTTATGAACTAAGACCAAATAAATAAAGGTTCTAGCCTTTCATTTTAGAATCATCAATTCTACACCAATCAAAACTTATCTCTCTATCTCTTTGCACCCCCTCTTGGACGTGACATCCACTACATCCAAGGTTTAGTGTGGTACTCACTAGTTAGTGAAATCATAGCCCTTGGGGGTCATTAAGTTTTGCAATAGATTTTAACATCACAAATGACCAATTTTCAAAGTAAATAAGAACTAGTGAAAATACCATCACAAATTTTTGGCATAAAACAAATCCTTAAAACATTCTAACCCCACACATGATTACTTCTTATTATAAGGAAAAAGAAAAAAAAACTACTCAAAATTCACGGGGATAACAAAACAAAATATTATATATATTAAAAACTAAGTTTACAAAACAAAAAGTACAAATACTTATCTTAAACTCTTCCCCAAGCAATCCTCTAAAGTTTCTCGACTGAACTTGACTCCACAAGACTCGCCTAAGACTCAACAAACACTCACAATCACCACACTCTCGCTATGGTGGCCGCCCACCCAATGGTGCTCTAACCTACCCAAAAATGACTTTTCTTTCATTCTCCTCTCTTCTCGGACGTGTGGATTCTTATATATAAAGCTCTAAAAATAACTAAGGTTCGCTTCAAGCACCATTTCTAAATTCATCCAAATTCAATGAATATAAGTATAATTGTCACTAACACCTAGGCAACAACCTTCTAGAACTACCTGGCACTTAGGCGTCAGGTCACATTTTTATTATTTGACTTCATTTAACCCATTTTTGCTTCTTTTGCTCTTAAAATCCATTTCTTACACCTGAAATAAAAAATACACAAAATACATTTCATTAAAGCGCAATATCCTTAAAAATGAGCATGAAATACACATATAAAATAAGTAATTTTAAGGCATGTCACCTAGCTAACCTATCCAATATTTGGTCCAGAAAAGATAGAGGAAAGTGATCTTTCCTTGTGGTGAGATTTAATTTTCTATAATCAATACAGATTTTTCACCAAGTGAATTATCTTGTTGAAATTAATTCATTTCTTTCATTTAACTACAACCACTCCCCCTTTCATAGGAAAGCAGTGAACTGGACTAACCTTGGCTCTGTTATAACCAAGATAAATGATTCTAGCATCCAACCATTTTAAATTTTCCTTCTTTACAACATCTTTCATTATAGGGTTCAATCTTCTTTAAGGAACTGCCCTAGGCTTATGATTATCCTCCATCAAAATTTTGTGTATACAAATTGAAGGGTTGATTCTTTTGATACTTGTTAATGTCCATCTAAAGGCTTTCTTATAATTTCTCAATGTTTCCATTAATTTTTCTTCTTGTTATTTTGTCAATTTTAAGGATATTATAATGAGTAATGTTGATGAATTCTTTAGAAAAGCATACTTCAAATGCGTAGAAAGCGCCTTCATCTCAAGTTCAGGAGGTTTTTCAATTAAAGGGATAAGAGGTTTTTTATTTTCAGTAGCATCCAAAATTTCAAATCTTTCCTAAACATAATTTGAATCCTTAGTTATTATCTCAATTGATTTTTCTTGAAAAGCGGTTTCATTCTCATCCTTCAGTTTTGTTTGGTTTGTTTTAACTTTGCATCTTTCTTAAAAATGATTATCACAGAAATAATCAATAGTTTTCATTCTGTAACAATCATCATCTTTTCCATTAGTTGGATACTTCATAGATCTTAGCACATTAAAAACAACTTATTGGTCATTAACTCTCATGGTTAGTTTTCCTTTTCTACAAATCTATCATAGCTAGTCCTGTAGTTTGAAAAGATCTCCATAAAATGATAGGTATTTCTTTATCATCCTCCATATCTAAAATAATAGAAATTCACAGAAAAGAAAAAAATTATCTACCTTCACCAGTACATCTTCTATAACTCCCTTAAGATACGTAATAGATCGATCAGCTAACTGAGGGGCTATAGTAGTGGAAGAAATCTCTCCTAAGCTTAACCTTCCAAATATAGATAATGACATGAGGTTAATGCTCCCTCCAAAATCACATAAAGCTTTTCCACAAAATTTTTCTTCAATCACACATGGAAAAGTGAAGCTACAGGATCTTTGAGTTTTTTGGAAGCATTTTTTTAAATTATAGCACTACATTCTTCACTTAATGCCACATTTTCATGATCTCCAAATTTTCTATTCTTATTTAATATTCCTTTCATAAACTTTGCATAAATTGGCATTTGTTCTAAAGCTTCAGCAAAAGGAATGTTGATAGTTAGATTTTCAAATATCTTAAAAACTTTTGAGAATTATTGAGCCAAATTTTGCTGCCTAAGTCTCTAAAAAAATGGAGGTGGTGGTCTTTCTAATCTAATCATGGTTGGAGAGATAAGTTTTTCCTAATCCGTAGTAATATTTTCTTCAGGTTTTTCAGATTCTCCAGCTTCTCTCTCAACTTCAACTTCTTTGTGCACTTCATTCTCCAATTCTCTCTCACTTCTCAACGTAGTTGCTTTAACTTCTTCTTTATTTTTGTCTTTAGGATTAACTTTAGTATTAATAGGAAGTATTCTTTGAGGCTTATTGTTAAGTGAGTTAGTAATTTATCATAGTTGATTCTCAATATTACTTATTGTTGCACCTTGACTTTGAAATTGATTTTCCATTTGTAACACTACTTCTTTTAAAGACAACTTCTTCTCCTTCTTTTGTTGTTTATTGGTAAAGCCAAAAGGATAAGAAGGTTTAAAGTTAGTATTACCTTGGTTGTTTCAGTTTCTCAATGGGTTCGCTTGATTGTTCCCTCACTGCTAACCTCCACTAAAATTATTATTCAAATTAAAGTTAAGGAAGTTTTTCTAAACTGAGTTGTAATAATTAGAATATAGGTTATTGGGTCAATTTTTAATTGCATTTAAATTTTTTAATGAAGGTTGAGAATTAATCAATTGTCCCAATGAGTTTTCTTTAATCACATCAGGTGCTTGAGAAAATTTCATTCCAAATTGATCTAACTTCCTAGATATTGCGGCCACATGAGATGCTAAAATGAAAATAACATCATTATCTTGAACATCAACTATTTTCTTAGGATTCACCCTTTCAGATAGCCATTAAAAATTTTTTGTATCCATTTCTTCTATTAATTCATAAGCTTCATTAAATGGTTTAGACATTAAAGAACCTCCAACAACAGCATCAATAATAGATCTAAGGGATTTCACTAACCCATTATAAAATGTTTGAATAATTAACCAGTTTGGCAAAACATGATGTGGACCTTTCTAAGGTGTTCTTTAAATCATTCTCAAGCTTCACATAGTAAATCACATTCATACTGAGTGAAAGAAGTAATATCATTTCTAAGTTCATCAGTTTTTGAAGGTGAAAAATACTTATCCAGGAATTTATGTGCTAAATCTTCTCAAGTTCTAATAGATCCAGGAGATAATGAGTTTAACCACATCTTAGCTTTATCCCTCAAGAAATAAGAAAAAATTTTATGTCTAGCGACGTCATTTGATACACCATCGTATCTAAATGTAGTACATAGTTCTAGAAAACTTGCAAGGTGTAAGTTTGGATCCTCAGATGGTGTTCCTCCAAATTGATTATTTTGTACCATTTGGATTATAATAGGTTTAAGTTCAAATTCATTTACTGTAGGGTTTAGATAGTCCCTTAAAGGCCTTTGCATGTTATGATGTTCATTTTCAAATGTTTGGTTATCTATGTTATTATGTGATGTGCTAGCCATGCCTTGCAAATTGTGAAGTTCTTTTCATTTTTGAATTTTTCTTATGGTTCATTCTAACTCAGAATCGTAAGAAACTAAACATTCAGATCTTAAACTATGCATGCAAAAGGTAAAAATTCAGAAAATAAAAATACTCCAAATAAAAAATATTTTTTTGGTTTTTATGATTTTTTTCTTTTTTTGTAAATTATATTTATATCCTTATATTTTAAGAAATAAACAAATACTTATAAAGAAAAATTAAAATACAATTCTCTTAAAATAAATCGACAGCTTAAATAAAATTTTTAAGTAAAAAATTTTGTTACTTCCCCGACAATGGCGTCAAAAACTTGACTCAATCAACAATTAAGCAATTATTTAATTTTCGAAAGTTGACTAAAAACTTAACCCAATATATCTTAGTGGCTAGTGCGCAAAATGATATGTTTAAGAATTTTAGAATTTGATGTGCACACTAGGGGTACTACGCAAGTATACATATTGTTTCAAGTAATATAGAGTTTTCTTTAAAAGCCCCAATATCAATCCCACAGAGAAGCAATAACTTTATATAATGACTTATAAAATTCCTACTTAAAATAGTAGGTAATTATCTAGGAAAAATAAGTAATTACAACCAATAAGTGCAGTTTAAAAACTAAAATAAAAATGCTAAGTGTTTCTAAAATAGCTAAGTGTAGAAGAGTTTCAAATTATGTGAAGAATCTTCCTCCTTGCAATGAGTTTATAATCAATGTAGGAATCAAATATATAAAGGTTAAAATGTAGTTTTGGCCAAATAAGAGCATACATATTCTTTACCCTCTTTTGAGCGCATAAAAAACATTGGCTAATATAAAGCTAAGTTTCTAATTGATATGATTATGCTGAGTAGATTCTAACCCCTCACTTCTAGATTACTCGTTGTGCCCTCTCTATAGGACAAACCAGGCCTTAGGTTCTGAACTTAAGACCAAGTTTATAAAAATTCTAGCATATCAACCTAGAATCTCCAATTCTACACCTATCAAAACTTATTTCCCTATTTATTTGCACTGGACTATGGACTACTTTTTCTTCACCCAATAATGCAATGTGATTCTTACTAGTTAAGGAATACATAACCATCCCGGGTCATTATGGATTCACATCAAATTTTAACATACCAAATGACTAGATTGAATATGTAAATGAAGCATGAAGTAATGAATCATCATAATTATGAAGTAAGAGAAGCTCTAAACAATTCCACTCCTACAAGATTAATTTCATTACAAGGAAAATGATAAGAAAACTACTCAGACTTCATAGGGATAACAGAACAAAACATGATTTATACTAAACCTTAAGGTGAACAAATTAAAAAAATTACAAAATACTTATCTTAAACTCTTTCCCCACCAAATTCTTTGAAGTTTCCTTGATGAATCTTCAACTCTCCTGTCAAGTTTACTACAAAATATAAAAACAAAAACTTGAACACCCACACACAAGACTCTCTCCAAAGACTCATGCCAATACTATACACTAAAGCTCTTCCCAACTTTTCCACTCACTTTTTCAGCCATCCAATGGCTCTATTAAATAAAGCTCTCAAAATAACTAAGATTCACTTCAAGCACCTCTCCAAAATTCATCCACATTTAATGCAAAAAGTAAAAAATCGTCCCATGCGCCTAGGTGCCCAACTATGGCACCTAGGCACCACCCTTATAAAAGATATGCATAACTTACTGGAGCCTAAACACCAGATCTTAGCGCCATGGCACTGGAGCTTCCTGCAGTCTGGTGCTAAGGTCTTAGAAGCGGGCGGCTAGGCACCAATTTAAGATTTTAACTCCTTGCTCCATTTTGCTCCGTTTTCTCTCATTATTCTCCAAATTTTAATTTCCATTACCTGAAACCAAAAAAATGCAAAATATCTTTCATGAATGTGTAACATCATTAAAAATGAGCATAAAATACATATAGAAAATTAGCATACTTTAAGGTGTATCATCATCCATATGTGACATTGGGTTTTTTCATACTTGCGTATGTTTTTCAGACGACTTGTTTTTGGTTTCTTTTATACCAAATTCTTTTTGTAATTCATTTAAAATTCATGCACTTTATTATACCAAGTTTATGCTACTAACCCATGCAGCTGCAACAAGAGTGCCAAGTACCCATCCCATAATTTATTTACTGCACTTTTACTACTTTCCCTTACAACATTTTCTTGCCCATGCAAGTTTTACTTTACCTGAAAAAAAAACAACAAAAATACTCTTTCATAAATAGTAATACACCTTTAAACCTTTAAATGCACTTAATCTACTCCTTCTAGGTGTATGAGGATCTCTCAGATGCGGTAACCTACTGTTGTTAACAAGAATAATCCGGTCTAAATAAGTTTAACCACTTTTTTAGAATAAGTAAATTCCAGAGAAAATAGTGGTGTAGGGACAACTGAACCATAGGATCTTGACCAGTGTTACTTAAATTAAATTACAATCCTCCAAAACATTCAAACAACAATGATAATAAATCCAAAACATAATACATAAATGAGCATAATTCATAACACACAAAAATATTGAAGTTGTTACTTCAATGAGGAGCATTGGATCAAGCCGTGGTAGATGGAGGATGAAGAATTACAACAACAAAACAATTCTACATCAACTAAATTCTCTTAGTACTAAAAATAAATAAAACATAGGGCATCGAGGTAGTCTGCCTAATGCGACATAAACCTTCACTTTATCTTTTAGGCTTTTATACATCATGTAATATTAGCCCTAACTCACCTTTGAATTCCAAGACGGTCATCCGATATGACATAAATCCTCCTATCTTCTAGGCTATTTGCATAGTAAAATATTATGCAAGTATAATGCCTATAATTAATAATTGGTAGGATTGAACATAAATAATTAGCTTCAAAAAAATAAAATCCAACAATAGGATATCTTGGGAAGTCATTGAGGTTTGCCTCTATCTCGTGACATCCCCTAGTCTTTACTTCTTTGATTTCTAAAATAACTGTTCCTACTTGGTTCTTTCTCACTTACTATTCCTCGAAAGCTATCTTCAAAACCCAAACTTTGAATATCCTGAGGACAAAACCCCTGATCTTTATCGAGAGTTTTTTTAAAATGACCTCGATCATTTATGACGTAATTAACTATAGGGGATTTCCATTATAGGAAACATTAGAACCCAGGTAAAATAAATTCTGCCTAATCTTTCTATATTTGGTAGGGGAACCTGTTGGCTATACACATGGTTCACAGACCAAGCATATGTCACAAACTCTTTGGTTTAAATAGTTGAGCCTACAATAAGTGATATGCTTATCCTTTGGGATAGTGTATTGCTTGTGGTATCAGGTTTGATTATCAAAACTAATTAGAGATGTGAGACCCATTCAGTCCCACTATTTTCACAAAAATTAAAACACTATTTCTTTCAAAAATCAAAATTATAAATAATTATTAAATTAAATCAAACCATTTTTAAACTCAAAATACACGCACTCAAGAAAATAAGAAAAAGAAATGGATGAAAGAAAAAAAAAACTAGTCGCAGTTTGGTCACAACAAAGTTAACTAAAAAAACAACTTGACGCTATATTGTTTTAAAGATGACACAAAAGTGTTCTGATGATTGGTCACATTAAAAAGCATTTAAATTCTTGGTGGCATTAAAGATGAACCCAAAGAATTCCAACGCCAAGTTACATTAAGGATGACCCAAGAGCATTTCGGCTCTTAGTCGCATAAAAACTACTTAGAAGCATCTCAACACTTGGTTGCATTAAAGACAACCTAAAAGCATTTGACATTTGGTCACATTAAAGATAACCTAAAAGCATTCTCATTCTTAGTTGCATTAAAGACGATCGAAAGCATTCTGATGCTTGGTAGCATTAAAGATTACATCGATAGCATTCTAGAGCAAGATCGTGTAAATATAATCCTGAAAGCATTCTGATGCAAGTTCACAATATAAATGATCCTAAAAGCATTCCAACACAAGGTTGTTGTAAGTAAAATTCACATAAAGCATCCTAACATGAGGTCATAAATTAAAGACTTCAATTCTCAAAACTTAAGTTTACCCAAGTAAGAAATACAACCAAATCATAATAGTGAAGAAAAGAAAAAATTGTATTAGTGCCCAAGCACATGATCAAAAACAGAATTTATCAAAAAATTTGTATTTCAATTATGAGAATGACTATTAAAAAATTCTTATATCTATCATTTTTGGCACACATAAATATTAAAAAAAGAATGAAGAAGAGGGAATATGAATCTACAGTTCTTCGGGTTAGGTGTCAAATGATCTGTCATCTACCACGTTGTCACCCTTGGATTTTCCACAGTGCTTGGATGAAAAAGAGCATCATAAGGTTTCTTGAATTTATTGAGGTTGGAGTACTTGGCATCAACCATACCCACTCTGGTGAATTCATTAACTGCAAGTTTACAACCCATCTAAAGGTACTTAACATGCACGATAAGAATATCTTCGGCAGTAGTCATGGTGTTCATTCATTAAAAAAATTCAGTATTCTCATCCTAGACAACAGATATCCACTCATTTAAAAAATTCGGGCATCCTTCAGATCTGTCTCTGCCTTAGCTGCTTTCATAGTGGCCAACTTTGTGCGCTCGCATTACTGCCTAACTTTTATCTCAAATTTGGCAGCTCTCTACCTCATACATAGATAGAGAAAAGCCAAGTAGTGAGTGGAAGTGTAACCCATAAGCTGAAAACGGCCAAGCGATAAACACAATACATCTGGGCGAAGATCATCAAGATACTTTTTTAAGCTAGCTGACCACAAGATATTAACAACAATAGAGGCATATCCAGCTAATGCTGAAATCAAAGGAAGCCAATCTCTCTCAACATTTACCAGACTAAGACTGGAATCAGAATTCATAAAAGCCTTTGGTTGTTTTTTTTTTTTGTAGAGGGATCCATTGATCAAGGCCCCCTTCCTACTCCTTGAAAGTGTTGAGAGGAAGGAGTTAGAGTTCAAGGCTAAAGCCCTACCTTTTTGCCTACATTTGTATGCCTCAGTCAATTCAGAACTCTCCTCTTCAACGTCAATTGAACTTCCATCATTTGTTCCTCCCTTAGCTTGTGCATTTTGAATCAACAACGATAGGGGGGATAATCTACTTGCATATCCTCGCTCGGATAGAGGGATGATAACCATTTTTGATGTCTTAGAGACCTCCTGTGAAAGACACTTGGAAGATCCCCAGTATCCAACCGAAGTGAGATAGAGTTGCTTCATCCATAGAATCATCTAAGATAATTGGTGCACATTTCCGTTCAATCAATATTAATTCACTAGTAAACTTATTTTGGATAACAATATAAGTTTTGGAAACTAAGTGAATTAAATCTGAACCTGGGACTCACCCCTCTTCAGGGTAACCTTCGACTGTCTCTTCCTCTGTTTCTCTCACAGGAGAGCCACCAACTTGCTTCTACTTTCTTGATGCCTTTTTAGAGGACCGATCAACCTTCTCAAACTGTGTTTTCTCTTTGCATAGTCAGAAGCTGCCCACATCTCCAGAGTCATGAGTCATTTTGATTGGAATTAAAAACCCAATTCATGATCATATCGTTAGTTTATTGGAACACTGATAGTTGTTTGTCAAGGATGACATGCTCCATAACTTTCAACAGCGGAGAGACTCACTTACTTTTTTGGTAAGGGCTACTAGACACTCTAGTTGGAATGGCCCAGTCATTGCACACCCCGTAAAAATTGAAGCTTCCAATCCTTTATTTTATCTTTTAAGTCTATTAGATGAACATTTGAATGATTCCAAAAACTACAACCTTTCTGTCTCGATACAGAAAGATGTGTTAGAATAACTCCTAAGTCTAGAAAACCTCCATTCTGTCTAGGTATATCACATAAGTCATTATGACAGAAATGGAGTTCAGCTTCACCTGAGCTGGTATTAGTCCATAATAGTTGAAAATCAAAAAGAGCTCTATGCACAAGGATAGCTAAAAGCTTGCATCATAGGTGATCTTGGTAGAAGATCAAATCATCATTCAGGTAATCAGAAGCCCAGACATCCATGCCCACTCACTCTAATAACACTTTCATTATAAACACAAGTTTCATCTAACAATTAGACATCAAAGTTAGTCAAGATTGATTTTTCGGTCAACCTGACCAAATAAAACAACTGAAGAGAGTATTTGGAAGCCATCATGCTTTGAAAAAAAATCGATCAAAGGGAAAGAAAGCGGAAAATGTAAAATTTCACTTAATACCTATTCAGCCCTATATATTGGCATAGCGCGGAAGTTGAAATGCCACTTGGGCTCTGACAAAGAGTCACATCAGTGCAAAAAATTGAGGGTACGATGATATAAAAAATTATGAAAAATTTTATGTATAGAAAGAAATATTTTACAGATGGGCCATCCGATGCATCAGGTAGGACTAAACCTAAACTCAATGGACTCGTGTACAATGCACACCCACAAAACTAATACTTTTCTTTTTTTTCTTCCTCCGCCTACACACCAGGAATTGAGCTAGCTATTCAAAATTTTGCCAATTCACTCAGAGATTCACCACCTCAGTTTGAAGATCTTCCTTAAAAGCATAGAGGACCCTCAATTACTCCCTCAAATTTGATATGGTAATCGCTCTTTGAAAACCAGCAGCTTGGGAAAGTGAGTCTATTTTTCTTGTCTATATGCTAGACCAGCTGCTCGCGCGGACTCCATGGGGCCATTCTTGTCTTTTTTTGGTCAAATGGAGGAGGAAGCGGGGTAAAAAAATACTGTAGAATAGACGTGGCACTGCCCGCGACAAAAACGGGAGGATCAACATGTGCCTTTGGTTTGGGAAGACACTCAACCCTTGTGCTGCTGAGAGTTAATGATGTCCACGGTTCCCTCTACAATATTAGAATCAATGTTAAAATGATAAAATTAAAGGATCTAATGAGAGTAATATAGATTACCAATCATGTTGACTAGCTTCGACATACTTAAACTTCCTGTAAAGAGTAGAGTAACATCATATGAACTACCCCCTTCAACCAAGTGCGAGAAGAGAACACTTTCCATCACTAGAGCATCACCTTAAACAACCTGCCTTGATCAAGCCTGGATTAGATCCCCAGCCATAAGTGAAGCCTTGGTTTGGGCTATCTCTTTTATTAGGGGTTGGATTAGGATGAATTATGGTGATGAAGGTTGAGTAATCATCACTAGTTGCCCTTTCTTCAAGAATGGCGGTTGAGCAGGGAGTGTGCGGAGTGGCTCAGGAGTTAAGAAAGAAGCCTCTAAAATGCACCCTTCTTTCGGAGTCATTACCTTCAGTAGAGGCAACAAGTCTGATGATTCTTCAACCTCTTCAACCTGGGGTTGCTTCACCGCCTGACGTTTAATTCGTTAAGTACCTACGAGCCTGGTCACTTCAACTAGTCTTTTAGTCCTTAGCCAACTACCTCCTTTCTCCTGACCTTCTTTTAGTCGAACGATCTTCTTGGCTTTCTCTCTTCTTTGGGACCCGATGAGAATTCTCAGATAAAAATAACTGAAGGATAGAAAATTTGAGAAACGAGGAGGAAAAACACTAATCACACCCTTTTTATAGTGAGAAGCGGCACAAAATCTCATTAAGTATAATTATTAACAATGTAGGTACAAGTAATTATGTTATTTAATTCTTTCATTCTTATGACAATTGTCCCTATCAAATAAGTAAGAGAATCATAGAACTAATTATGTACATCATTAATGTGGCTACATGAATCTCGAGGAGATTCAACGGGTAGCACAAGGAAAGCAGCAGAAACACAAAAATTTCATTGTTGCACTAGTCGATCAAATTTTAGGCTAACCGAACGAACCTTTGACCAAACCAAGGAACACGACACACATATGTTGATGATTAATCGACCATTGTTTGGCATTAGCAATATTAATAGCCATCCATGAGAATTCCTTTTACATAGGCTCATCGACTGAAGAAAGGATATCTAAATACCCTCTGCCTGACGGAATATTCCTTCCCGAGGATGATGAAACCTCAAAATGAACTTCTTCAGAATGCTACTGAAAAATTATTTAGTCGGCGGATACTCTTGGTCGACCGAATGAGTACTAGGCGATCTCCTAGACCGTTACGAACGCGAAACAACATCAAATATAGTTACATACATAAAACTGTGTCGATAACGATTACATGGTTAAAGTGTGTTTATGTTATCTGCAAATATATAAAGATATAATGATTCATAAATGATTGTAACTTACCATACCTTTCATGACTTATAAATAGAATAATCTTTTTTTATGAAAAGAGATTACTGAACAATTCTACAAAAATTAAGTATTTCTTCTGTCTTATATATATATATAT
>JXCR01145266.1:0-33701 GCA_002079205.1 Phalaenopsis hybrid cultivar | reverse complement strand
CACAGAGCTTCCCTAAGATCCCCTCAGTGCATTCCAACCATTTTTCCTCACCCATTCCCATTGTCGGAGCCCAATTTTGAGCTCGAAACCCTGCCGGAAACCAGGACAGAGCCCAATACACCTCCACACTCCGCCAAACTTCAATTATTTGTACCCACACCTTCACAAGAGTGAAAGAAGACAAAGCCCCATCAAATCCCCCTTCTAGAGAGCTTCTACCATAGCTCTAGACCAACACCCAAATTCGGTCGTGATCGAATTCATACCTAGGCCTTACACCAAGACCAGGGACTTAATCCCCAGCCTCCTTGGACCCCAACAAACGTGCCGAGCACCTCTGATCGAAGCCTCCCTTCTCAGAGAAAAGGTATAAAACTTCTCCTTCTCCTNTAAGCAACATAATGAGTTTAAACGGACTCGAGGCTTTTCACTAGTTGGTGAGAGAGAGGCATGGACCTTCTTCCCCCTCTTAACGTGTTGGATACCTCAGAAGCCTATTAAAATTAATATGCTTCGCTCAATGAAGTCATCCTTAAATAAACTTTTAGGGACTCACCAAAATACGAAATAGAGTTAGAAAAACCCCCCAGAACTCTACTTTTCCTGCTCTTCATAAATGCCCTCACATGCATTTTAAGTTTCAGGTGGTGGAACGAGAAGACTCGTCAGGTACACTTTTACAGTTTTCAGCGTTGTCCTTCTTGGACTTTCATACTGTACTTTTATACCTGTAAATTTGCATGTTAAACAACGATGTCAANTAATCAATTTGGACTTATCCCAAGGCTAACCAAAGCTAGACCCAAGCCTAGCCCAACATGACCAAATTGATTGAAGTTCAAAATTCTCTCAAATTGGCCCTCCAATTGAGCTCAAAACCACTTTCATCCTTCACCAAAGTTGTTCCTTGTGATAATCTACACCAAATGCAACAATTATTTTAGCCAATTGACATGGCTAACCTAGCCCAAACCCAAATTTTGTTCATGTGCACCCACTTGGACCCATACACTAAATGTGACCTAACCACCCTAAGGCCACAAAATTAACTCCACCACAGCCATTAGTTGGACTTAGTGACCAGTCCAAACACCATAAAACCACCTAAACCAAGCCATGGACCAAATTTCTCCTAAATTAAGGGATCTTATTTTCAAAAATGCAAATGCTTAAGATATCTTTGCCAAATCCAAATTTGCATTAAATTGCTGTGATGGATTCCTCTTGGTTCCCTGAGCTCCTAGCCACCTCCCCCTGGCCGACCGGCCAGCCTAGTGGCCGAAAAACCCCAAAACTGAGAGCTACTCCNCACTAAATGTGACCTAACCACCCTAAGGCCACCAAATTAACTCCACCGCAGCCATTAGTTGGACTTAATGACCAGTCCAAACACCATGAAATCACCTAAATCAAGACATGGACCAAAGGTCCCCTAAATTAAGGGGTCNGAGCTCCTCTGCCCTCCACCTAAGCACCACAGTGCACCCAAACTTATGCCCTGAGAGCCACCCCATGACAATTTTTATAAAAGCTCACCTCCCACGGCCATGGGAGGTGTGCTGAAAATTTCNCCCCCTGGCCGGCCGGCCAGCCTAGTGGCCGGAAAAGCCCAAAACCGAGAGCCACTCCCATGGAACCTCACCTCTAGAGGCCAGCTCATCCAAATCAAGCTATGGAGCTCCTCTGCCCCTCCACCTAAGGCACCACATTACACCTCTTGATTGGCCACGACAGCCACCATAACCCCATTTTTATAAAAGGCTACCTCCATGGCCGTTAAACAAGGTGCTGAAATTTCTTTAGAGAGGTCTCTCCAAACTTCTCACAGAGCTTTCCTAAGATCCCCTTAGTGCATTCCAACCATTTTTTCTCACCCATTCCCATTGTCGGAGCCCAATTTTGAGCTCGAAACCCTGCCAGAAACTAGGATAGAGCCCAATACACCTCCACACTCCGCCAAACTTCAATTATTTGTACCCACACCTTCACAAGAGTGAAAGAAGCCACNGAGCTCAAAACCACTTCCATCCTTCACCAAAGTTGTTCCTTATGATCATATACACCAAATGCAACAATTAATATGGCCGACTGACATGGCTAGCCTAACTNCCAAATTGGCTAAGTCCCCAAATTCCACCCAATTGATTGCCTTAACCTCCAAATTGGCATCCAATTCATGTTTAAAACTATTCATGAGGTCCCTATTGACANGAGTGAAAGAAGCCACAGCCCCATCAAATCCCCCTTCTACAGAGCCTCTACCATAGCTCTAGACCAACACCCAAATTCGGTCGTGATCGAATTCATACCTAGGCCTTACACCAAGATCAGGGACTTAATCCCTAGCCTCCTTGGACCCCAACGAACTTGCTGAGCACCTCTGATCGAAGCCTCCCTTCTCAGAGCAAAGGTATAAAACTTCTCCTTCTCCCGAGCTTATTTTGATTCTCCATTTACTTAAGTTTGATTTTGTGGCATCTTAACCGTATGGATGTGTTCGTCTCACTTAGACGAGTCCATAGGATATTGGTTGAGTCAGGCTGAGATCTTAAGGTTTTAAGTCTGGACGGGCACGGGATCATTCTATCGGGGACGATGACGGGGAGCCGTTTGATCAAGCGTGTATTAAATGGACGGGGCAGATCGGGTCGGACAGCGCTGCTGGACATAAACAGCGGGCTGAGTCAGCAGCTACGTGGATGGCGGCATCCAACCAGAGCGCGCCAAGCATGCCTTCGGAGCTGCCTAGGATCTAGTCAACGCGCGTTTAAATAGATAAATAGGGCTTTTCTTATTTATTTAAATACCCTTAACTTAGAAAATTCATAATTAAATAGATAAATAGGGCTTTTTCTTATTTATTTAAATACCCTTAACTTAGAAAATTCATAAATTAGATAAATAGGGCTTTTCTTATTTATTTAAATACCCTTAACTTAGAAAATTCATAACTTTGCGTAGAAAAATCACCGGCGGCAACCAACAAGAGCGCGCCACACATGTCTTCGGAGCTGCCTAGGATCTAGTCAGCAACGCGCTGTTTAAATAGATAATAGGGCCTTTTTCGCATGCCTTCGGAGCTGCCTAGGATCTAGTCAACACACGCTGTTTAAATAGATAAATAGGGCTTTTTAAATTATTTAAATGCTTTAGAAAATACATAACTTTGTGTAGAAAAATCACAAAAATAAAATAAAAATACCCTCTTGCTCCGTAAACAAGGGAGTAAAATATGGAATAATTTTAAAGTCTATTTGATGCATAAATTATTTTTAATTAATTAAACACTGTTTTGAATCATTTGATTGTCCATGCATATTGACACGTCACTTTGGCTTGAAATTTTGACATATTGTAGCATCTGTAAGGGGGGAACATTCTCTGATTTTTCCAAAGTCAGATGAGGTTCATATATAGAAATCTATATTTTTCAAGTTATTTCAAATCATTTCCTTAAAATAATCATGAAACTTAGCATATTGGTTATAAAATCCCAAGAAAATTTTGGAAAGTCCACCATGACTAGAGAAATTTTTGGAAATAATTTCATGGGTCAATTCATTTAATGATAAATACCACTATTAACACTTAAATGATTTTTAAAAATCAAAATATAACTCAAAAAATTATGAAACTTAGTTTTTTGAGTTCTCTGTGATCAGGGATATTTTATAAAAATAAAATAATATTTAAACTAAAAACTTAATTTTTGGCCTATTTTAAATATTTAAAATAATTAAAAATTCATAAAAATCACAAAAATAATAAAACTCATGAAAATATTTTAAATTGTTTCCTAATTACTTAGAAACAATTAGAATATTTTTCCTTATTTTCTAAATAAAGATATTGAATTTTAAAGCTTAAAAATAACTTTTAAAATGCTAAAAATAAGTTTTCACTAAAATAATTCCACTAAATCAAAGAAAAATCTGAAAAAATATAAAATTTTCTCCTCTCAGTTCTCTGACCTTAGGGAGATTTTTCAAAAATATAAAACTTAATTTTTACCACTTGAAATATTTTATTTTTATTAAATAGCCCAGAATTTAATATAATTTTAATAAATCACAGAAAATTTATAAAATTATGAACTTTTATCCAAAGGGTTCTCTGGTCTAGGTATATCTCCAGTAAAACTTTCAAGGGAATATAATTTACCTTGGTCAAGTTAGGAATTTTTTTGAGAAATCCTATTTTTGTATTAAAATAATTATATAAATTAAATTAAATTTTGAAAAATCACATTTCCTCCTTTGATGTCTCAATTGACCCATTAATGAGGTAGGATAAAAATTTGAAAGTCATTTGAATTGAATTTGACAAATTATGAAGTGTTAAAGCCTTAGGGGCAAATGTGTAATTTCAAAAATTTAGCCTTAATTAACATTTAGGCTTAATTCAAGGGGGGAAATGGGTAACCTCTATTATTAATCAATTCACTTGATGTTTGAAACATAATTGGTAGAAACCAATTGCACTAAATCAATTTATTTGATTTTGAAACATAAAGGGGTTTAATTATTAGAAACCAACCTCACTTTCTAATCAATTTATTTGATATTTGCAACACAAGGGGTTAATTGGTAGAAACGAATTTCACTTTCTTAATTAAGATTAATAAATTTCTAAATTATTAAAATTTGAAAGTTTATTAAAATTAAATGATCCTCGACATAGGCGTATAAATTTTGAAGTCAATAATTAATCAATTTAATACCCCTGTCTTGATCTTCAAATAAAATCCAAATCATGAATCATGACCACCTAAAGTGTAACCCTTTTCAAAACTAATTAAGACACTCACCTAGGTCTTAAGGGCTTAGTGGTGACTTAAGCTAAATAAAAAATTGACTAAATGAGGATTAGAGAAATAAATATAACTAAATCAAACATCCTTGAANAAATTATGGAACTCATTAAGTTGGGTTTGATAAGTTTATTTAGACTAAGTGAATCCAATAGAAAATAGTGAGGCCCNCCTACCCTTTTAAATTCCTTGAAGATAAAATTTCTTGATTTTTATCGAGAGTCTTCTTAGGTGGCTTTGGTCATTTAAGATGTAATTCACTATAGGGGTTTGCCCTTATAGATTTCTTAGGTGGCTTTGGTCATTTAAGATGTAATTAACTATAGGGGCTTGCCCTTATAGTAACATGCTGAACCCAGCTTAATATAAACCCTATTTAATCCTTTATATTAAATAGGGGAACTTGTCGACAAATACCCAGCTTAATATAAACCCTATTTAATCCTTTATATTAAATAGGAGAACTTGTCGGCAAATACCATATAAACCCTATTTAATCTTTTATATTAAATAGGGGAACTTGTCGGCAAATATAAAGATTTCGATAAACCCTATTTAATCCTTTATATTAAATAGGGGAACTTGTCAGCAAATACAAAGGTTTCATAAACCCTATTTAATCCTTTATATTAAATAGGGGAACTTGTCGGCAAATACAAAGGTTTCATAACCCTATTTAATCCTTTATATTAAATAGGGGAACTTGTCGGCAAATACAAAGGTTTCGCAGATTTAATCCTTTATATTAAATAGGGGAACTTGTCGGCAAATACAAAGATTTCGCAGACCAAACGGACATCATACTTTCCTTAGTTTATTTGTTTGAGCCTCATCCTCAAGTCTTGTGTTTATCCTTCGGGATAGATACAGGATTTGAGGTACAGTGCTCTTTCATTTTAAACTATGAAAAATATGGGGTCAGTTTGATTTCATACTTCAACGTCCTTCTGAAGCGGGCGAAGGGATATCGATTCCGGTGACCGACAGCTTCTTACGGGCAACTCCACTCCAACCCCGAAATAACGCCGACAAACACTTTTGCACATTTTTCACCTATTTGCTCCAAATTTGATATTTTTTCACTCCTTTAAGCATTTTCACCTTTTTACATGTACTTGAAAGAAAAACACAAAAATACCTTGCATTAAAGCGCAATATCTCAAAAATAGGTATAAAAATGTGTCTCAAAATATTATATATTTTAAGGTGTATCAACTATACCTTATGATATTGGTGAAAAGTTTTTTGGAAATGCTTTATACGATTTAGGAGCTAGCATTAATCTTATGTCTTTATCGATCTTTAAACATTTAGATTTGGGAGAGATTTTCCTTACTACTATAACTCTTCAGTTAGCTGATCAATCAATAACTTATCCAAAAGGAGTTATAGAAGATGTATAAGTAAAAGTGGATAAATTTATTTTTCTTGAATCCCTGTATACTTTATAGTATTGAATATGGAGGAAGATAAATAAATTCCCATTATTTTGGGGCGACCATTTCATCGAACAGAGAGATCTGTGATAGATGTGCAAAAAGAGAATTAATAACNATTTGAGGTACAGTGCTCTTTCATTTTAAACTATAAAAATATGGGGTCAGTTTGATTTCATACTTCAACGTCTTTCCGAAGCGGGCAACAGGATTTCGATTCCGGTGACCGACAGCTTCTTACGGGCAACACCCCACAAACAAACCAACCCCCAAAATAACGCCAACAGATGGATTCTTCTTTTGCAAGAATTTGACTTTGAAATAGTACATAAGAAGGGAGCTGAGAATCAAATGGATGATCATCTGTTCAGTCTTGAATTGGAAAAACCACTCTATTTTGAAAAAAAATTAATGAACATTTTCAAGATGAGGAATTGTTCAATATTAATAAGTGTCGTGTTCCATGGTATGTCGATATTGTGAAATTCATTGTTAGTGATATTATACCATATGGAATGACATACCAATAGAAGAAGAAATTTTTATCTAAAGCTAAGTCTTATTTTTAGGATGACCCATTTTTATATAAACAAGGAAAGGATCTTATTATTTGAAGATGTGTGCGTTTAGAAGAAACTTATAAAATTATCAAAAAATGTCATAATTTTTTATTTTGCGGGACATTTTGATGTTGGTAAAACAACATCCAAAATTTTACAATCTGGATTTTATTGACCTACAATCTTTAGAGATGTTAATGCTTATATCAAAACTTGTGATTGATGTCAACGAGGTAATATTTCTAGGAGGAATGAGATGCCCCTCAATTATATGTTAGAAGTTGAGATATTTGATGTTTGAGGATTAGATTTCATGGGACCATTTATACCATCTTTCAGAAATTTATATATATTGTTAGCAGTAGATTATGTATCTAAACGGATATAAGTTGTTGCTTTACCTCGATGTGATGCTCAAAATGTTATAAAGTTTTTAAGAACAAACATATTTTGTAGATTTGGGATGTTGAGAGTAATAATAACTGATGGGGAAAGTCATTTTAAAAATGTAATAATGGAGAAGTTATTAAAGAAATACCATATTAACCATAGAATTGCTACTGCTTATCATCCTCAGACAAGTGGTTTAGCTGAATTATTCAATCATAAAATTAAAAGAATATTAGAAAAATCTATGAATCAACTAAAATGGATTAGTCAACTAAACTTAGCTATGCTTTGTGTGCTTATAGGACTGCATACAAAACTCTTATAGGAATGCTGTCAAGCAGGTTAATATTTAGGAAAGCTTGTCACTTACCAGTTGAACTTGAGCATAAAGCATATTGGGTAATTAAAGAGATTAATTACAATTTGAAGAAAGCTGGTGAGAAAAGGTTATTGAAATTAAATGAGATTAAAGAGATAAGGAATGAATCTTATGAAAGTGCTAAGATTTACAAAGAAAAGATGAAGATGTGGCATGATCGGAGGATTCTCACTAAAAAATTTTCAGCCATGACAACAAGTTTTGCTTTATAATGCAAGATTAAGATTATTTCCAGGCAAACTTAAGTTCAGATGGATGAGTCCATTTGTTGTGATGAAAGTTTATCCCTATGGAGCTGCGGATATCAAAGATCCTAAAACTGACAAAATATTCAAATTGAATGGTCACAGACTGAAATCCTACTTTCTAGGTGACCAAGTAAAATTAAATGATTTTTTGATGTTGGGTCAACCAGAATAAGCACCGATTACGTCGGGATGATGATGTTAAACCAAGTGCTCTATGGATAGTTATATGCGTGTTTGTATTTATTTTTAATGTTGTAGTGTAAGATTTAGAAAATTCTGGTAGTATTTTTCCTATATATTAAGTTAGTGATTATTCTAACACCTTAAAAATGACTTAGACATGTAGAAAAAATGTTTGGATGTTAAGTTGACTTGTGCTAAAGTGAGCACTAGCACTTAAGCACAAAAATCTGGCATTTAAGCATGATAGTTAAAAAACATGTGCTAAATTTGGTTTCTAGAAGTTTAAACTGTGAATTGGTTAGCTTAAATGTGGGAGACGACTCCAGGACATGCCAAGAAGTTTTATGAGGATTTTAGAGCCTATAAATAGAAGGGTATGAGTAGAAATCTCACCACACCTCCATTTAACCCTAAATTTTAAGTGAAAAGAGAGGAGTTTTGAAAAATGTCATCTTGGGAGAGTGATTTGAAGGAGGAAGAATGAAAAATAAGTTTATTAGTCAGAGTGCGCAAGAGATGTATAACGATTTCCTCGTCGTTAGTATCTAAGGAATAGCAAAAAAAATCACTAAAATTGAGGCTAACGTGGCTTCAGTTGAAGCAAAAGTGATGGAAGTTAACGCACATCTAGATCATATAGGATGGTAACTTAAGCTACAATTTAGCCATACCAGTTTTATAGAAGAAGCAGACAAGACAATGTATCTAAAGAACAAGTGGATTGAAGAAGATTCAACTAGAGTTATTAATCATCGTTTGTTCTTTCAGATACACATTCCAAATATTGAAGGAGAGACTAATGATAGGCCAAAAATTGTTCCATCAACTAGAGAATGGAATAAAGTTCATGATTTAGAGTTTATGTGTTTAGTGTGTTTTAATGTTATGTTTGACTAGTGTTTATGTAAGGAATTTTTTGTCATCCAAAACTATTTGGATGGAGAATTTTTGTATNAAGTTCATGATTTAGAGTTTATGTGTTTAGTGTGTTTTAATGTTATGTTTGACTAGTGTTTATGTAAGGAATCTTTTGTCATCCAAAACTATTTGGATGGAGAATTTTTGTAATTGAAAGTTTTTGTAATTATTTATGAATTAATATAAGTTTTTTGTTTGTGAGAAATTTCGTGTTATTGTGTGTTGAATTGAATTAGTTAAAATTGGTGAATCTTGAGTAAGAGAAGAGTTAAGAGGGAAGGAAATAGTATTTAATGTGTTTTGAGGCCATTTAGGGCTGGTTGACTTAAGCTAGACATGTCGCGAACAATTTTAAGTGAAAAATCGGTCCGAAAAACTCCATTAACGCACCTTGTCGTCACTTCTTCCTCGGGTTTTCTCAATTTTGGGGCTAGGGCACACCATATTTTAAGATTTCTTGGAGATTTGAGGAAAAAATGCTAGATTTGAGATCCTTGACGTAAGAGCTTTACTTCTATGCNTCTCAATTTTGGGGCTAGGGCACACCATATTTGAAGATTTCTTGGAGATTTGAGGAAAAAAATGCTAGATTTGAGATCCTTGAGGTAAGAGCTTTACTTCTATGCAAAATCTTTTTATTTTCACCATGTATTTTGAGCACATTCATGAGCTACCCGAAAATCACTATTCATGGTGAAAATTTGAGAAAAATTGATGGAAAAGGCATGGATTTGTTAGTTTAATCTTTTAAGGGTTTAATTTAGTAATTTGGAGTTGAATGTGGAATTTATTTTAATTTTATACTTTTTTTAGAAATGGCACCAAGAATGAAGAGGAGCAAGGGGAAGGCTCCATTCGATTCACACAAGTTTGTCAGTTCGAGAGTTCGGGATCTATACAGTGATGCACTATAGTCGAGAAAGTTGATTCTTGAGCAGTGTTTTAAAAATTCGGGAGGAGCTATGGAAGATTTGATTGTTCGCCATCAGTGGGAGTGGTTTTGTTGTTTTTCTGCTGTCGCAATGATTTTTGTTGTACGAGAGTTCTATGCAAATCTCTCTGAAGCTGATGAAGGAGTCATATGAAGTTGACTGTGAGGAGAAGTTTGCTCAAGTTGCTAAATTGAACACCGTTCGGGTCCTGTTAACCCTTGCTATAAATTTGGATTTGGCTCTTACTCCAACTAGATATCAAGAATGCTTTCCTTAACAACAATCTCACAGAGGAGGACATGTCCCTACCTCCAAGCTTTGACTCTACTTCTTCTCGGAGAAAAGTGTCGACTGTGAAAATCCCTCTATAGATTGAAACAATTCCCTCGAGTCTGGTTCGACTGGTTCACACAGATGGTAGTGGGTCATGGGTTCCCTCAGGCCCAATCAGATCATAACCTTGTCTTTCCGCATTACTCTAATGGTCAAATTATCATTCTTACCGTCTATGTCAATGACTGTGTTCACAGATAATGATCTACCAACCTTGGAATCTATTAAAGGAATCATCGCCACATCCTTTGAAAATGAAGGACTTTGGGTCACTCTAATACTTCTTAGGCATGGAGGTTGCTAGGTCCTCTCGGGGCATTTGTCTTTCCAAGCGCAAATATGTAAACCTATTGACAAAGACCAGTCTTCTACTTTGCAAACCGGTGGTTATTTTGATGGATCCCAATGAGAAATTGGCTGATGTTTCTAATGTTCTCGTTGTAAACAAGACACGCTACCAGCGCATTATGGGGAAACTCACTTATGTCGCCCATATGAGCCCCAATATTTTCCAAACAGTGTGTATAGTACATCGAATCATCCACTACTTAAAAAGCATACCATGCTCAGGTTTGTTGTTCTTGGGCCACACCTCTCATTATAATGTAGTTTATGCTGATGTTGATTGGACAGATTTTTTCCATGATCGACAATCCACCTCAGGGTATTGCTCATTCATGTTGGAAAATCTTGTCTCCTACAAAAGCAAAAAAAAAGTAGGTGGTTGCCCAAAACAGTGCAAAAGTCGAGTTTTGTTCCACATCCTTGGTAATATGTGAAGCTCTCTGGTTCCACATCATGCTTCACGAATTATGTATGTCAGTCTCGGCTCCTCTACAGCTATTTTGTGATAATAATGTCACCACTAGAATTGCTCATAATCTGGCCCAGTATGATTGCACCAATCATATAGTGATTGAGGGACACTTCATTAAGAGAAGTTTGATTCCAGACAGATATGTGTTCCATTTGTCCCATCTAGTAGGCAACTAGCTAATATGATAACAAAAACTCTTCCTCGACCGTTATTTGATGACTTTAAATCCAAGTTCAACATGATGGACATTTATGCTTCAACATGAGGGAAAATATTAGAATTATTAACCTTATTAGTTACGGTTATTACTAGCATTTACTATTTTGATTTATTAGACATTATTTACTCGGTTACCATATTTATGTATTTCCTATTTAATATATTTTCGTATTTATGTCTTTCCTTTTATATGAAGTCTTGTAATGTGTATGTATACCACCTTCCCTATCAATGAAAATTATCCTGCTCTATTATCAAAAGTTAACACATCCATTATTATTGTTTCAATATCTGATGACACTATGGAAAGAACTCTTTCCAGCATACTGATTGCTCCACCACTTTAGGAATTGCAAGGTAACTTTGTCAGACATTAAATGAGCATTACTGATGCCAAAAAATCACAAGATCAGTAAGTTGTGTCCTTAACAGCTTAAAACTTCTTGTATGATATCCTTTTTAGGGTGATTCTAACTTTATACCTCCACTAAAAGGAGCATTGTATAATTTCTATTTTATCACGTAATAGCTTAGAAAGCAATCTGCAGAAGGGCAACCGCAAAAGTACAGCAAGAAAAATACTAAAGAATGCTTATTGTGTGAGGTGTTTGACCATCATTTGATTTTTCAAGGAGAATTATTTAATATATTCTTCGCCAGAAATTAATTGCGCAACAGTAAGCTACAAACTTGAATAAAACATCAGTATAAGGCATAAATTAAACTATCATCTGCATAAAATTTAGTACAGACAAGTCACTTTTGCTAAAATTTACAAAAAAAGAGAATTTGACGGGTCAACAAAATAATAATATTTCATATAAGAAGTGCTGAAATTCAAGATGTGGAATAATGTTATTGATATTAGATTATAAATAACCCTTACATGAATCCTAGAATAGGAAAGACAATATAAAAAAAAAATAGGAAAAGAAAGACAATAAAAAAAAGAAATAACAAGAATGAAAAAATATAATACCTAATATCTCCAATTAATCAATTAATACCATTTAGTTGGAGATAAAGGAAAAAACATAAAAATAAAAAAACCTAAAATTGGAAAGGAATTAAATATGAACTAAAGAAATAATTTATTTCTCATAGCTTCTCACATGAATAAAACCATTTTCTCTTGAGGTAATTAATCNAAGAATGAAAAAATATAATACCTAATATCTCCAATTAATCAATTAATACCATTTAGTTGGAGATAAAGGAAACAACATAAAAATAAAAAAACCTAAAATAGGAAAGGAATTAAATATGAACTAAAGAAATAATTTATTTCTCATAGCTTCTCATAGGAATAAAACCATTTTCTCTTGAGGTAATTAATTAGTTTTATCAATTGCCCCCGAGTACTTGGTGTTTTTATGCAAACTATAGTCCTACTGAGGAGGATTTAGAAGAGGTTATTTCATCTTTAACTGCTAAGAGAGGGTTATGGAAGATCACAAATGAAAGAAGATTAAAATTTTCAGCTTCAAAGTTGGATGCCACTTCAAAGGCATGACATTATTTTATTTCTGCTCGTCTGCTACCTACAAATCATTTGAGTGAAGTGACTTGAGATCGAGCAACCTTAAACTATTACATTCAGCAGTTCAAACCTATTGATATTGGAGCTCTGATTCATGGAGTATTACCAGTTCAGTTGTCGCTGCTACTACTGCAGGTTTAGGATTCACAACCTTGATCTTTTCCTTATGCGAGCATGCTAGGGTTAGACTTGAGAGCTCGGAGGAGATCTTACAGCCACTAAAGTCCATTACCAGTGTGAATGTGTACACTTATTCACATCATTCTATTTTTGGCTAGAGGGGTGAATTCTTTAGTAGATCTGCTACTTCGACATCACGAGCCTCTACTTCACATGCTTCTATATCACGAGGTCAGACTTCTGAATCTGATTCTCAGTCACTATTATTAAAGAGGATTNTACACCTAAAATATATATTATTTTTATACACATTTTTATACATATTTTTGAGATATTGCACTTTAATGAATGGTATTTGTGTGTTTTTTCTTTTAGGTACAATCAAATGGATGAAAAATGTTAAAAGGAGTGAAAAATGGTCAAATTTGGAGCAAAAATGTAGAAAGGTGCAAAAATGAACTGGGGCGCCTAAGCGCCCATGACCGACGCCTAAGCGCCATAGGCTCACGCCTAAGCGCCAGTTACCCCGCACTTAAGTGCCACAAGTAGTTATTCGATGATTCATTGAATTTAAACAAGGTTTTGAAGAGGTGCTTGAAGCAACCCTTGGTAAAAACGTGAGAAATATCTCATGGACACGNAAATGAAGAAAGGTGCAAAAATGAACTGGGGCGCCTAAGCGCCCATGACCGACGCCTAAGCGCCATAGGCTCGCGCTTAAGCGCCAATTACCCCGCACTTAAGTGCCACAAGTAGTTATTCGATGATTCATTGAATTTAAACAAGATTTTGAAGAGTTGCTTGAAGCAACCCTTGGTAAAAACGTGAGAAATATCTCATGGACACAAATTTCATTCAATTGGCTTTTGAGGAGGCAACTTCTAGAAGATTCATTGAATGAAGAAACATTTTGAAGGGACACCAAGGCACCTTTTGGATTTTTATTAAAAAAGACTTGGATCATCAAGAGAAGAGGTCAACCACTCATTAGATTTTACAACCATCATCCATCCAATTAACCGCCGCCGCCGCCGCCAGCCACTTTCTTTTTATTTTGAGTGTTAGTTTGTATTGTGAGTGAAGGAAGAGAATTAAAAGGAATTTCAAGACATTTGGTGGAGAAGATTTGATATAAGTGTTTATCTTTGTGACTACACTTGGTTTTAATCTAGATTTCTTGTTTGTGTGCATGATTTCCACATTAAAACTAGTGTGTGGTTGTGTTTTCTCTATGTTTTCTGAGTAGTTTTCTTTATATTTTTCCTTAAAATGATAAGTGATTAAGTGTTTAAAGGATGTTGTGTGAAGTATTAGACTTCAATGGTGGAAGAAGTTGAGATGATTTGAAACCTTGTATTTTATTTACTTCTTGATTTGACCAATTAAGATGTTAATACCTGTGGTGAGAACATGTAAGATTCGAGATGGTATTGTCTCAGTCAATAAATGATTATAATCACATATTGATTTCATNGTGTTTAAAGGATGTTGTGTGAAGTATTAGACTTCAATGGTGGAAGAAGTTGAGATGATTTGAAACCTTGTACTTTATTTACTTCTTGATTTGACCAATTAAGATGTTAAAACCTGTGGTGAGAACATGTAAGATTCGAGATGGTATTGTCTCAGTCAACAAATGATTATAATCACATATTGATTTCAANTTGGGGGATTTTGATACACCTAAAATATAAAGTATTTATATACACATTTTTATACCTATTTTTGAGATATTATGTTTTAATGAAAGGTATTTGTTTGTTTTTCTTTCAGGTACAAACAAATGGATGAAAACTGCTAAAAGGAGTAAAAAAGGGTCAAATTTGGAGCAAAAATAAAGAAAGGTGAAAAAATGAATTGGAGCGCCTAAGTGCTCAGAATTGACGCATAAGCGCCAAAGGTTTCCCGCCTGAGCGCCAGTAGTAGTTATGAGATGAATTATTTAATTTGAACGGATTTTTGAAGAGATGATTGAAGCAACCCTTAGTAAGAACGTGGGAAATAGCCCATGGACATAAAAATTCATTCAATTGGCTTTTAAGGAGGCAACTTCTAGAAGATTCATTGAATGGAGACACCTTTCCGAAGAGACACCAAGGCATCCCTTGGATTTTTATAAGAAAAGACTTAGATTTTCCAAGAGAAGAGGCCAGCCACCCATCAACTTTATAGCCATCATCATCTAAGTAGCCGCCGCCGCCCCCCATCGTCCCCGTCGCCGCCAACCACTTTACTTTTCTTTTTATTTTGAGTGTTTAGTTTGTATTGTGAGTGAAGGAAAATAATTCAAAGGAACTTCAAGACATTTGATGGAGAGTATTTGAGATACGTGTTTATCTTTATGAATACACTTGGTTTTAATTTAGATTTCTTGTTTGTGTGCATGATTTCTACTTTTAAACTCATTTGTGGTTGTGTTTTCTCCATTTCTTCTGAGTAGTATTCTTTATCTTTTTTCTTAAAATGATAAGTGATTAAGTACTAAAAGGATGTTGTGTGAAGTATCAGGCTTCATTGCTGGAAGAAGTTGTGGTGATTTGAAACCTTGCACTTCATTTACTTCTACATTTGGCCAATTAAGATGTTAATACCTAATGTGAGAACATGCAAGATCCGAGATGGTATTGTCTAAGTCAAAAAATGGTTAGAATCACATATTGATTTCAAAATGATAATGTAGTTCATTAGGTTGAGTGAAAATAAATAAGGAAATCAACTTTTCAAGGGTGTAGAATTAAAGAACTTTAGAGTGACAGGCTAAAGCCACCAATTTGATTTATAGTTTAGGTTTTGAAACGAGATGTAAGCCCTTAAGTGAAAGGAGAAGAGGGAAATCTAGAGTGAGAGCTACTATCATCCCTTCCTAGTCGGTCTTCAAGACTATTCAAACTATAAACTAGCCAATGTTCTTTATAACATCTCTAGTAAGGGTGAATATTATTGCCCTTATTTAGCAGAACACATTTGGAATAATTCCCCAACAGAATTTCTCTATTTATTACTGATTCATGATAAGAAAAAAGATATTTTATTTATATCACCTTCGTCTTACAAGTACTTAGTTAAGTTAATTAGTTGTTTACTTTCTTTTCATAAACCAAAAAAAATTACAAAAAGAATCGAATTTGCATTCCTATTTTAGCATCTTAAGTTTAAGTAAGAATATTTTGCTAAGTAGATTTTTGTCATATAAAATTTCTAAATTCCTAAAAAGCATATAGCAATTTTTTTTATGGGATCGATATTCGGGGCTTAATCAAAAAGTCTTATATTACTTTATAACGATATGTATACTTTTGCGTAGTATCTAATATTTAAATATCTATAATCGCATAATCGTATTTTACTTCTATATAGAAAGTCAGGATCAAACACACTGGATGTATTAAAGATGGTTTATTGCTTATGTTCAAGAAACATGCTTGAATCGAGGAAGATTTGAAGGAACAAATCTCCTTACCAACATTTTTACAACTTGTACGTTCACTACCAATCCATGGGAAACATCCAAGAGGACGAGAGCGAAGAAGAAGTTTGAACTTAATTTACGCATGGAATAAGTATTTAGTATTGCTTACTTGTGTTATGGTGTTATGATGAATTGCATTTACTTTCATTTTTGGAATTTATTTGTATCAATTGTTGAGTATTTTAATACTTAGTTTTCAGTGTTAAGATGTTTGGTTTGNTACTTTTGCGTAGTATCTAATATTTAAATATCTATAATCGCATAATCGTATTTTACTTCTATATAGAAAGTCGGGATCAAACACACTGGATGTATTAAAGATAGTTTATTGCTTATGTTCAAGAAACATGCTTGAATCGAGGAAGATTCGAAGGAACAAATCTCCTTACCAACATTTTTACAACTTGTACGTGCACTACCAATCCATGGGAAACATCCAAGAGGACGAGAGCGAAGAAGAAGTTTGAACTTAATTTACGCATGGAATAAGTATTTAGTATTGCTTACTTGTGTTATGGTGTTATGTTGAATTGCATTTACTTTCATTGTTGGAATTTATTTGTATCAGTTGTTGAGTATTTTAATACTTAGTTTTCAGTGTTAAGATGTTTGGTTTTCTATGGACACTGAATTAGATTTGTTGGCTTGAAAACTGTCAGTTTGTAATAGTGTGGATTTTATATATAAAAGTGAGTTTTGTGTTATTTGTGAAAGTTTTGTGTTAAAAAATTATTTTATTATGAATATAAGTGTTTAATTAAGTTAGTTAAGGGTTGACGTAATGAGGCATGCAACAGATTTCCACAAAAAATCAAAATCTGAAAAATTTTGGTATTGGCGCCTGAGGTGCCAAATTCCCGAAAATGCCAAGTTGAGTTAAAAACCATGAAATAACCCAGTAAAACTCCATTTTTACTATTTAGGTTGTCTCCTGCCTCTAATCCTCAACTTAGGGCTTGATATTGGGTGGATTTGAGAAGATTTCAAGGGCTAAAGATCTTAGATTTCATCTTCTCTTGGTAAGAGCTTCACTTTTACTTAAAAACATTTTATTTTCACCATGGATTTACCATACATTATGGGGAATCCAAAATCTAGGAATTTGTTGAAGAATTTTAAGGAAAACCCATGGTGAAAAGTTTCTTACCAAATAATCTTACTTATGGAGTTATATTTATGATTTTGTAATTTATTTGAATTTTATTCAAATTTCCATATAAATTCCTATGACACCACANGGAGTTATATTTATGATTTTGTAATTTATTTGAATTTTATTCAAATTTCCATATAAATTCCTATGACACCACAAGTGAAGAGGGTAAAGTCTACGGGTGATTTTGATGCAAGGAGATTTTTCAACTATAAGGCCAAACATAATTATAATGCCAAAATGGGCTCAAGGAAATTAATTCAGGAGCTAGCATTTGTTAACCCGGGTGGCGAGATCGAGAGATTGATCGCCACTAAAAATTGGGAGAGATTCTGCTACTTCACTACAGTGGCTATTGTTCCAATAATATGAGAGTTCTATGCAAACTTGCGATTTACTACAGATGATCACATCTTTGTGAGATGTAAGTGATACACCTAAAATATATATTATTTTTATACACATTTTTATACATATTTTTGAGATATTGCACTTTAATGAATGGTATTTGTGTGTTTTTTCTTTTAGGTACAATCAAATGGATGAAAAATGTTAAAAGGAGTGAAAAATGGTCAAATTTGGAGCAAAAATGAAGAAAGGTGCAAAAATGAACTGGGGCGCCTAAGCGCCCATGACCGACGCCTAAGCGCCATAGGCTCGCGCTTAAGCGCCAATTACCCCGCACTTAAGTGCCACAAGTAGTTATTCGATGATTCATTGAATTTAAACAAGATTTTGAAGAGTTGCTTGAAGCAACCCTTGGTAAAAACGTGAGAAATATCTCATGGACACAAATTTCATTCAATTGGCTTTTGAGGAGGCAACTTCTAGAAGATTCATTGAATGAAGAAACATTTTGAAGGGACACCAAGGCACCTTTTGGATTTTTATTAAAAAAGACTTGGATCATCAAGAGAAGAGGTCAACCACTCATTAGATTTTACAACCATCATCCATCCAATTAACCGCCGCCGCCGCCGCCAGCCACTTTCTTTTTATTTTGAGTGTTAGTTTGTATTGTGAGTGAAGGAAGAGAATTAAAAGGAATTTCAAGACATTTGGTGGAGAAGATTTGATATAAGTGTTTATCTTTGTGACTACACTTGGTTTTAATCTAGATTTCTTGTTTGTGTGCATGATTTCCACATTAAAACTAGTGTGTGGTTGTGTTTTCTCCATGTTTTCTGAGTAGTTTTCTTTATATTTTTCCTTAAAATGATAAGTGATTAAGTGTTTAAAGGATGTTGTGTGAAGTATTAGACTTCAATGGTGGAAGAAGTTGAGATGATTTGAAACCTTGTATTTTATTTACTTCTTGATTTGACCAATTAAGATGTTAATACCTGTGGTGAGAACATGTAAGATTCGAGATGGTATTGTCTCAGTCAATAAATGATTATAATCACATATTGATTTCATGAATGAGAATGTATTTCATGAGGTTGAGTGCAAATAAATAGGAAAATATAATTTTCAAGGGTGTAGAATTAGAGGACTTTAGAGTGACAGGCTAAAGCCCCCAATTTGATTTATACTTTTAGATTTTGATACTATATGTTAGCCCTCTGGTGGAGGGAGAAGAGGGAACTCTAGAGTGAGAGCTAGTATCTTCCCTACCTAACCGGTCTTCAAGACTATTCAAACTATAGATTAACCAATGTTTTTTATATCATCTCTAGTAAGGGTAAAGAGTTTTATTGCTCCTATTTGACACAACACATTTAGCTTACTTCCACAATAGAATTTTTATACTTATTATTGAATCATTATAAGGAAAAAATTTTTTATTCATATAGCCTTCATCTTGCAAATATTTAGTTAACTTAATTAGTTTCTTACTTTATTTACATAAATAAAAAATTACAAAAAGAATCAAATTTTTATTCCTAATCTAGCATCTTAATTTTAAGTAAGAATATTTTGCGATGTAGATTTTTGTCATATAAACTTTCTAGTTTCTTAAAGTGCATATTGTTAATCTCCTCGTGGGTTTGATATTCGGGGCTTAATCAAAAAGTCCTATATTACTTGATAACTATACGTATACTTGCGTAGTATCCCATATTTAAATATTATAATTGTATTCTTGTTTGTGTCATAGTAGAAAACTTATTTAGCTTTTGCTTTGAATCAAGTTTTTGACTTTGTTGCAAATTAAAAAAAAACTATTAAGGAAATTAAACATATAATCGCATACATCTCATTTTATATCTATATAGAAAGTGAGGATCAAGTTTTTGGCGCAGCTACTGGGGAGTTAAATTATAGAAATTTGCAAAATTTTCAAAAGAGTTTTTAGAAAGCAAAAATTTCTACATTTATAAAGTTTTATTTAAACTTTGAGATTTATTATAGGAATATTGTAGTGTTGTTTTTATATATTAAGTTCTTGTTCTTGTGTTTTTATTTTATTTTATTTTATATGTATTTTATAGTAATGTATGCGTAGTTCAGGTTCCACAGGACTTGTGTCTTACAATTCTGAATTAGAAAGAACTATTAGAAAAATTAAAAAATTAAAAATTACTAAAAATTTTAAAGAAATGACAAATCAAAATAGTTAAAATAATGAAGAATTTAGACCTTTAAGAGATTTTGCAAACCCTATGGTGGATGAACTTCATTGTAGTATTCAAAAATCCATTGTAGTGGCTAATTCATCTGAACTTAAACCAGCTATTATCCAAATGGTGTCAAATAATCTGTTTGGGGGAGCACAAACTGAATATCTAAATTTACATCTTGCCAATTTTCTAGAATTGTGTGCTACATTTAAATATGATGGTGTATCGGATGATACTATTAGACTTTGATCATTTCTTTTCTTATTGAGGGATAAAACTAAGATATGGTTACATTCGTTATCACTTGGATCTATCAGAACTTAGAGTGATTTAACGCAGAAATTCCTTGCTAAATATTTTCCACCATAAAAAACTGCGAAGCTTAGAAATGATATTACATCTTTTTGTCAGTTAAAAGGGGAATCTATTTATGAAGCATGGGAGTGATTTAAAGAACTCTTAAGAAAGTGTCCACATCATGCTATACCAGATTAGTTAATAATTCAAACTTTTTATAATGGATTAGCCGGATCTCTTAGATTTATTATCGATGCCACTGTTGGTGGTTCATTAATGTTAAAACCATTTCATGATGCTTATTCTTTAATTGAAGAGATGGCTACAAATAATTTTTAATGGCCTTTTGAAAGGGTAAATCTTAAGAAAGTAGCCAATATTAATGAAGCTGATGCTTTTGCATTATTAGAAAATCAAGTGCTGCAATTTCAAGGAAGTTCAAATTTGGAATGATTTTTCTCAACCAATTTCCATGATTGAAGAGAATTCATAAGACCAAATGGTAGATTCTCAAGCATCATTAGAAACTTTGAATGACATAAAAACAAATAGAATAACCCACATTTAAATTATTATAACCCAGGTTGGAAGAACCATCCTAACTTTAACTGGAATAATACTTTGGGTGGTAGTTATCAACAATGGGGTAACAATCAAGTAAACCCATGGGGAAACTAGAAAAACCAAGGGAATAGTAATTATAGATCTACATATCCTCCAGGTTTTAGGAGTAATCCACAATTTAAGGAGAAGAAGTTGTCTATAAAAGAAGTGGTGTTACAAATGACAAATCAATTACAAAAGCAAGAAGCTACAATTAGAAATATTGAGACTCAATTGGGAAAAATAGCAAATTCATTAAGTAACGGATCCCAAGGAACACTTCCTAGTAATACATAAGTAAATCTGAAAGACCAGAACAAAGAGCAAGTAAAAGCCGTTCAACTCAGAAGTGGAAGAGAATTGGAAGGTAGAGTTTAAAAAGAGAATAAAGTAGAGAGAGAAGAGATTGAAGAACTAGAAGAGGATGCTCCAAAAGGTTTAGAGAGACATGTTTCTCCACTTAAAGTTGATTTAGAAAAACCACTACCTTCATTTCCTCAGAGGCTTCGACAACAAAAGTTGGATAAGCAATTTTCAAAATTTCTGAAAATGTTTAAAAAGCTTATCGTTAATATTTCATTTGCTGAAGCTCTAGAATAAATGCCAAGCTATGTAGAGTTTATGAAGGATATTCTTTAGAGGAAAAGGAAGTTTGAAGGTAACAAGAATGTTGCACTTAGTGAGGAGTGCAGTGCTATAATTCAGAAAAGCTTCCTGAAAAACTTAAAGATCCTAGTAGCTTTACAATTCCATGTGCAATAGGAGACAAATTTTATGGGAAATATTTATGTGATTTAGGAGCAAGTATCAACCTTATGCCATTATCAATATCNCTTAACGCTACATGTTTAAAATTTTTAATTTAATACCATCTATTTTTCTTTTTGTTGCAGTCATGTATGTTTGTTAGTGTGTTTGTTTGGTTTTATGTTATACTCCACTGTATAGAAGTCTGATGAAGCTCTATATGTTAAGAGAATTAAAATTTGATCAATTTAAAATTTTTACTCCTGTTTTTAATTTTTGTACTTGCATATTTAGGATATGAAAATTATTGCAAGCATGTTATAATTAGTTTTCATTCATGCTTATTTACATATGATGCTAAATTGTTTTATTTCTATTAAAAATTTAAGTTTGGGGAGGGATTAAAATTTTTTCTAAAAAGAACTTGAAAGTTTATTTGTTCTCAAATATATTTCAAAAAAATTTGATTTTGATTTGAAAAATGATTATGTATATGAAGTAAAATTTTTTATTTTAGAAATGAGTAAGAGAGTTTAGTTAAAATTTATAACAATGAAGAAAAACTTAAAGTTAAAAATTTTTAGTGTGGAAAATGCTAAATATTACGTAACTATCTTTAGTAGGAAAAATTGTATTTTTGAAAAATTTAAAAATTTAGAAANACATATGATGCTAAATTGTTTTATTTCTATTAAAAATTTAAGTTTGGGGAGGGATTAAAATTTTTTCTAAAAAGAACTTGAAAGTTTATTTGTTCTCAAATATATTTCAAAANACATATGATGCTAAATTGTTTTATTTCTATTAAAAATTTAAGTTTGGGGAGGGATTAAAATTTTTTCTAAAATGAACATGAAAGTTTATTTGTTCTCAAATATATTTCAAATAAATTTGATTTTGATTTGAAAAATGATTATGTATATGAAGTAAAATTTTTTATTTTAGAAATGAGTAAGAGAGTTTAGTTAAAATTTATAACAATGAAGAAAAACTTAAAGTTAAAAATTTTTAGTGTGGAAAATGCTAAATATTATGTAACTATCTTTAGTAGGAAAAATTGTATTTTTGAAAAATTTAAAAATTTAGAACTTTTATTTTCAAAACTTAAATTTCTTTTATTGAAATTAATTTTCAAAACAATTATTATGTTCTTAAGTGAAAGAAAAATATCAACTCTTTGCTTTAGGAAAGGAAGAGTGGGATTCAAAATCATTAAAGGCCTATCCAAATATAGTAATCCTTGTATAAAAAAAAGAAAAGAAGAAGAAAAGAAAGAGGAAAAGAAAAGAAAAAGAGAAAAATAAAAAGAGNACTCTTTGCTTTAGGAAAGGAAGAGTGGGATTCAAAATCATTAAAGGCCTATCCAAATATAGTAATCCTTGCATAAAAAAAAGAAAAGAAGAAGAAAATAAAGAGAAAAAGAAAAGAAAAAGAGAAAAATAAAAAGAAAAAAAAGAAAAATTGGAAAAGGGAGGAGAAGCTTGAGGATTAGTGCCTAATTAAAAATTGGTTCCACATCTAATCTTTTTAAAGTATAAGAATTGAGAAACTCTTAAGCTTAAGTATATAATATAGTAAGTAAAATCATGCTCAATATAAATTTTTAAGTAGAGAAAATAAAATACCTAAACTCTATTTTTAGAGAATATACAATATTTCTGAATTAGATACAAACTCATATTTTCATATTTCTTAACTTTAAAAATTTCTAAACTTTAAGTTGGTCTCATTTACAAATATTTTTTCTAAATTAGACTACTATATTTCTACATCAAAATTTTGGTAACTCCTAAAGAAACTCATATACATCATCTACTTATGTTAGCTTTTAAAGATTTAAAGGTCACTTGAAGACAAGTAACATCTTAAGTTTGGGGGATTTTGATACACCTAAAATATAAAGTATTTATATACACATTTTTATACCTATTTTTGAGATATTATGTTTTAATGAAAGGTATTTGTTTGTTTTTCTTTCAGGTACAAACAAATGGATGAAAAATGCTAAAAGGAGTGAAAAAGGGTCAAATTTGGAGCAAAAATAAAGAAAGGTGAAAAAATGAATTGGAGCGCCTAAGTGCTCAGAATTGACGCATAAGCGCCAAAGGTTTCCCGCCTGAGCGCCAGTAGTAGTTATGAGATGAATTATTTAATTTGAACGGATTTTTGAAGAGATGATTGAAGCAACCCTTAGTAAGAACGTGGGAAATAGCCCATGGACATAAAAATTCATTCAATTGGCTTTTAAGGAGGCAACTTCTAGAAGATTCATTGAATGGAGACACCTTTCCGAAGAGACACCAAGGCATCCCTTGGATTTTTATAAGAAAAGACTTAGATTTTCCAAGAGAAGAGGCCAGCCACCCATCAAATTTATAGCCATCATCATCTAAGTAGCCGCCGCCGCCCCCCATCGTCCCCGTCGCCGCCAACCACTTTACTTTTCTTTTTATTTTGAGTGTTTAGTTTGTATTGTGAGTGAAGGAAAATAATTCAAAGGAACTTCAAGACATTTGATGGAGAGTATTTGAGATAAGTGTTTATCTTTGTGAATACACTTGGTTTTAATTTAGATTTCTTGTTTGTGTGCATGATTTCTACTTTTAAACTCATTTGTGGTTGTGTTTTCTCCATTTCTTCTGAGTAGTATTCTTTATCTTTTTTCTTAAAATGATAAGTGATTAAGTACTAAAAGGATGTTGTGTGAAGTATCAGGCTTCATTGCTGGAAGAAGTTGTGGTGATTTGAAACCTTGCACTTCATTTACTTCTACATTTGGCCAATTAAGATGTTAATACCTAATGTGAGAACATGCAAGATCCGAGATGGTATTGTCTAAGTCAAAAAATGGTTAGAATCACATATTGATTTCAAAATGATAATGTAGTTCATTAGGTTGAGTGAAAATAAATAAGGAAATCAACTTTTCAAGGGTGTAGAATTAAAGAACTTTAGAGTGACAGGCTAAAGCCACCAATTTGATTTATAGTTTAGGTTTTGAAACGAGATGTAAGCCCTTAAGTGAAAGGAGAAGAGGGAAATCTAGAGTGAGAGCTACTATCATCCCTTCCTAGTCGGTCTTCAAGACTATTCAAACTATAAACTAGCCAATGTTCTTTATAACATCTCTAGTAAGGGTGAATATTATTGCCCTTATTTAGCAGAACACATTTGGAATACTTCCCCAACAGAATTTCTCTATTTATTACTGATTCATGATAAGAAAAAAGATATTTTATTTATATCACCTTCGTCTTACAAGTACTTAGTTAAGTTAATTCGTTGCTTACTTTCTTTTCATAAACCAAAAAAAATTACAAAAAGAATCGAATTTGCATTCCTATTTTAGCATCTTAAGTTTAAGTAAGAATATTTTGCTAAGTAGATTTTTGTCATATAAAATTTCTAAATTCCTAAAAAGCATATAGCAATTTTTCCTATGGGATCGATATTCGGGGCTTAATCAAAAAGTCTTATATTACTTTATAACGATATGTATACTTTTGCGTAGTATCTAATATTTAAATATCTATAATCGCATAATCGTATTTTACTTCTATATAGAAAGTCGGGATCAAACACACTGGATGTATTAAAGATGGTTTATTGCTTATGTTCAAGAAACATGCTTGAATCGAGGAAGATTTGAAGGAACAAATCTCCTTACCAACATTTTTACAACTTGTACGTGCACTACCAATCCATGGGAAACATCCAAGAGGACGAGAGCGAAGAAGAAGTTTGAACTTAATTTACGCATGGAATAAGTATTTAGTATTGCTTACTTGTGTTATGGTGTTATGATGAATTGCATTTACTTTCATTTTTGGAATTTATTTGTATCAATTGTTGAGTATTTTAATACTTAGTTTTCAGTGTTAAGATGTTTGGTTTGCTATGGACACTGAATTAGATTTGTTGGCTTGAAAACTGTCAGTTTGTAATAGTGTGGATTTTATATATAAAAGTGATTTTTGTGTTATTTGTGAAGGTTTTGTGTTAAAAAATTATTTTATTATGAATATAAGTGTTTAATTAAGTTAGTTAAGGGTTGACGTAATGAGGCATGCAGCAGATTTCCACAGAAAATCAAAATCTGAAAAATTTTGGTATTGGCGCCTGAGGTGCCAAATTCCCGAAAATGCCAAGTTGAGTTAAAAACCATGAAATAACCCAGTAAAACTCCATTTTTACTATTTAGGTTGTCTCCTGCCTCTAATCCTCAACTTAGGGCTTGATATTGGGTGGATTTGAGAAGATTTCAAGGGCTAAAGATCTTAGATTTCATCTTCTCTTGGTAAGAGCTTCACTTTTACTTAAAAACATTTTATTTTCACCATGGATTTACCATACATTATGGGGAATCCAAAATCTAGGAATTTGTTGAAGAATTTTAAGGAAAACCCATGGTGAAAAGTTTCTTACCAAATAATCTTACTTATGGAGTTATATTTATGATTTTGTAATTTATTTGAATTTTATTCAAATTTCCATATAAATTCCTATGACACCACAAGTGAAGAGGGTAAAGTCTACGGGTGATTTTGATGCAAGGAGATTTTTCAACTATAAGGCCAAACATAATTATAATGCCAAAATGGGCTCAAGGAAATTAATTCAGGAGCTAGCATTTGTTAACCCGGGTGGCGAGATCGAGAGATTGATCGCCACTAAAAATTGGGAGAGATTCTGCTACTTCACTACAGTGGCTATTGTTCCAATAATATGAGAGTTCTATGCAAACTTGCGATTTACTACAGATGATCACATCTTTGTGAGATGTAAGTGATACACCTAAAATATATATTATTTTTATACACATTTTTATACATATTTTTGAGATATTGCACTTTAATGAATGGTATTTGTGTGTTTTTTCTTTTAGGTACAATCAAATGGATGAAAAATGTTAAAAGGAGTGAAAAATGGTCAAATTTGGAGCAAAAATGAAGAAAGGTGCAAAAATGAACTGGGGCGCCTAAGCGCCCATGACCGACGCCTAAGCGCCATAGGCTCGCGCTTAAGCGCCAATTACCCCGCACTTAAGTGCCACAAGTAGTTATTCGATGATTCATTGAATTTAAACAAGATTTTGAAGAGTTGCTTGAAGCAACCCTTGGTAAAAACGTGAGAAATATCTCATGGACACAAATTTCATTCAATTGGCTTTTGAGGAGGCAACTTCTAGAAGATTCATTGAATGAAGAAACATTTTGAAGGGACACCAAGGCACCTTTTGGATTTTTATTAAAAAAGACTTGGATCATCAAGAGAAGAGGTCAACCACTCATTAGATTTTACAACCATCATCCATCCAATTAACCGCCGCCGCCGCCGCCAGCCACTTTCTTTTTATTTTGAGTGTTAGTTTGTATTGTGAGTGAAGGAAGAGAATTAAAAGGAATTTCAAGACATTTGGTGGAGAAGATTTGATATAAGTGTTTATCTTTGTGACTACACTTGGTTTTAATCTAGATTTCTTGTTTGTGTGCATGATTTCCACATTAAAACTAGTGTGTGGTTGTGTTTTCTCCATGTTTTCTGAGTAGTTTTCTTTATATTTTTCCTTAAAATGATAAGTGATTAAGTGTTTAAAGGATGTTGTGTGAAGTATTAGACTTCAATGGTGGAAGAAGTTGAGATGATTTGAAACCTTGTATTTTATTTACTTCTTGATTTGACCAATTAAGATGTTAATACCTGTGGTGAGAACATGTAAGATTCGAGATGGTATTGTCTCAGTCAATAAATGATTATAATCACATATTGATTTCATGAATGAGAATGTATTTCATGAGGTTGAGTGCAAATAAATAGGAAAATATAATTTTCAAGGGTGTAGAATTAGAGGACTTTAGAGTGACAGGCTAAAGCCCCCAATTTGATTTATACTTTTAGATTTTGATACTATATGTTAGCCCTCTGGTGGAGGGAGAAGAGGGAACTCTAGAGTGAGAGCTAGTATCTTCCCTACCTAACCGGTCTTCAAGACTATTCAAACTATAGATTAACCAATGTTTTTTATATCATCTCTAGTAAGGGTAAAGAGTTTTATTGCTCCTATTTGACACAACACATTTAGCTTACTTCCACAATAGAATTTTTATACTTATTATTGAATCATTATAAGGAAAAAATTTTTTATTCATATAGCCTTCATCTTGCAAATATTTAGTTAAGTTAATTAGTTTCTTACTTTATTTACATAAATANTTGACACAACACATTTAGCTTACTTCCACAATAGAATTTTTATACTTATTATTGAATCATTATAAGGAAAAATTTTTTTATTCATATAGCCTTCATCTTGCAAATATTTAGTTAACTTAATTAGTTTCTTACTTTATTTACATAAATCAAAAATTACAAAAAGAATCAAATTTTTATTCCTAATCTAGCATCTTAATTTTAAGTAAGAATATTTTGCGATGTAGATTTTTTTCATATAAACTTTCTAGTTTCTTAAAGTGCATATTGTTAATCTCCTCGTGGGTTTGATATTCGGGGCTTAATCAAAAAGTCCTATATTACTTGATAACTATACGTATACTTGCGTAGTATCCCATATTTAAATATTATAATTGTATTCTTGTTTGTGTCATAGTAGAAAACTTATTTAGCTTTTGCTTTGAATCAAGTTTTTGACTTTGTTGCAAATTAAGAAAAAACTATTAAGGAAATTAAACATATAATCGCATACATCTCATTTTACNTTTCTAGTTTCTTAAAGTGCATATTGTTAATCTCCTCGTGGGTTTGATATTCGGGGCTTAATCAAAAAGTCCATATTACTTGATAACTATATGTATACTTGCGTAGTATCCCATATTTAAATATTATAATTGTATTCTTGTTTGTGTCATAGTAGAAAACTTATTTAGCTTTTGCTTTGAATCAAGTTTTTGACTTTGTTGCAAATTAAAAAAAAACTATTAAGGAAATTAAACATATAATCGCATACATCTCATTTTATATCTATATAGAAAGTGAGGATCAAGTTTTTGGCGCAGCTACTGGGGAGTTAAATTATAGAAATTTGCAAAATTTTCAAAAGAGTTTTTAGAAAGCAAAAATTTCTACATTTATAAAGTTTTATTTAAACTTTGAGATTTATTATAGGAATATTGTAGTGTTGTTTTTATATATTAAGTTCTTGTTCTTGTGTTTTTATTTTATTTTATTTTATATGTATTTTATAGTAATGTATGCGTAGTTCAGGTTCCACAGGACTTGTGTCTTACAATTCTGAATTAGAAAGAACTATTAGAAAAATTAAAAAATTAAAAATTACTAAAAATTTTAAAGAAATGACAAATCAAAATAGTTAAAATATTGAAGAATTTAGACCTTTAAGAGATTTTGCAAACCCTATGGTGGATGAACTTCATTGTAGTATTCAAAAATCCATTGTAGTGGCTAATTCATCTGAACTTAAACTAGCTATTATCCAAATGGTGTCAAATAATCTGTTTGGGGGAGCACAAACTGAATATCTAAATTTACATCTTGCCAATTTTCTAGAATTGTGTGCTACATTTAAATACGATGGTGTATCGGATGATACTATTAGACTTTGATCATTTCTTTTCTTATTGAGGGATAAAACTAAGATATGGTTACATTCGTTATCACTTGGATCTATCAGAACTTGGAGTGATTTAACGCCGTCCTTGCTAAATATTTTCCACCATAAAAAACTGCGAAGCTTAGAAATGATATTACATCTTTTTGTCAGTTTACAGGGGAATCTATTTATGAAGCATGGGAATGATTTAAAGAACTCTTAAGAAAGTGTCCACATCATGCTATACCAGATTAGTTAATAATTCAAACTTTTTATAATGGATTAGCCGGATCTCTTAGATTTATTATCGATGCCACTGTTGGTGGTTCATTAATGTTAAAACCATTTCATGATGCTTATTCTTTAATTGAAGAGATGGCTACAAATAATTTTTAATGGCCTTTTGAAAGGGTAAATCTTAAGAAAGTAGCCAATATTAATGAAGCTGATGCTTTTGCATTATTAGAAAATCAAGTGCTGCAATTTCAAGGAAGTTCAAATTTGGAATGATTTTTCTCAACCAATTTCCATGATTGAAGAGAATTCATAAGACCAAATGGTAGATTCTCAAGCATCATTAGAAACTTTGAATGACATAAAAACAAATAGAATAACCCACATTTAAATTATTATAACCCAGGTTGGAAGAACCATCCTAACTTTAACTGGAATAATACTTTGGGTGGTAGTTATCAACAATGGGGTAACAATCAAGTAAACCCATGGGGAAACTAGAAAAACCAAGGGAATAGTAATTATAGATCTACATATCCTCCAGGTTTTAGGAGTAATCCACAATTTAAGGAGAAGAAGTTGTCTATAAAAGAAGTGGTGTTACAAATGACAAATCAATTACAAAAGCAAGAAGCTACAATTAGAAATATTGAGACTCAATTGGGAAAAATAGCAAATTCATTAAGTAACGGATCCCAAGGAACACTTCCTAGTAATACATAAGTAAATCTGAAAGACCAGAACAAAGAGCAAGTAAAAGCCGTTCAACTCAGAAGTGGAAGAGAATTGGAAGGTAGAGTTTAAAAAGAGAATAAAGTAGAGAGAGAAGAGATTGAAGAACCAAAAGAGGATGCTCCAAAAGGTTTAGAGAGACATGTTTCTCCACTTAAAGTTGATTTAGAAAAACCACTACCTTCATTTCCTGAGAGGCTTCGACAACAAAAGTTGGATAAGAAATTTTCAAAATTTTTGAAAATGTTTAAAAAGCTTATCGTTAATATTTCATTTGCTGAAGCTCTAGAATAAATGTCAAGCTATGTAGAGTTTATGAAGGATATTCTTTAGAGGAAAAGGAAGTTTGAAGGTAACAAGAATGTTGCACTTAGTGAGGAGTGCAGTGCTATAATTCAGAAAAGCTTCCTGAAAAACTTAAAGATCCTAGTAGCTTTACAATTCCATGTGCAATAGGAGACAAATTTTATGGGAAATCTTTATGTGATTTAAGAGCAAGTATCAACCTTATGCCATTATCAATATTTAAAAGATTGGAATTATGAGAAATATCCCCTAGTACTGTAACTCTGCAATTAGCAGATCATTCAATAACATATCCTAAAGGAGTTATAGAAGATGTCCTATTGAAAGTGGATGAATTTATCTTTCCTGTTGATTTCATTGTGCTAGATATGTAGGAAGATAAGGAGATACCTATCATTTTGGGGAGACCTTTCCTAACCACTGGAAGAGCAATGATAGATGTGCTTAAACGAGAATTGACTATGTGCGTCAATGATCAAATAATTACATTTAATATTTTTAAATCAATGAAATACTCTGCAAAAGGTAAAGGTGATGAATGCTATAGAATGGATGTGATAAGATATTTAAGCAAATTCCATTTCAAAGCAACTCTTAAAAAAATCTGAATTTAAAGAGCTAGAACATGTACAAGAAGAGGAATTAAATCAATATGAAGATTTTATAAGGAAGATTCAAATTATGTTCCAGAGAGTTTTGAAGTTTTGGACACCACAGAAAAAGATACATATTTTTGTTCATTAATTGAAAAACCTCCTGAGCTTGAGTTGAAGTGGCTTCCTGAACATTTGAAGTATGCCTTTTTAGGTGATTCCTCTACGTTACCTGTTATAATTCCCTTAAAATTAACTCTAGAAGAAGAAGAGAGTTTGATGAAAACTTTAAAGAGTTATAAGTAAGCATTTAGATGGACAATTGCTAATATAAAAGGAGTCAGTCCTTCAATTTGTATGCATAGAATTCATATGGAAGAGAACTGCAAACCCAGGGCTGATCCTCAAAGGATATTGAATCCTATTATGAAAGATGATGTTAAGAAAGAAATTCTAAAGTGGTTAGAAGCTGGAATTATCTATCATATTTTAGATAGTGCATGGGTTAGTCTAATTCACTGCATTCCTAATATAAAAGGAGTGACTGTAACTTTGAATGAACATAAGGAGTTGATACCAACAAGACTAGTCATAGAGACGTGAATATGCATTGATTATAGAAAATTAAATCTTATCACTAAGAAAGATCATTTTCCACTACCCTTTCTAGATAAAATGTTGGATAGACTAGCTAGGCATAAATATTTTTATTTTCTGGATGGATATACTGGTTATCACCAAATATAAATAGCTCCTGAGGATCAAGAGAAAACAACTTTTACCAGTCCTTAAGGTACATTTGCTTTTAGAAAAATGTCATTTGATTTATGTAACACACCTGCTACATTTCAAAGATGGATGATGGATATTTTTTGTGATTTAATTGAAAAAGGGATTGAAGTTTTTAAGGATGATTTTTTAGTGTTTGGAACTTCATTTGAATCATGTTTAGAGCATTTATCAAAGTTCTTAAGCGCTGTGAAGAAAAAAATTTAGTCATTAATTAGGAAAAATGCCAATTTATGGTAGCAGGAGGAATAGTTTTGGTACATCAAATTTCAAAAAATGGTATGGAAGTAGACCCTACAAAAATTTAAGTGATCACTAATTCACCGCACCCAACAAATGTGAAGGAAATTAGGAGTTTTTTAGGACTTGCTGGATTCTACAGGTGGTATATTAAAGATTTTTTAAAAATTGCTAAGCCTCTAGCCATTTACCTGAAAAAGATTTAATTTTTAATTTTGATAAAGAGTGCCTAACTGCTTTCGAATTATTAAAAGAAAAATTATTCACTGCACCAATTATTGTTTCATCAGATTGGGGAAAACCTTTTGAATTGATGTGTGATGCTAGTGATTATGCTATTGAAGCTGTTTTAGGACAAAAGCATGATAAGATTTTCAAAGTTATATACTATGTTAGTAGAGCTCTTAATGAAGCTTAAATTAATTATACCACAATTGAAAAAGAGTTATTAGTAGTAGTATATGCTTTTGATAAATTTAGATCATACTTAACTGGAACTAAATGTATTGTACATACAGATCATTCTACTATTAAGTATTTAATGAAAAAGAAAGATGCAAAACCAAGGTTGATAAGATGGGTTCTTCTTTTGCAAGAATTTGACTTTGAAATAGAGATAGGAATGGAGCTGTGAATCAAATTGTTAATCATTTTTCTAGACTTGAATTAGAGAAAACACTCAGTTTTGAAAAAGACATTAATGAACATTTTCCAGATGAAGAATTGTTCAATGTTAATGAGTGTCGTGTCCCATGGTATGCCAACATTGTGAACTTCATTGTTAGTGATATTATACCCTATGGAATGACATACTAACAAAAGAGGAAATTTTATCTGAAGCAAAGACTTATTTTTTGGATGACCCATTTTTATATAAACAAGGAAATAATATAATTATTCGAAGATGTGTGCCTTTAGAAGAAACTTATGAAATTATCCAAAAATATCATAATTCTAATTTTGGGAGACATTTTGGTGTTAATAAAATAACATACAAAATTTTACAATCTGGATTTTACTGGGCTTCAATTTTTAGAGATATTAATGCTTATATCAAAACTTATGATCGATATCAACGAGTAGGCAATATTTCTAGGAGGAATGGGATGCCCCTCAATTATGTGTTAGAAGTTAAGATATTTGATATTTGGGGATTAGATGTCATGGGATCATTTATACCATCTTTCAGAAATCTATATATACTGTTAATAGTAGAGTATGTATCCAAATAGATAGAAGCTGTTGCTTTACCTTGATGTGATGCTCAAAGTGTTGCAAGGTTCTTAAGAACGAATATTTTTTGTAGATTTGAGATGATGAGAGTAATTATAACTGACAGGGGAAGTGATCCTGACTTTCTATCTAGAAGTAAAATGCGATGTATGCAATCATATGCTTAATTTCCTTAATAGTTATTCTTAATTTGCAACAAAGCCTAAAACTTGATTCAAAGCAAAAGCTAAATAAGTTTTCAACTATGAAACAATGAGAATACAATTATAATATTTAAATTTGGGATACT
>JXCR01145264.1:144804-171425 GCA_002079205.1 Phalaenopsis hybrid cultivar | reverse complement strand
TCTGTGATCAGGGGTATTTTCTAAAGATAAAATGATATTTAAAATAAAAACTTGATTTTTACCCTATTTTAAATATTTAAATAATTAAAAATTCATAAAAATCACAAAAATAATTAAACTCATGGAAATGTTCGAAATTGCTTCCGAATCACTTAGGAACAATTAGAATATTTTTCCTAATTTTCTAAATAAAGATATTTAATTTCAAAGCATAAAAATAATCTTTAAAAGCTAAAAATGAGTTTTTCACTAAAAATAATTCGAGTAAATAAAAAAAAAAATCATAAAATATAAAATTTGCTCCTCTGGGTTTGCAGACCTTAGAGAGATTTTTCAAAAATACAGAACTTATTTTTTCCCCACCAAAAATATTTTATTTTTATTAAATAACCCAGAACTTGAAATAATTTTAATAAATCACAGGGAATTTAAAAAATTATGAAATTCGATCCAAAGGCTTATCTAGTCTAGGTCTAGCTCCAATAAAAATTTTAAGGGATTAAAATTTACCTTGGTCAAGTTAGGAATTTTCTTTGAAAAATCCTATTTTAGCATGAAAATAATTACTTAAATTAAATTAAATTTTGAAATATCACATTTTCTCATCTGATGTCTTAATTGACCCATGAGTGAGGTAGGATAAAAATTTCAAAGTCATTTAAATTGAATTTGACAAATTATGAGTGTTAGAGCCTGAGGGGCAAATGTGTAATTTTAGAAATCTTGCCTTAATTAACATTTAAGCCTAATTCAAAGAGGGAAATGGGTAACCTCTGATCTTAATCAATTTATTTGATTCTTGAAACACAAGGGGTTTAATTGGTAGAAACCAATCTCACTTTCTTAATTAAGATTCATAAATTTCTAAAATATTAAAATTTGGAAGTTTATTAAAATTAGATGATCCAGGACTTCGGGGTATGACTTTTGAAGTCAATAACTAATCAATTTAATACCCCTATCTTGATTTTCAAATAAAATCCAAATCATGAATCATGACCACTTAAAGCTTAACCCTTTTCAAAACTAATCAAGACACTCACCTAGGTTTTAAGGGCTTAGTGGTGACTTAGGCTAAATCAAAACAAGGGTTAGAGAAATAAACATAATTAGATTAAACATCCTTGAAACACCACTAAGCTCAATTAGGTTTAAAAATTTGGCTAAGTGTTCAAATTAAACTAACTTGCTTCTTTAAGGGTCTTCACCCACATAATTTTCAAATTAAATGATAAATGATAATTACCCTATTCTTAGGGAAAATTGAGACATCAGTGCTCACTGAGTAATAAGGGTATTTACAAGATGAACCATTGAGCAACTTAATAAGTTTAAATGGACTCGAGGCCTTTCACCAATTGGTGAGAGGGACGCATGGACCTCCTTCCCCCTCCTAACTTGTTGGATACCTCGGAGGCCTATTAAACTTAATATTTTTCGCTCAATGAAATCATCCTTAAGTAAACTTTTGAGGACTAACCAAGATATGACATGGGGTTAAGAAAACTACCAAAATTTTACCTTTCCTGCTCTTCATAAACTGCCTTAACATGCATTTTATGTTTCGGGTGGTGGAACGAGAAGACTTTCTAGGTACACTTTTACAGTTTTCAGCGTTATCTTTCTTTTACTTTCATACTGTTCTTTTATACCTGCAAATTTGCATGCTAAACAACGATGTCACCCTGCATGAAAACTAAAACCATAAGAATATCCACATAACCATAACCAAAACCAGAATTAAAATCAACCAAGATAAAATTCACCGCCACAACACTCAAAATATAAAACAACTCAAAATTTATTCACAAACATCACATAAAACTACAACTTCAACTAAATTAAGACATCTCTACTGGATGATCGGGAATCCCTCAGAGGAGGTAACCTACGGTTGCTAACGAGGCTTCCCACGGTCTAAATAAAATTATGGAACTCATTAAGTTAGGTTTAGTAAGTTCATTTGCACTAAGTGAATCCAATAGAAAATAGTGATGCTGGAAAGAGGGAACCGTAGGATCCTAACTGGTGTCGCTCTAATCAACTTTGATATACCCTCCTAAAATTTAAAGAACTTCAACCATAGGCCAATTGATTTGACATTATAACTTGACACACTAGATAACTCAAACTTATCGCGGCAAGGAGCTTGGAGCTAGCATGGTGGGCAGCACGACCATCTTCAACAGCAAAACCTATCTTTCCCAGCTAAACCAATCTTCCTTAGACTTAAACAACAAAGCCATAGGACTTCAAGGTTGTTTTTATTGCAACGTAAATCCTCACCTTATCTTTAGGCCTTTGTATAGCCCTGCTATACAATATAAGCCCTAAAACGTAAATCCTCACCTTATCTTTAGGCCTTTGCATAGCCCTGCTATACAATATAAGCCCTAAACGTAAATCCTCACCTTATCTTTAGGCCTTTGCATAGCCCTGCTATACAATATAAGCCCTAACACATAAATCCTCACCTTATCTTTAGGCCTTTGTATAGCCCTGCTATACAATATAAGCCCTAACTCAATCCTCACCTTATCTTTAGGCCTTTGCATAGCCCTGCTATACAATATAAGCCCTAACTCTTCATAGTATTCCGAGGTTATTGTTTGTCACGACCTAAATCCTCACATCTTCCAGGCTATTTGTGTGATCATTTCACACAAATATAAGCCCTAACTAATAAAATTGGCAAGATGAAATACCCAAATATTTCTCCTCAAAACTGAACCCAAACATTAGGATAGCTTGGGAAGTCTCCGAGGTTCTCCTTTGGATCCATGACATCCGTTAGTTCTTCTTCTTTTGGATTCTACAATAAAATGTTTCAAATTTGAACCAATCCCCTTTCACACCTCTACGTCTGATTTCATTGAAGAGTCCTGCTCTTTGAAATTCCTTGAAGATAATATTTCTTGATTTTTATTGAGAGTCTTTTTAGGTGGCTTTGGTCATTTATAATATAATTAACTATAGGGGCTTGCCCTTATACGAAGCATGTCCAAACCCAGCTTAATATAAACCATATTTAATCCTTTATAATAAATAGGGGAACTTGTCGGTAAATACAAAGGTTTCGTAGAACAAACGAATGTCATACTTTCCTTAGTTTGTTTGATCGAGGCTCATCCTCAAGTCTTGTATTTATCCTTTGAACAGGATTTGAGGTACAGTGCTCTTTTATTTTAAACTATGAAAAATATGGGGTCAGTTTGATACTTCAACGTCCTTCTAAAGCGGGCGATGGGATTTCAATTCTGATGACCGACAACTTCTTATGGGAAACTCCCCACAAACCAACCTGAAATAACGCTGACAACTTCTGGCGGCTCTACTGGGGACACGCCTTTCTCTCCATACAAATCAAGAAATATTATCTTCACACATCGGTAAAATGTCCATGTCCCTCTTGGACTAGATTACCCTTCTTTCGTTCGCATACCTTACTCATTTATATCTTGGGAAAGTACAGCTGACTCCTTGGACTTCAGGGCTAGCTGTTCAACCATCTTTGAATAAAGGGGTTCAGAAGGCCATAAAGTATCTTTAATGGACACAACACAACTTCATGTGGGGTCGGGACCCCAATAGGTGTATCGGTGGACTAATTGCACCTGGGCATTTTCTGTCATTAATTAGGTCGCGCACTGGGTCCTATATATTTTTTTTACATCTCCCTTCCAAATTTGATTTGCTACTTTGCGAATTAAACAAGATCATGTTGTGTTGTGTGCACTTTGAAATATTATTTAAATTTTACACCTTTTTGAACAAAGATGTCAAAATTACCCATAAATTAAGACCCGCACGGTCTACAGATTAACCTCTATTTTTAGTACTTGCACTAAATATTTCGAGGTTTTTAGCCATATAGCTAACCATAAAACTATCTATTTTAAAGCCCGCCGTAATGGCCTACCCAACGCTGACCTTTTTCTGCAATCTGCCAACAGACCGCAGCGCCCGTAACGTCGCTCCTACCATCAAGTTCGGAGCTGAATTTGAAGACCTCGAGGTTATGCTCGGGAAAGCCCCGTTCGTGGAAATGAAGATCGCTGCTCCGGAAGTGCAAGAGCCGTCTGTAGAATTCAGTTTGAAGTCCCTTCAGGACTTCCCTACCTGCAAGAAGGCTAAAGCTACTGTCATCAAGCCTGCTTCCTATATTTGACATGAAATTTCCCCTCGTATGAAAAATGAAATTTTGAAGGATGTTAAGTCCGTTAGAAAATCTCATAACTCAACTATAAAGTTACCTACCTGTGTTCCCGTCTGGCTCCATTTCGGAAACCGAGTTGATACTGCTATACTCACCACCGACCATGCCACCACCAAGACCGCAGGTTGCTGGTCGATTAAGTCAAGATTGGGTCCGAGAAGTTTACTAGTCATTCCTGCAATCACGGAAAGAAAGACAAGATGATTACCTGACACTGTAGCCGATCTACACTACGGGGAGCATACCTTCCCTTGACATACCGATGTCTCTACTAAGACATTCCATCCTGAGACATCATCGTCAAAGAAGAGGAGGGTATGGTTACCTAAGGTCGCTGCACCGATACAGTTCAGTGAGCCTGCAAGACAGGAAGTAAAACTAGTGCCTGAAATATCTGACATCGTCGTAGCAATAGCCAGCAAGATGAAGGAATAAGTAGAGGATTGCCATCAAGGTCCTCCAGATCTTAAAACAATCAAGGAATCAATAATTGAGGAAAAAGTTGAGAAACTCATGATTGAGATTTTTGAGTTAGCTCGAGAGCATAATAATTGAGGAAAAAGTTGAGAAACTCAGGATAGAGATTTCTGAGTTAGCTCGAGAGCATGATTTCTGAGTTAGCTCGAGAGCATGGAGTTTCCGTCAATAGTGACAATGAAGATTTTGATTATAGTGATTACTTGGAGAAAGATTTCATGGATGTCCATGTGATCGAAACCAGAGCTACCACATCTGCGCGCGAGGCTCAACCTCAAACTGAAGAGAATGCCGTAGATGAGCTGCGTAGGGTTATCCTCCTAAGGGATGAGCAAGTTGTTCTACTGGAGAAAATAATAGAAGAGATGACTGCAGCTATGACCGCCATGACCACCATTCAGGGGCAATCACAAGCACCAAGATTGGCTTCTCCAGAGATTAATCAGTCAGAAATCATACACATCGCAGATGAAAGAAGGGAGGCTACTTTGACAGACAAAGATGATCAAGCAATGAAGGATTCTCCATCAGGTGCCATACAAGAAAAATAGTTCAAGCAAATGGTTGAACAAGTACGGGATGCCTTAGCCCAGTCCAAGGGCGGTGCATCAATTCTAAAGGGTTGACCTTACACAGAGGAGTTTGGTGTCGTCCCTTTCCCCAATTTTGTGGCCCTAAACTTTAAGATATTCAATGAGACTGGAAATCCCAGACAGCACATAGCACATTTCCTATCCAGTTGTGGCAACACGAGAAATAATGAAGCTCTACTCTGCCAACAGTTCGTCAACATCTTGTCAGGGATTTCTTTCGACTGGTATGCTGACTTGTCCAACAGGTCAGTTAAAACATTTTCTGAGTTGGAACAGTTGTTTGTGAAAAGATTTGCTGGGGCGCAACATCATGTGTCTATTGGAGAGCTCATGATGGAGAAGCAGAAGCCTAGTGAAACCTTGGCAGACTATATTTTCAGGTGGAGAAACCTTAACATGAAATGTGAACCTCAGCTACAGGAACATCAAGCGATTAAAATTCTACTCAAAAGAATTCTTGGGCCAGTAGCTTTCATGCTTAAGGGACTCACCATCAAATCCTTCGAGAAGCTAGTCAACAAAGCCAGCAGTCTCCAAGAAGAAATGAAGCACATGGAGCCACATGAAAAGGCTAAGGAAACCAGAGTGTTCGAAAAGAAATCAAGGGTAGTCACAACTGTCGACAAAGGAAAGCAGCCGATAAAAGTATATGCAGAAGAGCATCGCTAGTCTTTGTCACAGTACTCTCAGAAACAAAACAGTCAATCCAACTAACGGCTGTCTCAGGGGGGATCACCTCGAACAGCGGGTAAGAGAATATCCCTTTTAGAGCGACAAAAAGTTGTTTATTTCTTTAAAGATGAAGCTGTACCAAAAATATTCAGAAGCCTGATGAAGAAACTAGAATTCAACTTGCCTGATCCAAAGAAACCCGAAGAGGTGGATAAGAAAAATGAGCCGAATTATTGCTCGTATCAGCAGTTACTTGGGCACACTATAGACAAGTGTTTCGTCTTTAAAAACTGGCTTGAGAAGAAACTCAATGAAGAGAATATAACTATCCCGAAGGAGTATTTGAGAGAACCTGGAAAATGTTCCATAAACATGATTTCAGCTGAGTCAATCTCCCCAATTGATCCATATATCAGAACTGATGGATGGAGTACAACTTGGGATGAACTCAAGAGGGTCCTCAACCGAATACAGGATTCATCGAAACAAGCTTCTAGGAACATCGAAGAAAGATGGAATGAGGTATGGAGCAGATCATCCAAAAAGATACTGAACAAGCTACAGTCTGCATAAAAACAAGCCTCCATTCAGAGTCTACAGCATACCGAGCCCAAGATGAAGGTTTCGCTAGAAAATTCGTTATCTTCAACGACAAAGAACAAGAAAAAGAAAAGCATCACTGCCAAGATTGATAGCACAGGGGGTAGGATAGGGGCTACCTCTATAAGACTGGTTGTCTCGGATTTGGGGAAGAAAATCCTCGAACCCATGACTTTGTATGATTATCTTTTTGTCCCTCAAGGGTCTTATGAATATAATGATTGTGATTTTTGCTACGTTTTGACTATTTTTGGTAATAACAAAATTGATTATGACCGATCTAGCTGCAATCTCAATCCCCAAAACAATCCTCAAATTGCACTTGAGTCTGATGAACTCTTTTTCAAAGCCAGAGAAGAACTCAATGATATCTCTTAAGACAACACCGATAACGAAGAGCCAACTCTTGAGCGTCATGGTGCACGGTTTGCCATCAACTTAGACCTCTCTAACGAAGAGGAAAAGACACCAAAAGATTCAACAATGATATCTGAAGAAGAAGAAGTCACATAAGTCACCTTAAGGAGCGAAAAAGTGTTACCACCAAGAATAGCTCCAACAGACAAAGGAAAACAGATAATGACTCGAGCAGAGATACCCCCACCTCCGCCAGTGAAAGAACCACATAATTAAGACAAAATCAGAGGACCATGCAAAGTAGACTACAACGTGCTAGCTCATCTTAGGAAGTTGCCTGCCCGACTAAGCATCTACGATGTTCTGATCTTGTCAAAGGAGATGAGAGAATCTCTGGTTACAGCTTTGCTTGATCCAGAAATTTGCTTAGCTCAGTTGGCTAGAACATCCTCAGATGAAGTTTGCTTGTCGAAAGAACATTCAGGGGTAACCTTTACAGATGATGACTTACAGCTCGATACCGCCGACCACAACCGTCCGCTCTACATCACGTCACCATTGCAAATTTGTGCTGTCCAGAGTTTTAGTGGATCCTGGAGCATCTCTTAATTTAATGAGTCTACGCAGATTTGTGTTATCCAGAGTTTTAGTGGATCCTGGAGCATCTCTTAACTTGATGAGTCTATAGACGTTAGCATATTTGGACTTTGATGTTCAGGAGCTCATCCCTGATAAGATGATGGTAAGATGATTCAACCAAAAGGGAGAAAGAGTGGATCAATTACATTACTTATGAAGGTTGGAGAACTCGTAACAACCGTTAAATTTCATATCATTGATGTCAATTACATTACTTATGAAGGTTGGAGAACTCGTAACAACCGTTAAATTTCATATCATCAACGCCGAGACTTATTTTAACGCTCTGTTGGGTCAACCATGGATTCATGAGCACAATATGAATCATCTCTACATCAGTGCATTAAATATCGCAAAGATGGTCAAGAAAATTGCATCAAGGGAGATCTACAACTATTTTCAATACATGAAGTTGGTTTCCATAAAGATGCTGCCTACCACGCGCCTCCAAAGAAGACTGACTTCTCGCGTGAGATTTTGAAAAACAAAGATGAAGATTTAAAATGATCATAAAAAGGAGGCCAGACAACTCCACTTCAACAACCTTTTACCACTCCCTTACAACGAGTTGGTGGAGGTTCTTCTAGTTCACACACCCGAGGTCGAGGCCGGGGACGCGGACGAGGAAAGATCAGTTTAATTGTTGAAAGGACTAGCCCAACCATCAAAATTGGTGATGAAGACAGTTCTGAAGATGAAATAATGATGACAAAGCAGAAGAAACCTCAGTAAGAGATATCCCTAGAAGATACAGAGAGGATTGAATATGAAACAATGTATGATCGGATAAACCACTATGTGAATACTATGACCCTTAATCCGATTCTTTCGCAAAAGGTCGAGAGTTTAGAGGTCAAGGAAGTCCGTAGTGTTGGTTCAAAGCAGATAAAATTTTACCTTACTTCTACCACTACTGAGCTTGAAAAACATGTAAATTTGGATGTTGATTCTAATGAATTAATGGAATTGACTTTTGGTTACTTCTCACCTTGTGTTCAAAAGTTAATTCAACAAGGACACTTACCAAAAAAAATGTCAAAAGATAAATTTCAACTTTTTAAAAAATTATGGAATACTAAAAGTCGAACTCCTAATTCAAAAGAAGGTCTCGGATTTGGTACAGTTGGATCGGTCAATGATTTTGAATTTCGCATGGTTGTTACAAGTGAGTCAGAAGAGGATTGTCTCGATAGAGAGGATGATTCTATTGATCAAAATGCTCCGCCAGAATTTGAGGAAGAAATTAAATCCACTGTCGATGAATTGAAAGAGATTAACTTCGGGACTGAAGAAGGACCTCGACCTACAATTATAAGTTCTCTACTTGATGACGAAGAATCTGCAGAATTGGTCAAACTATTAATAGAATTCAAAGATTGCTTTGCATGGAGCTACGATGAAATGTCAAGGCTGTCAGCAGAGGTTGCAATCCATAAACTTGGGGTGGACAAGAATGTAATCCCAGTAAATCAAGCTCCAAGGAGAATGTACCTTGAAATAGAACAACAAGTCATCGCCGACGTGAAGAAGTTGATAGATGCCAACTTTATTAAAGAGGAACAGTACCCCACGTGGTTAGCCAATATTGTACTGGTTAAAAAGAAAAATGGACAGATCCGCATTTGTGTCAACTTCAGAGATTTGAACAAGGCATGTCCAAAAAATGAGTTTCCACTACCTATACAAGAGATGATGGTAGACATCTCTTCGACACATGAGATTTTCTCCTTTATGGATGGATCATCGGGATATAACCAAATTAAGATTGCTCTCCAGGATGCAGTGCTTACAGCTTTCAGAACACTGATTGGAATTTTTTGCTACACAGTGATGTCGTTCGGCCTAAAGAACGCCGGAGCAACATATCAACGTCTAATGACGAAGATTTTTTATGACCTCATTCATAATCAAGTAGAATGCTACGTGAATGATCTGGTCATCAAAAGTAAACAAAAAATAGACCATCTGTACGATTTGAGGATCGTGTTTGAACGGTTACGAAGATATGACCTTAAAATGAATCCCTTAAAGTGCGCCTTTGGTGTCACCTCCGGGAAATTTCTACGATTCATTGTCTGTCATCGCGGAATTAAGATCGACCGGCGTCACCTCCGGGAAATTTCTAGGATTCGTTGTCCGTCATCGGGGAATCGAGATCGATCTGGAAAGATTAAAGCTATCTTGGAAATGCCTCCCCTTAAAACCTTGAAACAGCTACGTTCCTTCCAGGGGAAGTTGGCATATCTGACATGCTTTATTTAAGGTGTCAGCCTTTCTCGGCATTGATTAAAAAGGATGCCAAATTTATTTGGGAAGAGAAATGGCAGCGGGCCTTTGAGGACGTTAAATAATATTTAATGACACCTCCTGTTTCGGTAGCCCTTATCCCAGGGAAACCATTGATAATTTATACCGCGGCTTTAGATGACTAACTTGGAGCCCTCTTAGCCCAAGTCAATGAGGAGGGAAAGGAAAATGCGCTCTACTACTTGAGTCGTGTCTAATACCATCGAAGGTAAGGTATCCACCTATTGAGAAATATTGATTAATTTTCGCCATTTAATACCAATGGAGATAAGGTATCCACCTATTGAGAAGCATTTTCTGGCGTTAATTTTTGCCGCTCAAAAGCTTAGACATTACATGCTTTCTCATAAGATCACCCTAATTTCGAAAGTTAATCCATTGCAATATTCGATGACCCGACCAACACTCTTCGGATGTTTAGCGGGATGGCCAATGATCTTATTGCCATTTGATATACTTTTTGTGCCCCTTCGTGCTATCAAGGGACAAATTTTGGCAGACTTTCTCGCTGCACACCCACTGCCAGCTGGGTCCTCTCTCAACGATAGGTTACCAGACGAGCAAATAATATAAATGGAATTTTCTAGTGCGCAGCGCTGGGAAATGTACTTTGATGGTGCTTCGTCAGCTAGGAAAGACAAAGGATCAGGAACTGTTATACCAGGCAAGGCAGGGATCAGTTTGATCTTTATTACTCCAGATAAGGGTATGTTGAGGTTCTGATACCACCTGACAGAGTCGTGCACTAACAATGAAGCAGAATATGAAGCTTTAATCACCGGATTAGAGTTGGCAATCTCAATGGATATAACAAACATTGTCATTTATGGTGACTCTCAACTTATCATCCAGCAAGTCGTCGGACAATACAGAATTTTGAAACCAAGAATAGTAGAGTACCATCAGCACACGATGAAGCTCCGGGAACCGATTCCTGAATTGACTTTCTACTGGATTCCTCGGGGAGATAATGCCCATGCCGACGCTCTAGCAAAACTCGCTAAGGAAATGGTGTGTCCCCCGGAGGATTTCATTGAAGTCACGGTGTAAGGAAGACGAGTCTTGTCTCAAATGACTTTGAAACTCTACGCAAACTTGGAAATGAAGAAACAATAAACACAGTTGCAGACATCAACAAAGATTGGCGTAATCCATTAATAGAATATTTGAATACTGGAAAGCTGCTAGAGGACAAGTCTGAGGTGCACCACATCACAAGAAGGGCCATGTATTACTCCCTGGTGAGAAATGTTCTCTACAGAAGATTGTTCAACCAAATATGGCTACGGTGTTTGAGCAGAGCTGAGGCACAGAATACTGTTAAAGACGTACATGCCGGATTTTTTGGCGCTCACCAGTCGGGACCAAAAATGAAAATGAAGATAAAAAGACTCGGATATTATTGACCAGCAATGATGTTCGATACAACCAGAAGATGTCACCAATGCCAAGTGCATGGGGTGGTCTTACACCAGCCTCCGAACGTGCTGCACCCAACTGTTGCCTCATGGTCATTCAAGTGTTGGGGCACAGACATAATAGGTCTGATAGACCCTCCATCTTCTAAAGGATACAGGTTTATACTTGCTGCTACAGACTACTTCTCCAAATGGGCAGAAGCAGTACCGTTACGTGAGGTTACGACACAACACATCCTTCAATTTTTCAACAGCCAAATTGTCTACTATTTCAGAGTACCACGAAGAATAATCTCTAACAATGGGACAGCTTTTAAAAGCACAAAGATCAACAATTTTGTCAGAAGATATGGGATAGATTGGAGATACTCTACAATTTACTATGAAAGATCAACAATTTTGTTCAGAAGACATGGGATAGATTAGAGATACTCTACAATTTACTATCCCAGAGCAAATGGTCTGACTGAACAGAAGACATGGGATAGATTGGAGATACTCTACAATTTACTATCCCAAAGCAAATGGTCTGGTTGAAGCTTTCGACAAGACACTGGTAAAAAATTTGAAGAAAACACTGGATGAAAATAAAAGAGATTGACATAACAAACTGTTAGAAGCCTTGTGGGCCTACTGGATGACTTTTAGGACTCCCACTTAGTGTACACCTTATATGCTCGTGTACGGGATCGAGGTCGTACTACCGCTAAAATCCATACGCCATCTCTCAGAATCGCCGTTGTCAACCAATTCACAATGGAAGAAAGCGCAATACTCAGACTTGAAGAACTTAAGAGTCTCGAGGGAAAATGATTGGAAGCACGTCAACATTTGGAGCTCTACCAGGTAAAGATGGTACAAGCCCATGACAAATTGGTCCGCCCAAGGACATTCAAAATTTGTGACCTCGTACTTGTGCTTAAAAGACCTATTCTTACTCGCCGCAAAATATGTGGAAAGTTTGAGCCAACTTGGGAGGGACCATTTGTCGTTGAGAAGGTCTATACAGGAGGAGCCTACCAGTTAGTGGACTTCCGGGGTGAAAGACCCATGTTACCGATAAATGGACGATACCTGAAAACCTATTACGCAGCCTGATGCCGCCTGCCTCCGCTTGCCTCTGCTTGCTTTGAAACTTTGAAACTTTGATTGTTTAGGGTTATCTATGTGGCCATATATATTTGATCGAGTTCCCAAATTTTAAATTAATCTTCAATATAATGAAAATTTTGAGAAGATTTTTGAACTTCACACATTCTCTTTTCTACTTTTGAGTTAAAATAAATCTCACACATAAAATGAGTAATCCTTTTCATCAAAATAAACTAAAATTTACTTTAATGAATATTTTGTTTTGTTCTTGTTCATGCCAAACTTAGGCCCACTGACGTTTCTTTCTGTCGCCTGTAGAAAAATGTCAGGACAAAGGTTGATCTTTGCCTTCCAAGACGGCTGGAACCTCGCACTGAATGAAGTGATGGCGCCGCAAGGAGGTGTCATAGATTTCAACATGGATTTCAACCAAATTAATATAACCTATGAGGGTACTCTAATGGATGTAGTCAACAATAAAGAAAAGGAGGGACTGCCTTCACTGTTGAGGGTGTCCACTCAAGACGATGTGTCACGCAAATGTAAAAACGTGATAGCGGAACAAGATCCGATGAAGGGGCCCAACCGACTGCTCTCCATGATAGCTACTCCAGCAATGGGCCTGATAGCTGCCCATAGTGAACAACTATCGAATACTCTGCTCTGCAAAACGCAACACAGAAATGCAAGCTAAAAGAAACAGAGAGCCTTTCTGCGACAGGAACGCAAGCACTAGAGAGACGTAAGCAGTTTTCTTACCCCTATTCTTGAGGGACATATTTACAATCCAAATCTGAGAGAAACTTCTGCCAGCCTGCCCACTACAGATGAAGAGTCAGGATTTGTGACAGAATCAGATGTCCCCCCGGTCACAGATATCTTGTGCAGAGGTTGCCCAAAAGGCAACGTTGAGGTACCAAACGGGATATAAGTTACGGGCGCTTTTTTAGAAGGCCCGGACTGCAACGTTCTGCATCTACAGCATTTCAGTACATTAGAAGAATACACTTCAAGCACCAACGAGTCTCAGACTCCAAATTTCGTGGCAAATGAATCGTATGTCCCACTGGGGACGGATCAGCGCGGACCATGAAGCCCAGGATCCTACATCCCACTTGAGGCTGAATCTCATATTCCGGATTGACCAGCACCAGTTTGGGTTTCCGCCGAGGCCTGGAAGAAGGAATGCCCCAGGTAGCTGCCAACTCCTGGTATGGTAGAATACTACAAAATAAGCAAAGTAAATAAAAGAGAATTCGAGTTCTATGAGGAAGTTCAAGGAAAGTTTGTTAACATATTGGAGGGCCTGGAGCTATATACCAGGGTTTTCTCTGAAGCTGATGAAAGAAGCATTCTGGACTGCATCTTCAATTTAAGAGATAAAGGTCGAGCGGGCCTTCTCATGGAGAGAACATATTCTAAGCCGAAGAAATGGATGCGGAGAAAGTGAAGAATCACCATCCAATGTGGCTGTTGCTACAATTTTACAAACGACAGACAGAGAAATCCACGACCAAGTGGATCTGTTACCACCAATGATAAAATAGTGGAATATTCTACCCGCTACTTGCATTCCTAACAGTTGCATCATCAACATTTATGAAGAAGATGACTGCATTACCCCACACATCGACCATCATGATTTGGGAGGCCTTTCTGCACGGTCTCGTTCATGAGTATGAGCAATATTCTATTTGGAAAAGAAATTGATATAGTCGGCCTGGGCGAATTCAGAGGAGCTCTGGAGATTCCTCTTCCAGTTGGTTCAGTACTTGTTTTCAAGGGCAACGATGCAGATGTTGCCAAGCATTGCATTCCAAGAGTACGACACCGTAGGATGTCTATAACCTTCCGCAGAATAGATGATGGTAAAATACCATATGGATTCCAGTAGGACCCAGATTTGGAGGAGTTATTTCCTTACAAGCTATGAGAAGGTTGTACCTCTATGTACATGCGAAGGGAACTCTTATCCTGGAGCATGACTTAGAAGGTTTGCTTGATTAGGAGCACAACATACCAGGCACAGAGGGTTTACTTGCTTTCTTTTAACAGCATGACATGTATGTGATGTAATCAGTCTAAGATGTACTCATATCATGAGATCATTCTCAATGTATTTCAACATGGATTACATGATGTACCTTTTGAGGCATTAGCTTATGTTTGATCTGTAGCATCTTTACTGAAGCAGATTAATGAAAATTTCTCTCAAATTGTGTCTTTTTGTCAATTGCCTTTTTTTACGATGGATGAAAGCCGCGAACCATGCGATGGTTCATAATTTCAATGAACAAAGAACGAAACAATAAATCTTCAACAACGAACAAAACACAAATGAAAAAATAACATAAATGAGTGAATAACAAAACAAATTTCTTTTTAAAATCAACCTATTAAAATTAAAACTTAAAAAAAAAACAAACAAATTTTGAAAAATTAAATTGTGATAAAAACAACAAGAAAATAAAACAAACCTATTGAGTAGATTCTTCCGCTTTCGGAATTTTCGACTCTTTGTGCGCGCAACACAACCAACGTTATCTACATTAACTCTCTGCAGGTCCTCGTAGAATTTAACATTCTGCACAAAACTCCACAAGTCTTCTTTAAAATGAACCTCTTCACATGACACACTTCTGCAAATTCAATGTCATAAGCTTTGTAAATTTCAATCCTCTCATCTTTGGATTAATACCTACATTTCAATTCTATCATCTTTGAATTGATACTTATATTTCAATTCTCACTTCTAAATCAATCCTACATTTCTGATTTATTACATTTAAGGTTGGTCCTACCATTCCGACACTTTCTTTTGAGAATTGACCTACATTTCAATTCTCATTTCTGATTCAGTCCTACATTTCTGATTCATTACATTCGAGTTCGGTCCTTACATTTCGACGCTTTCCTTTGAGAATTGTCCTACATTTCAATTCTCAATTTTGAATCAGTCCTACATTTTTGATTCATTACATTTGAGGTCGGTCCTTACATTCTGACACTCTCTTTTGAGAATTGAGTTACATTTTAATTCTCACTTCTGAATGAGTCCTACATTTCTAATTCATTACATTTGAGGTCGATCCTTACATTCTGACACTTTCTTTTGAGAATTGACCTACATTTCAATTCTCCTTTCTGAATCAGTCCAACATTTCTGATTCATTACATTTGAGGTTGGTCCTTACATTCCGAAGCTTTTCAATTGACCTACATTTCAATTCTCACTTCCGAATCAGTCCTAAATTCTGATTCTTCACATTTGTTGACCTACATTTCAATTCTCACTTCTGAATCAGTCCTACATTTCTGATTCATTACATTCGAGATCGGTCCTTACATTCTGACGCTTTCCTTTGAGAATTCACCTACATTTCAATTCCCATTTCTGAATCAGTCCTACATTTCTGATTTATTACATTCGAGATCGGTCCTTACATTCCAACACTTTCTTTTGAGAATTAACCTACATTTCAATTCTCACTTCTGAATCAGTCCTACATTTCTGATTCATTACATTCAAGGTCGATCCTTACTTTCCGACACTTTTTTTTGAGAATTGACCTACATTTCAATTCTCACTTTTGAATCAGTCCTACCTTTCTGATTCATTACATTAGAGGTTGGTCCTTACATTCCGACACATTTTTTTTAGAATTAACCTTCATTTTAATTCTCATTTCTTAATCAGTCCTACATTTCTCATTCATTACATTTGAGGTCGGTCCTTACATTCCGACGCTTTCCTTTGAGAATTGACCGACATTTCAATTCTCACTTCTGAATCAGTCCTATATTTCTGATTCATTACATTCGAGGTCGGTCCTTACAATCTGACACTTTCTTTTGAGAATTGACCTACATTTAAATTCTCATTTTTGAATCAGTCCTACATTTTTGATTCATTACATTCGAGGTCGGTCCTTACATTCCAACGCCCTCTTTTGAGAATTGACCTATATTTCAAATCTCATTTCCGAATCAATCCTACATTTCTGATTCATTACATTCGAGGTCGGTCCTTACACTCCGACTCTCTTTCTCTCTCTCTCTTTACCTTTTTGAATTGATATCTAAATTTCAATTCCCACCTCGGGGTCAGCACTTACATTTAGACTCCCATCCTTTGAAAATTTTCGAAATTTCATAACTCAAAGTCCACTCTCCAATCCTCAGTGAGAGTCTCTACTTCTCGACTTGATTAAGCACACACCTGCTAATTCCCCGGCAGAAACAAATCACACACACAACTCTACACATACTTCCGAGTTTGTTAACTTAGGAATTTGTATTGATTTTTATCTGATCTCATCGGTCAACACCAATACACGCGGTGTGCTTTCCAAGCACACCCCACCTATTGGGGGTCCATTTGTTGACCTCAATTTTGGGTTGAGGTTCAGTTTTTCTGAATTATATAATTGTTGACCTCGTTTTTTGTTGAGGTTTAGTTTTTTCTTCTTTAGTTAAATAATATTAGTATTGTTGACCTCAATTTTGGTTGAGGTTTAGTTTCCTGACAAAATGAGTGATGCCCTCATTTTTGGTTGAGGTTTAGTTTTTCCTCTTTAATAGCCTAGGTTCTAGCCATATGACTTTTTCTGTTGACTATTCCTAGAAAACTAGATATGGAACCCTCACCATTAGAAATTCCAAATTCTTCTTCCTTCAACTTGAAGTTCCACATATTGCTCTCAATCTCTAGCACTTAGTAGGTGGGGTCATTGTGGGGGTAACTCAAGATGAGTCACCCTTAGGACTGCTGGACCTTAAGGTTGACCTTGGGTGTTGGTCTGGAGCTAAGGCACTTACTACACTTATCTACACCCACATTCACTCATAACCCTAAACTCAAATTTCTAGCCTAGATCCCTTGATCTTTTGGGATACTCATGTAGATGGTCCCCTAAACCTACTAGCCCTAAGGATATGGTTTGGCCAAGACCACTATGTAGAGGACCCAAAATGGGATTCTCATTGGTCCATTGCTTGTTGGTAATGATTGGTACCTTGCTCTTACCAAAATACCCATCTTGGCCTTTTACCCTAAAACACCCCCAAATTACCAAAATACCCCTCTTGGACCTAAAATTCCAAAAATTCCAAAAGTTCCTAGAAAACCCCAATTAATTCCAAATATTCCTAATTTCATTTCTCTCAACTACCACATGACACAGTTTGGCCAATTTGACCATCTTTAAGCAAAACCCCAAATTTGCCTTTAAGGGCCCAAATTTCCCCAAATCCAATTCAAATGTCCACCAATTTGATCTCAATTGAATTCAATTCCAATCCTAAACTCAAATTCACTTTTTATATGACCAAAATAAACCAAATCCAAGCTTAATTGGTCCATGATTTGAGCCCAATTTTGAGTTAGGTTAAAACCCCAATTTTGACCATATGACCTAATCTCACCAAATTAAACCCATAGCCTAGTCAATTTGCCTCAATTAATGTTGAAAAATCTTTATGACATTCCTATAAATCAAAATAAACTATCAATTGACCTTGGTGAAGTCTCAAATCCATTTGATTTCGACCTAAATCCAGAATTCCCAAATTTAGCCCCAAATTGGCTAAGTCGCCAAATTTCACCCAATTGATTGCCTTAGCCTCCAAATTGGCATCCAATTTATGCTGGAAACTCTTCATGAATTGATTTCCTTAACCCCCAAATTGGCATCCAATTCATGTTGAAAACTCTTCATGAGGTCCCTATTGACCATTAAAAAGTCCCTAAATTTCACCCAATTGATTGCCTTAACCTACAAATTGGCATCCAATTCATGTTGAAAACTCTTCATGAGGTCCCTATTGACAATTTACAATAATCAATTTGGACTTAGCCCAAGGCTAACCCAAGCTAGACCCAAGCATAGCCCAACATGAACAAATTGATTAATTTTCAAAATTCCATCAAATTGGAACTCAAAACCACACCCATCCTTCACCAAAGTTGTTCCTTATGATCATATACACCAAATTCAATAATCAATTGGGACAATTTCCATGGCTAGCCTAATGCAAACCCAAGTTTTGGTCATTTGCACCCACTTGGACCCTTGCACTAAATGTGACCTAAACACCCTAAAGCCACCAAATTAACTCCACCACAACCATTAGTTGGACTTAGTGACCAGTCCAAAAACCATGAAATCACCTAAATCAAGCCATGGACCAAAGGTCCCCCAAATTAAGGGATCTTATTTAAAAAAATGCACATGCTTAAGATATCTTTGCCAAATCAAAGCACATTTGCATTAAATTGTTGTGTTGGATTCCTCTTGGTTTCCTGAGCTCCTAGCCACCTCCCCCTAGCCGGTCGGCCAGCCTAGTGACTGGAAAAGCCCAAAACCAAGAGCAACTCCCATTGCATCTCACCAAAATCAAACCTAGAGGCCAACTCATCCAAATCAAATTGAGAGCTCCTCTGCCCTCCACTTAAGCACCACAATGCACCCAAACTTATGCCCTGAGAGCCACCACATGACTATTTTTATAAAAACTCACCTCCCACGACCATGGGAGAGCCATGACAACCACCATAACCCCATTTATATAAAAAGCCACCTCCACGGCCATGAGAAGGAGATGAAATTTTCTTAGAGAGGCCTCTCCAAACTTCACACAGAGCTTCCCTAAGATCCCCTCAGTTCATTCCAACCATTTTTCCTCACCCATTCACATTACCCGAGCTCAATTTTTAGCTTAAAACCTTGCCGGAAACTAGGACAAAACCTAATACACCTCCACAGTCCATCAAATACAAATTAACTTCACCCACACCTTTATAATAGTGAAAGAAGCTAAAGCCCCATCTAATACGCCTTCCACAGAGCCTCTACCATAGCTCTAGACCAATACATGAAATCGAGCTTGGTCGAATTCATATCTAGGTCTTACACCAAGACCAGGGACTCAATTCCTAGCCTCCTTGGACCCCAACAAACATGTCGAGCACTTTTGATTGAAGCCTCTCTTCTCAGAGCAAAGGTATAAAACTTCTCCTCCTCTCGATCTTATTTTGATTCTCCATTTACATAGGCTTGATTTCATGGTATATTAACCATATGGATGTGTTCTTTTCACTTAGACGAGTCCATAAGATAAAACCCGAGGTGATTTGGTTGAGTCTAGGATGAGATCATAAAGTTTTAGTGTTGACGGGCATGGGATCATTCTATCGGGGACGATGATGGGGAGCCGTTCGATCAAGCGTGTATCAGATGAACGAGGGATATTGAGCCGGACAGCGCTTCCGGACATAAACCGTGGGCCGAGTCATCAACTACGTGGACAGCGGCGTCCAACCAGAGCACGCCACGTATGCCTTCAGACCTGCCTAGAATCTAGTTAGCATGCACGATTAAATAGATAAATAGGGCTTTTCTTATTTATTTAAATACCCTTAACTTAGAAAATTCATAATTAAATAGATAAATAGGGCTTTTCTTATTTATTTAAATACCCTTAACTTAGAAAATTCATAACATTGTGTAGAAAAATCAAAAAAATAAACTAAAAATACCCTCTTGCTCAATGAATAGAGAAGAACAATGTTGAATAAACTTCAAGTCCATTTAATGCACATTTTATTTTTAATTAATTAAACATTGTTTGGGATCATTTAATTCTCTATGCATATTGGCACATCATCTTAGCTTGGAATTTTGGCATGTTGTAGCCTCTATCAGGGGAACATCCTCTGATTTTTCTAAAGTCAGAGGAGGTCCCTATACAGAGATCCATATTTTTCAAGTTATTCCATATCATTTCTTTAAAATAATCATGGAAATTAGCATATTGATTATAAAATCCTAAGAAAATTTTGGAAGGTTTACCATGACTAGAGAAATCTTAGGAAATAGTTTCATGGGTCAAGTCATTTAAAATATCCTTAAATTTCCCAAACACTAATTCACTAAAATAATTAATTTTGGAATCTAGTCAAGTCATTTAAAACATTTTTACATTTTTTAAATACTAAATCACTAAGATAATTAATTTTCAAAAATTTATTTAAATGACTTGATTTTTGTTCATTGTGATTTATGATCCAGAGAACTCATCATAAAAGTTTCAAAATATTTTGAGTTCATTCAATATACTAAATCACTAAGATAATTAATTTTGAAAAAATATAAACATTTAAATGACTTGATTTTTTATCTCCGTGATTTATGATCCAGTCAAAATATTTTGAGTTCATTTGACAACCTAAGTTGATTTTTAAAGATAAATACCACTTTTGACACTTAAATGATTTTTAAAAAATAAAAATAAAACTCAAAAGATTATGAAACTTTGTTTTTTGAGTTCTCTATGATCAGGGGTATTTTTTAAAGATAAAATGATATTTAAAATAAAAACTTGATTTTTACCCTATTTTAAATATTTAAATAATTAAAAATTCATAAAAATCACAAAAATAATTAAACTCATGGAAATGTTCTAAATTGCTTCTTAATCAGTCAGGAACAATTAAAATATTTTTCTTAAATAAAGATATTGAATTTTAAAGCTTAAAAATAACTTTTAAAAGGCTAAAAATAAGTTTTGATATTTAATTTCAAAGCTTAAAAATAATCTTTAAAGGCTAAAAATGAGTTTTTCACTAAAAATAATTCTAGTAAATAAAAAAAATCAAAAAATTTAAAATATGCTCCTCTGGGTTTGCAGACCTTAGAGAGATTTTTCAAAAATACAAAACTTATTTTTTCCCCACCAAAAATATTTTATTTTTATTAAATAACCCAGAACTTGAAATAATTTTAATAAATCACAGGTAATTCAAAAAATTATGAAATTTGATCCAAAGGCTTATCTAGTCTAGGTCTACCTCTAGTAAAAATTTTAAGGGATTAAAATTTACCTTGGTCAAGTTAGGAATTTTCTTTGAAAAATCCTATTTTTGCTTGAAAATAATTACATAAATTAAATTAAATTTTGAAAAATCACATTTTCTCTTGTGATGTCTCAATTGACCCATGAATGAGGTAGGATAAAAATTTTAAAGTCATTTGAATGGAATTTGTCTTAATTGACCCATGAATGAGGTAGGATAAAAATTTCAAAGTCATTTGAATTTAATTTTACTAAATTTATGAAATGTTAGAGCCTTAGGGGCAAATGTGTAATTTTGGAAATCTTGCCTTAATTAACATTTAGGCCTAATTCAAAGAGGGAAATGGGTAACCTTTGATCTTAATCAATTTATTTGATACTTGAAACACAAGGGGTTTAATTGGTAGAAACCAATCTCACTTTCTTAATTAAGATTAATAAATTTCTAAATTATTAAAATTTGGATGTTTATTAAAATTAAATGATCCTGGACTTAGGGGTATGACTTTTGAAGTCAATAATTAATCAATTTAATACCCCTATCTTGATTTTCAAATAAAATCCAAATCATGAATCATGACTACTTAAAGCTTAACCCTTTTCAGAACTAATCAAGACAATCGCCTAGGTCTTAAGGGCTTAGTGGTGACTTAGGCTAAATCAAAACAAGGGTTATAAATAAACATAATTAAATCAAACATCCTTGAAACACCACTAAGCCCAATTAGGTTTAAAAATATGGCTAAGTGTTCAAATTACACTAACTTGCCTTTTTAAGGGTCTTCACCCACATAATTTTCAAATAAAATGATAAGTGATAATTACCCTATTCTTAGGGATAATTGAGACATCAGTGCTCACTGAGTAATAAGGGTATTTACAAGATGAACCATTGAGCAACATAATAAGTTTAAAGGGACTCGAGGCTTTTCACCAGTTGGTGAGAGGGAGGCATGGACCTGCTTCTCCCTCCTAACTTGTTGGATACCTCAGAGGGCTATAAAACTTAATATTCTTCGCTCAATGAAATCATCGTTAAGTAAACTTTTAAGGACTCACTAACATATGACATAGGGTTCGGAAAATTACCAAAATTTTACCTTTCCTGCTCTTCAGAAACTGCCTTAACATGCATCTTAAGTTTCAGGTGATGGAACGAGAAGACTCGTCAGGTACACTTTTACAGTTTTCAGCGTTGTCTTTCTTGTATTTTCATACTGTACTTTTATACTTGCAAATTTGCATGCTAAACAACGATGTCACCCTGCATGAAAAGTAAAACCATCACGATAGCCACATAACCATAGAAAAAACCAAAACAAAAATCAACCAAGATAAAATTTATCGCCACAACACTGAAAATATAAAACAACTCAAAATTTAATCACAAACATCACATAAAACTAAAACTTCAACTAAATTAAGACATCTCCACTGGATGATCGGGAATCCCTTGGAGGAGGTAACCTACGGTTGCTAATGAGGCTTCCCACGGTCAAAATGAAATTGTGGAACTCATTAAGTTAGGTTTAGTAAGTTCATTTAGACTGCGGAACGAGGGAACCGTAGGATCCTAACCGGTGTCGCTCAAATCAACTTTAATATGCCCTCATAAAATTTAAAGAACTTCAATCATAGGGCCAATTGATTTGACATTATAACTTGACACACTAGATAACTCAAACTTGTCGCGGCAAGGATCTTGGAGCTAGCATTGTGGGCAGGGCGGCCATCTTCAACAGCAAAACATGTCTTCCCCAGCTAAACCAATCTTACTTAGACTTAAACAACAAAGCCATAAACTTTGAGGTTGCTTGCTTATGCAACGTAAATCCTCACCTTATCTTTAGGCCTTCGTATAGCCCACTTCGAGGTTGCTTGCTTATGCAAAGTAAATCCTCACCTTATCTTTAGGCCTTTGCATAGCTTTGCTATACAATATAAGCACTAACTCGTCTTAGGATTCTGAGGTTGTCATTTGTGATGACCTAAATCCTCACATCTTCTAAGCTATTTGTGTGATAATTTCACACAAATTGAAGCCCTAACTAAAAAAATTTGTAGGACCCAAATATTTCGCCTCAAAATTGAACCCAAACATTAGGATAGCTTGGGAAGTCACCAAGGTTCTCCTCTGGATCCATGACATCCTCTAGTTCTTCTTCCTTTGGATTCTACAATAAAATGTTCCAAATTTGAACCAATCCCTTTTCACACCCCTACGTCCGATTTCGTGCTTAAGAGACTCACTATCAAATCTTTCAAGAAACTACTAAGCAAGGCTAGTAGTCTACAAGAAGAAGTCAAGCATATGGATTCTCAAGAAATGTCAGAGAAGTCCAAGACAACGAGAGTATTTGAGAAGAAGTCCGGAGCGGTAGTGACAGTTGATAAAGAGAAGCAGCTGCCGAGGATTCAGGTAGAGCATTCTCAATAAAGTTCCCAGTAGATGTTAAAGTACATTCAGCTTCAACAGCAGCAGTTGACGAAGCAGTATGGTCAGTCCAGCCAGCAGTCATACCTAGGAGAATTGTACCGGGCAGATGGTAGACGGGGTCCAACTTCTTCAGAATGGATGAAAAAAGTGTATTCTCATAAAGATAAAGTTGTGTCAAAGATGTTTAGAAAAATAATGAAGAAGCCTAAGATCAAATTTCTTGAGCCAAAGAATCCAAAAGAAGTTGACAAGAAGGATCATCACAATTTCTGCCCAAATCACTGGAGGTTGGGAAACACGACAGAGGGTTGTTTCAGTTTCAAGGATTGACTCGAGAGGAATCTTAAAGAAGAAAATATAGCAATCCTGAAAGAATATTAAAAAGAACCAAAAAGAGGTTCTGTAAATTTGAAATATTATGTAAATGGATCTTTATTCCGAGAAAGATGGATGGAGCACATTTTGGAGCAAGTCATCTGATACACAAAAATAATATACTATTTTAAGTACCCTTTTTATGCCTATTTTTGTTGATTTTGCACTTTAAAGAAACATACTTTTGTGTTTTGTTGCAGGTATATCAATTTTAAGCATTTGGAGAAAAAATGACAAAGAAGCAAATTTAGAGCAAAAACAAACAATTTTGTGGTCAGGCGTGACATTTTCAAATTAAGGCGATTTGAGACAAATTTTGGACAAATTTTTAAAGAGACACTTATTCTAAGCACCTCATGGAGTGATTCAATGCATTTAGACACTATTGAAAGTTCCAATTTGAAGGGGTTTGACTCTCGGATCAAGGAGGCACATCTTTTGAAATTCAACGTTTTCACTTTTAAATTTGGAGGGAAATTGAAACTCTTTTGAGAGGAAGCAACCCAAAAAGGAGGAGGGACTTCTAGAGTGTGATGAGAGGGAGAGAGAGAGAATTACTGTGAGTTAGAGAGAGAGAGAGAGAAGAGGATTTTTCTTTTAGGGTTGTAAGAGGAGAGGGAAGGCGTGAGATTTATTCTTCATTACATTTCTAAGAGAGAATTGGGAGTGATTGCAAAGAGAGAAAGACTTGGAGAGAACTTCTAGGATATTGCTTAGGAATGATTGTGAGTTAAGTTTTATTATTATTTTTTTTTTTGTAAACTTGTGTTTATATATGAAATCCATGTTTTGTAGTATCCTTCTCATGAATTATGAGTAGTCTTCTTTATCCTTCTTCCTACTTGGAAGAAATGATTTTGTGAAGAATTGATTTTATTTTCTACGGTCTTAAATGTCAATAATTTCTGATGATTTAAACTCTGATCTTCATTTACTTTTCAATATGGCCAGTTGAATTGTTAAAATGTGTTGAGAAATATATGTTTAGAAAAGGGCATATAATTTTCACAACAAAGGGAGAATCTCATTTATTTTAGAGAGAGTATTTCATCCATGGGATTGGGTGCAAATAAATAGGGAAATATACTTTGTTGGATGTAGAATTGGAGGACTTTAAGGTGACAGATTAGAATCCCCAAATTGGTTAAGTTGATTGGTAACTAATGCAAGCATGAGCCCTAAGGTGAGGGAGTAGTGGGAGCTCTGAAGTGACAGCTGGTATCCTCCCAGCCTAACCAAATAATTAGGGACCAAACTTTGCATTAGTCAATGTTCTTTGAAGCACTCAAAAGATGGTAGAGAATAGGATTGCTCATATTTGACACAAAATAGTTTTTAAATATATATTTCAAATGGTTTCAATTTCCTTAAAAGCCATATTTTTATTGTAAAGGGGAAGGATGTTTCTCATACTTGAACTTTTCATCAACAAAAACCTTTATTTTATTTCAACAATTTACATTTGAAATTTTAGCATCTCGTTTAATTTACTTGTTATAGTCGTACATCTGCATATTTGGTAGCATTTCACTTAAGTAGTTTAACTTCAAACTTCATACTTTACTTTTTTTTTTATTTTTAGTTCATAATAGAATATAAATAGCTAGCTTTTATATATTTCCAGCTTCCCTGTGGGATTGATATCTAGGACCCAATTAGAGCCCTCTATTACTTGAATGATATGTATACTTGCATTATATTGAAAAGGGAATATGGACTTTAAAAGAGATTTTAAAAATAAAATATTTTCATTAAAGTTAAGTTATTATCTCGGTTACATTGCATCATTATTATTAATTTAATATCAATTTTTTCAAATCCAACATCAAGTTTTTGGTGCCATTGCAAAGGAACTAATGGAAAATATTAGTTATTTTATTTTTAAATATAAAAAAAAAGTATTTGTAGTTTAGTTTCAACATTTTTTTAAGTGTATCGCTTGTTTTTAACTACTTGTTTTATTTTGTTTATGCATATGCATAGAATATTTTTGGATTTTCGTAGAATCTCTAATAGCTCCCTGAGTTAAGTGAGGAAGTCCGATCGAGGACTTCAATGCTTGATAATTTGTTAGTTTCAAAGCCCAACATAGTTACAATACACTATTGGAGAACAAAAGAATTATCTAGGAATGGGCGTTTGCAAATCTGGGAGGCGAGGTCGAGGGGTTGATTCGTGCCAGAAATTGGGAGCAATTTTGCTACTTCACTCTTGTAGTGATTGTCCCTATGATCCAAAAGTTCTATGAAAACTTAAGATTCACCTCAGGAGATCACATTTTGGTGAGAGGTACGCAAGTTGACTTTAGGTCTGAAAAGATCAATGCATTTAATGAGCGTAGAAATTTCTTCAATGATGAATATGTTATTTTTCCTATCACTGATTCATCACTGGAAGAAGTTATTATCTTTCTGGCTGATGGAATAGGGGAGTGGAAAATAAAGAATAACAAGATAGTTAACTTCCCTGCTTCAATTTTAACTATTCAGTAAAAAATATGGCATCACTTCATCTCTACCAGACTTTTACATACAAATCTTCTTGCTGATGTTTCAAAGAATCGAGCTATATTTAACTATTGCATT
>JXCR01145264.1:122837-144336 GCA_002079205.1 Phalaenopsis hybrid cultivar | reverse complement strand
ATATATATATATATATATATATATATATATTAATTGCAGTTGATTATGTTTCAAAATGGATAGAAGCAGTCACTTTACTTAGATGTGATGCTCGGAGTGTTTCAAAATTGTTAATTAAAAATATTTTTACAAGATATGAAATGTTGAGAGTAATCATTACTGATCGAGGATCTCATTTTCAAAATCCAATAGTTGCAAGATCGGTGAAAAAAAATAATATAATACATAAAATTGCAACTGCTTATCATCTCTAGACTAGTGGTTTACCAGAGGTATCTAATTGTGAAATTAAGAGAATTTTGGAGAAAAGTATTAATCCAAATAAAATAGATTGGTCTATTAGATTAGATACTATGTTATGAGCATACATGACAGGTTATAAGACCTATAGCAATGTCCCCATATAGATTACTTTTTGGGAAGACTTGTCACTTACTAGTTGAATTGGAACATAAAGCTTATTGGGCAATAAAAAAATTTAATTTTAATTTGAAAGAAGCTGGTGAGAAAAGATTATTATAATTGAAGTAGCTTAAGGAAATTAGAAATGAATTTTACGATAATGCGATGATTTATAAGGAAAAAAATTAAGAAATGACATGATCGAAAGATAGTAAAAAGAGAATTTGAACCTGGACATCAAGTTTTATTATATAATTCAAGGTTGAAATTATTCCCGAAAAATTGAAGTCTAGGTGGAAAGGGTCATTCTGAGATATAAATGTCTATCCCTATGGAGAAGTCCATATTGAAGATCCTAAGACTGGAAAAATATTTAAAGTGAATGGGCACATATTGAAAACTTATTTTGATGGTAAAAAACCAAATTTTAAAGAGACAATCATGTTGGTAACCCATAATGAGACTTGGAATGTCGGGCTGACAACATTAAACCAAGTGCTTTGTGGGAGACAACTCATATGTATCATTGTTTACTTTGACTTTTGATTCTTTCTTTAAAATATTATATGTATGTTTATGTTTATCTCTTTATGTCATCCGTGTATTTAAGAAAAAAATGTTTATAAACATTTTTATTTGCCTAATGTTATGAAAAGACTGAGAATTTATTTGATAAAAATTGAAAGGGCCAAATTTTGGAACTGGCGCATGATGCGCCAGATTGATGCACGATACGCTGAATTCCAGAGAGCTGGCGCATGATGTGCTGTGGAGATGAAAATGACTTATAACATTTCAAATGGTGGTTTTTGGCGGGGAAACCATGAAATAACTCTTAAAAACTGACTCTAAGACATATTTTAGGGTGGGGGAACAAGGGAAGAGTCACCATTATTTCAATTCCTATGGCTTCCTACTCCAGAAACTCCGTTAGATTTGGAAGTTTCAACCAAATAAAGTTCATCACTTTCAACACACATAAATTGCATGATCGAGTTATAGTGAAGAAGAGGCTTATCAAAGACAAGGGCTTTGTGAATCGAGGATTCAACACGCTGAATACTCGAGTCAAAGAAGTTATTGCACAGAGGCGTTGGGAAGTGCTTGGCTACACTACTACCACTGTAGTAGTCCCTATGGTGAAATAATTTTATGCAAATCTTCAAGGGATCAACCAATGAATGATCTGCGTGTGATGCAGGTTTGCGTAGTTCACTCCTTCAAGAATCAATGAAATGTTTATGACTGAGAACGTGTCTATCTGCCACTATGTAAGTTTTATCCCTACAAGTGACACCGTGATTGAACTCTACCATTATCTTACGGACAAATCCTACTTCAAAGGCATGACATTTCATCATTTCCTCAAAATTACTGTCTACTATGAAATTAGTAAAGTCACAAAGGAGAGTGCTATTATGAACTACTGTATTTAAACTGGAAAACCTATTGATATTGGAGTCATACATGTAAAATCAGTTTTGGGTTTGATCGTGAATGGATATATAACTGGATTGGGACATCCAACTACTATTTTCCAACTCTGCAGTCAATCAAAAGTACCTTATGAAAGTTGGGGGAAAGTACTATTGCCTTGGAAGCTGATGGATCCTGAAGTCTACTGCAGTTGCATTGGAATGGGAGATGAAAATGTTATGGAAGTATTAATGGATCAAGGATCTTAGAATTCATCACTCATGCAGCCTTACTACGACTGAGTGATGAAGAGAATAAAAAAGATAGAGAAAGAGGTGCATAATCTTATGAATGCAATTAAGAATATTTCTGAGATGTTGGATCACCTGGATTAGATACATAAGGAACATTTTGAACATATAGAGCATATTTAGGATGGTTTGGTACGTATGTTCAAGAAGCATGCAATTATTGAGGAAGAAAATTCAACCGATGGATTTCCATTTAGGCCATTCTACAATCTGTATGTGCACTACCAGTCTATGGGAGAACAAGAGTGAAGAAAGTGTTTGAAATTGAGTTAAGCATGAAACATTTTGTCTAGTATTGTTTATTTTAGTTTGTTATGTTGGATTGCCTTAACTTTATATTATTTCACTATCTATGTTATTGCTTTGAAGTTTGATGTTTAGATTTCAGTGTTTAGGATGTTGGTTTGCTTTAAAACACTGAATTTGTTATGTGTTGGTTTAAAAAATGTTAGTTTGTAATAACTTAAATTTCATATATAAATATCACTTTTGTGTTGTTTGTGAAAATTTAGTATTAGTTTGATGTTTCATTATGCTTAGAAAGGTTTATTTGAGTCAAATTGAGGATGATGTAAAGCGTTACGGAGCAGATTTCCACAGAAATAGAAATCGAGCAAAATTACGCTTTGGCGCATGATGCGCCAACTTTTAGAGCCTTGGCGCATGATGCGCCAATTTATAGAGCCAGATTGGCACATAATGCGCTAGATTGGTGCATGATGCACCAAAAGTCCGAACACGCTATATTGCCTAGAGAACTGCATAATTGCACGGAAACCTCCATTTTTGCTACTTAAGTGATCTTCTACCTAAATACCTTGGTCTAGGGCATCACATTGTGGGATATAGAAAAGAATTTAGAGGCCAAAAATTATAGATTTAATTTTTTCTTTATGAGAGCTTAACTTTATCTTAAAAATTTTTGATTTTCACCATGGATTTTTGGAGATCCCAAAAATGTGATTTTTTATGAAAATTTTTGAAGAAAACTCATGGTGAAAACTTTCTTACCAAATAATCTTGCTTAGGGAGTTAGATTTGAGATTTAGTAATTTATTTAGAATTTTTTTGGATTTTCGTAGAATCTCTAATAGCTCCCTGAGTTAAGTGAGGAAGTCCGATTGAGGACTTCAATGCTTGACAATTTGTTAGTTTCAAAGCCCAACATAGTTACAATACACTATTGGAGAACAAAAGAATTATCTAGGAATGGGCGTTTGCAAATCTGGAGGCGAGGTCGAGCGGTTGATTCGTGCCAGAAATTGGGAACAATTTTGCGACTTCACTCCTATAGTGATTGTTCCTACGATCGAAAAGTTCTATGAAAACTTAGGATTCACCTCAGGAGATCACATTTTGGTGAGAGGTACGCAAGTTGAGTTTACGTCTGAAAAGATCAATGCATTTAATGAGCGTAGAAATTTCTTCAATGATGAATATGTTATTTTTCCTATCACTGATTCATCACTGGAAGAAGTTATTATCTTTCTGGCTGATGGAATAGGGGAGTGGAAAATAAAGAATAACAAGATAGTTAACTTCCCTGCTTCAATTTTAACTATTCAGTCAAAAATATGGCATCACTTCATCTCTACCAGACTTTTACATACAAATCTTCTTGCTGATGTTTCAAAGAATCGAGCTATATTTAACTATTGCATTGAAAACAAGAAGGCAATAAACGTTGGTGCACTTATAGTTCATCATGCTCAGATTATTGCTGACAGTGCTACTACTGGAGGCTTGGGATATCCTGCCCTAATTTTCACTCTATGTGAACAATCAAAAGTTGAATCCCATAGAAATGAAGAGAGATTAAAACCTCCAAAGTTCAATTGAGAAGCACATGATTCAGAGAGTAGAATCACTTGTTGAGTCCAGAAGTGGAAAAGAGGATAGGCCCTCTACATCTGCTGCAGGGGCATCAACTTCTAGTGTTGCATCTTTGGAAGGTGTTATGGACTAGCTCATGATTCAACAATATGATATCATTAATATACAGACTCAGTTGTGAGAGATAGATGTAAAGAATGCATAGAATGATGAATATTAGTATAGGAGAGTTCAACATGATATAGATTTTCAAAATTCTATGGTTAGAAACTTCATGGGTGAACCTATATGAACTTTTCTGCTTGCCCCAACTTTGTTTCCTATGCTTCCAGTCGAGATGAAGGTGTAGAAGAAAGAGAATAAAATGGTGATGATGATGATGATGGTGAGGAAGGAGATGAGGACTGATAGTTTAGGTTTAGTTTAATTTGATGTTATGTGTTGTTTGTGTTTGTTTATTTTGTGTTACAATTTTTATTTGAGACTGTTATATTCAAACCTTTTATGTTGTATTGTGGAACAATAATTTGTAATAGTAATTATAGATTGTTTACTTTTCAGTTTTAGTTTTAGTGTTTTTAGTTTGAGCTTATTGAATATTTAGTATTTTCAATTTTTATTTTTCAGTTTTAATGTTTCTGTTTTAATTCTAAACAAGTTCTTTAGAATATATTATGTTTTATCTAATGCTTTAAATCTTGTATGTAGTTTTACAGTTAGTACCTGCAGTATATCAGAACCAATTTCAGGCTAAAAAATCCTTAACAGGTTATTTTTTATTTTCATGCATTTACTGTTTTCTTTTGCCAACTTAAATTTTGTACAAAAATCTTTTTAAAATCATTTAAAAATTTAAGTTTTGGGGAAAAGAAAAAGAAAATTTTCTCTTAAAATGGTTATATTTTTTAAAATTTATTCAATGTGACGTGGGATATTAAGATTTAACTTTAAATGATTATACTTATGTTTATAGATATTATAGTAAATTTACGTAAAAGGTTTTTAATAATTAAGGTCAATTCTAAAGTTAAAGATATTTGGTATGATAGGATAAAACTATGTTTTTCTATTTTTAGTAAAGGAAAATTGTACTTTTGAAGTGTTAGGAATTTTAGGGTTTCATGTAAGAAGAAAAGAATGAGGCTTTATGAAAAATCATAAACTAGTTTGACTTTATTAAGTAAGGAGAGGTATGGAGTTTTGACGTTAAGAATAGGATAGTGAAGTTCAAAACTATTAAAGACTATCTAGATATAGTAATCCTCACGTGGACAAGGAAAAAGAAAAAGAAAATAAAGGATTTAAAAAATCTTAAAAGAGAAAAAAAAGAAAAGAAAAGAAAAAAATAAGTGAGGAGAAGCTTGAGAAGATGCCTAATAAAAAATTGGCTTCACTTGAATCAACTTAAGGAAGGAGCTTTATTACACTTTCTAAACTTATATTGAAGTATTAGAAGCATTTTGAGTAAAGTTTTTATGAAGTTCTTTTTCATATGAATTTTTTAAAGGTCCTTAGCATGACAAATTGCAATTCTTCTTGAAAAGAATAGAGATTCTGAAATCTTAAAATTGATTGCTAAATATTCCTAGACTTGGAGTTTGAATCTATGTTATTAAATGTTTTTCTTATATTTTGCTATTCTATTTATTGAACTAAAGTAAAGAAGTGATAAGTTAATCTCTATCATAAAGTCATATGCTTTTATGTAAAGTTATTAAATGTTATTAAATGTTTTTCTTATATTTTGCTATTCTATTTATTGAACTAAAGTAAGGAAGTGATAAGTTAATCTCTATCATAAAGTCATATGCTTTTATGTAAAAGTGTCACTTGAGAACAAGTAACATTTAAGTTTGGGGGATTTTGATACATAAAAATAATGTACTATTTTAAGTTCCCTTTTTATGCCTATTTTTAGTGATATTGAACTTTAAAGAAAGACATTTTTTTGTTTTGTTGCAGGTATATCATTTTTAGGCATTTTGAGAAAAAAATGACAAAAGGAACAAAATTCGGAGCAAAGACAACCAATTTTGGGGTTTGGCGCATGATGTGCCAAAATTTACAACGCTGGCCCATGCTGTGCTAGATTGGCACATGATGCGCTAGGCGCAAAATTTTCAAATTAAGGTGGTTCGGGACAAATTTTGTATGAATTTTCAAAGGGACGCCTGTTCTAAGCACCCCATGGAGTGTTCCAACATGAAGGGATTTGACTCTTGGATCAAGAAGGCACATCTTTTGAAGTTTAAAGTTTTGACTTTTGAATTTTAGAGGAAAATTGAAACTCTTTTGAGAGGAAGTAGCCCAAAAAGGAAGAGGGCCTTCGAGAGTGTGACGAGAGGGAAAAAGAGAGAGAATTAGCGTGAGAGAGAGAGAGAGAGAGAGAGAGAGAGAGAGAGAGAGAGAGAGAGAGAGAGAGAGAATGATATTTTCTTCTAGGGTTGTAGAAGGGGAGGGAAGGTGAGAGATTTCTTCTACATTACATTTCTAAGAGAGAATTGGGAGTGATTGTAAAGAGGGAAAGGCTTGGAAAGAACTTCTAGGAATTTTCTTGAGAAGGATTGTAAGTTAAGTTGTATTTTTCATTTCTTTTGTTTGTAAACTTATTTTTATATATGAAATCCATGTTTTATCCTATCCTTCTCATGAATTTTGAGTAGTCTTCTTTTTCTTTTCCCTACTTTGAAGAAATGGTTTTGTGAAGAATTGATTTTGTTTTCTACGGTTTTAAATGTCAATAATTTGTGAAGATTTGAACTCTGATCTTAATTTACTTTTTGATCTGGCCAATTGAATTGTTAAAATATGTTGAAAAATATATGTTTTGAAAAGGGGATACGATTTCTACAACAAAGGAATAATCACGTTTGATTTAATGGGAGAGTATTTCATCCATGGGATAGGGTGCAAATAAATAGGGAAATATACTTCATTAGTTGTAGAATTAGAAGATTTTAAGGTGACAAATTAGGATCCCCAGTTTTGTTCAGTTGATTGGAAACTAATGTGATAATGTTAGCCCTCAGATGAGGGAGTAGTGGTAGCTCTGTAGTGACAACCAATATCCTCCCAGCCTAACCGCAGAATTAGAGACCAAACTCTAGATTAGTAAATGTTCTTTATAGCACTCGGGAGAGGGTAGAGAATTGGATTGCTCCTATTTGACACAAAAGAATTTTTAAATATATTTTTTAAATGATTTCAATTTCTTCACAAGTCATATTTTCATTGTAAAGGGGAAGGATGTTTTCTCATACTTGAACTTTTCGTCAACAAAAACCTTTATTTTATTTCAGCAATTTACTTTTAAATGTTTTGCTTCTAGTTTACTTTACTTTTTGTAGTCGTACATATGCATATTTAATAGCATTTCACTTAAGTAACTTAACTTCCAACTTTTTACTTTACTTTATTTTTATTTTTAATTTATAATAGAATATAAATAACTAGCATATATATATTTCGAGCTTCCTTATGGGATCGATATCTAGGACTCTATTAGAGTCGTATATTTCTTGAACGATACATATACTTGCATTATATGTAAAAGGGAATTGGAACTTTAAAACATGTTTTAAAGGTAAATTAATTTCTCTAGTTGCTTTATTATTTAGGTTACATTGCATCATTATTATTAATTTAATATCAATTTTCCTGAATCCTGCATCATCATCCAAGAAGATATTGGACCAGTTCCAGACTACTTTAGCGCATGCAGCCATTCAGAGTCTACATCCTTCGCAGCCCAAGATAGAGATTTCACCCGAGAAATCACCGCAACCAGAGAAGAAGAACATTGTCATGAAGACTGATAGTGGGGGAGTAGGATAGGAACTGCCTCGATTAGATTAGTTGTCTTGGATTTGAAGAAGAAAATCCTTGAACCCCTGACCATGTATGATTGTCTGTTTGCCCCACCGAGGTCTTTTGAATCTAATGATTGAGATTTTAGCTACGTTCTAACTTTCTCTAGTGATAACGAAACTGACTTTAGTCAATCTAACCCTAATCTTGATTCCTAAATCAATCTTGAAATCATACTTAAGCCCGATGTACGCACTGATGAGAACAAAGAAGATATCGAAAACACCAGTTATGATAGCGTCAGGAGTAAGGAACCAGTCCTTGAGTACCACGGTGCACCGCTTACCATCAACTTGGATTTCTTTGATATAGAAGACACACCAGATTGTTGTCAATGACCTCTCAAGAAGAAAAAGAACAATAAATTATATAAATAAATCTAAAAGGTGGGAAGGTATTACCTCCGAGAACAACTCTAATGGTTAAAGGATAACAATTGGTCACTCAAGAAGAGCCACCTTCGCCTCCACCAGTGGATAAGAAAAATAACCAAGTAAAGATTAGTGGTTTGTATAAAGTGGATTATAACGTACTAACTCATCCTAGGGGGTTTTCAGCCAAATAAAGCATCTACAATGCTCTATTCCTGTAAAAGGAGATGAGGGAGTCTCTGGTTACAACCTTGCTTGACCCAGAAATTTGCTTAGCTCAGTTGATCAAAAAATCCTAGAATGAAGTTTGTTCATTAAAGGAATAGCCTGAGTAACCTTCACATATGAAGAATTTTTGCTCGACACCACTGACCGCAACCGGCCGCTCTACATCTCCGTGAATATTGGCAGATTTGTGTTGTTTAGAGTTTTGGTAGATCCGAAAGCGTCACTTAACTTAATGAGTCTATGGACATTGACATAATTGGATATTAAGTCTTAGGAGCTTATAGTTGATAAGATGATGTTAAGAGGATTTAACCAGAAGGCCCTTGGATTGATTACATTGTTAATGAAAGTTGGAGAGCTAGCAACAACCACAAAATTTAATATCATAGACACAGAGACCTCTTTCAATGCTTTACTTGGTCGACCATGGATTCATGAGCATAAAATGGTTTCATCATCTCTACACCAACACATCAAGTATTTTAAGAAAGAACAATAACATTGCATTAAAGGGGATTTACAACCATTTTCAGTTCATGAAGTAGGCATCCATGAAGACGCCGACTATTATGCCCTTCTAAACAAGACTGCCTTTTCTCGTGAAATTTTGTCAGTAGAGACGGAAGAATCAGAAGAATCACAAGAGCAAGTCCATTTAACTCCACTTCAATGATCTACTAGCATTTCTCACAACAAGGTGGTAGAGGTTCTTGTAGCCCATACACCTGAGATCGAGGCAGGGGACGTGGAGGAGGAATAACCAACACGATTGTTAAACGAACTAGGCTAACCATCAAAATCTATATGGAAGAATGTTCTGATGAAGAAAGTTTTAAAGAAGAAATAATGGTGACAAAACAAAAGAAGCCTCTGTTTGCAATTTCTTTGAAAGATGTAGAGAAAAGTGAATATGAGTAGATGTATAATCGGATCAACCACTATGTGCATGCCATTACCCTTACATCAATCCACCCTCAAGAGGTTGAGAGTTTACCGGTAAAGGAAGTTTGTAGCATTGTTTTGAAGTCAATCAAGTGTTAATGTGCTTCCCTTTCTACTAGTTCTTTAAATCATGTAAATTTGGAATGGGATTCTAATAAATTAATATAATTACCTTTTGGTTGCTTTTCTCCTTGGGTACAAAAGTTGATTCGATAGGGATATGTGTAAAAGAAAATGCTAATAGATAAGATACAACTCTTTAAAAAATTGTGGTATGTTGAAAGTTGAAATTTTAACTTGAAAGAAGGTCTCAGATTTGGTACTGTAGGACCAGTCGATGACTCAAAATTTTTCATGGTTCTTACTAAAGGATTGGAAAAGAATTGCCTCAATGTAGAGGATGACTTTGTAGATCAGTTGATAGATGATAATCCACTAGATATTGAAGAAGAAATTAAGCCAACAGTTGATGAATTGAAACAAGTCCACCTTGGGACTGAAGAACAGCCCCAACTTACCTATATAAGTTCTCTACTTTGAGAGGAAGAATCCACAAAATTGATAAAGTTATTATCAAAACTTAAAGATTGCTTCGCTTGAAGCTATGATGAAATTCTAGGGTTATCAATAGAATTTTTAGTTCATAAGCTTGAGTTGGACAAAGATATAACCTTAGTAAAATGAGCTCCTAGAAGGATGTGCTTCGAGATAGAGCAGCAAGTGATCATTAAGGTGAAGAAGTTAATAATTGCTAACTTTGTGTGGGAAGAACAATACTCAACATGGCTAGAAAAATCGTGCCATGACATGACTAACCAACATCATGCCAGCTAAGAATAAGAATGGGCAAATTCATGTTTGTGTTGACTTCAGGGATTTAAATAAAGCTTATCCAAAAGATGAATTTCCACTATCAATACAAGTGTTGGCGGCGGACATTGCTTCAATGTATTAAATTTTCTCTTTTATGGATGGATCGTTAGGGTGCAACTAAATCAAGATAGCTCCAGAAGATGCAACACTTATAGCTTTCATGATGTTGATTTGGATCTTTTGCTACACGGTAATATCATTCTTGTTGAAGAGCACTAAAGCAACAATCAGCAAGCTATGACGAAAATCTTTGATGACCTCATTCACAATCAAGTGGAATACTATGTGGATGGTTTGGTCATCAAAAGTAAATAGGGAATATACCATTTGTATGATATAAGGATTGTGTTTGAATGATTACAACAATATAATCTTAAGATAAATCCCTTAAAGTGTGCCTTTGGAATCACCTCTGAGAAATTTCTAGGATTCATTGTTTGTCATTGGGGAATCTAGATCAACCCAAATAAGATTAAAGCTATCTTGGTGATGTGTCCACCCAAAACCTTAAAATGACTAGGTTCTTTCCAAGGAAATTTGTGTATCTGCGATGCTTTATTTCTAATCTCTCATGCAGGTGTCAGCTCTTCTCTCCATTAATTAAAAAGAAAGCAAATTTTGCTTGGGAAGACAAAGGTCAGCTTTCCTTGAGGACATTAAAAAATATTTAACGAACCCTCCTGGAAGACCTTTGATACACGATACCATGACCTGAGTCGACTCTCTTGGAGCCCTGTTAGCTTAGGTCAATGATAAAGATAAGAAAAACGCACCCTACTACTTGAGTCTTCATCTAATATCGATGAAGGTAAAGTATCCTCCTATTGAGAAACATTATCTAGTTTTAATTTTTGCCACTAAGAAGCTTATACATTACATGTTTTCTGATAAGATAACCCTTATTTTGAAAGTTAATCCATTACAATGTTTGATCACTAGACGAACACAATCTGGAAGTTTAGCAAGGTGGTCGATGATTCTATTATAATTCGATATAACTTTTGTACCCCTCTATGCTATCAAGGGACAAATTTTAGTAGATTTTCTTTCAACACACTCACTTTCGGCTGGGTCCCCTCTTAGTGATAAACTACTATATGAGCAGATACTACAAATAGAGTCGTCCAGTGCCAGACATTGAGAAATGTACTTTTATGGGGCTTCATTAGCTAGAAAAGACATGGGATCAGAGAAAGTTATAACAGGAAAAGTAGGAATTGATCTGATTTTCATTACGATATATCAGAGTATTTTAAGATTCTCCTATCACCTGACAAAGCTATGTACAAACAACAAAGTAAAATATCGAGAATTGATCACCAGGTTGAAATTGGCAATCTCAATGGATATAACAGACATTGCCATCTATGGCAACTTACAACCCATCATCCAACAAGTTGCCTGATAGTACAAGATTTTACAGTCAAGGCTAGCATAATACTATCAGTACACAATGAAGTTGTTAGAGTGGATCCCTAGTATGACTCTATACTAGATTCCTTGGGGAGATAATACCCATGTCGACGCTCTAGCGAAACTTGCTAAAGAACTTGTGCATCTACTAGAGGATTCCATTGACATTACGGTCCAAGGACGACAAGTTTCATCTCAGATCGACCTCGATAATCTCACAAGCTCAGAAAATAAGAAGAGATGCTGATTGCAGTTGCTGACATTAACGAAGATTGACAAAAGACATTGATAGAATATTTGCAAATAGGAAAGCTGCCAGAGGACAAATATAAAACATATCACATCACAAAAAGAGTTATTTCAAGTGCTCTAATTGGTGATGTCCTCTAAAGAAGAGCATTTATTTAGATGTGGCTGAGATGTTTAAGCAGAGTTGAAGCACAAAGTATCACCAAAGAAGTACCCTCTGGATTGTGTAGAGCTCACTTGTCAGGGCCAAAGATGAAAATGAAGATTAAAAAACTCAGATATAAATCTCTAGAAATCATATTCAACTGAATGGATACAACCAAAAGGTGTCAACTTTGTCAAGTTCATGGGGTGGTCATACACCAACCTCTGAAAGTGCTACATCCAACTGTTGCCTCATGGTCAATCGAGTGTTGGGGCACAGAAATAATAGGTCCAATAGACCCTCCATCCTCTAAGGAACACATATTTATTCTTGCAGATACTAATTACTTCTCCAAATGGGTAGAAGCAATCTTACTATGGGAGGTTACAACACAACACATTGTGCAATTCTTCAACAGCCAGATTATCAATCGTTTTGGTGTGTTGTGAGGGATAATTTTAGATAATTGATCAGCCCTCAAGAGCACAAAGATCAACAACTTTGTCAAGCAACATGGGATAGACTGGATATACTCTTTAATTTATTATCCCAGGGCAAACAGATTTCATATATAAAAGAGGCTAGTAAAAATTTTGAGGAACATATTGGACAAGAATACAAGTGGATGGCATGATAAATTGTTAGAATACTTGTGGGCCTACATGAATACTAAGAATTCATGAGAAGGATAGGACAAAACACAAATTTCATATATAAAAGCAGTTTACAAAACAAAAGAAATTAAAAAAGATAACTTATCACACAATTCTTCCCAAGCAAATCCCAAGAAGTTCTCTCCAAGCCTTTCTATTTTTACAAAACTCTCAATTCTCTCTTAGAAGTGTAATGAAGAAGAAATCTCTCACCTTCCCTCTCCTCTTATAACTCTTAGAAGTGTAATGAAGAAGAAATCTCTCACCTTCCCTCTCCTCTTACAACCTTAGAAGAAAATCTCCTCTTCTCTCCTCTTATCTCTCACTCTAACTTTCTCTCCCTTTCCCTTTCTCTCTCTCTCAAGAAAACTCTATCAAGTCTTCACTTTATTTTGGGCTGCCTCCTTTGAAAAAAAATCAAAATTTACCTCCAAAATTCCATCCAAAAGTCAACTCATTTGAATTCAAAAGATGTGTCATGTAATCAAAGAGACATATCTCTTAATAAAAGAACCTTCTAAAGTGTCTAGATGCATTGAATTACTCCAATAAGTGTGTAGAACAAGTATCCCTTTGAAAATTTGCTCAAAATTCATCTTGAACCGCCTTAATTTGCAAAAAGTCATCTCTAGCGCATCATGCGCTGATGTGGCACATCATGCGCCAAAATCCCTAAATTTGCTGTTTTGGATCCAAATTTCATCATTTTTGCCATTTTTCCTCCAAATGCCTCAAAATGATATATCTGCAAAAAAACATGTAAATACCCTTTTTAAAGTGCAATAACACAAAAAATAAGAATAAAATATGTGCTTAAAATAGTATATTATTTTGGTATATCAAAATCCTCCAAACTAAAATGCTACTTGTCTTCAAGTGACCCATTCAGTACATAAAAGCGTATGACTTAAGCTAGATATTTACTTATAACATCTATAATATAGTTTAATAAATAGATTAACAAAATTTAAGAAAAACCTTTATTAACTTAGATTCATATTTTAAGTCTAAAGATAGTTGGTATCAAATTTATGATTTCTGAACCTCTATCCATTTCAAGAAGAATAGTAATTAGTTATATTAAGAACATTTAAAACATTCATATTAAAAAGCACTTCATAAAAACTTTACTAATAATGCTACTAGTACTGAAATATAAGTTTAGAAAATGTAATAAAACTCCTTCATTAAGTTGATTCAAATGAAACTAATTTTTTATTAGGCATCTCCATAAGCTTCTCCTCACCTATTTTTCTTTTCTTTACTTACCCGCACTTTTTTTTTCTTTAAGGATCTTTTCAGTACTTTCTTTTACTTTTTTTTCTTTTTCTTTTTCAAGTGAGGATTACTATATTTAGATAGCCTTTAATAATTTTGAATTTCACTATCGCCTTCTTAATGTTAAAACTCGATACCTTTCTTCCTTCATAAATTCATATTATTTTATGATTTTTCATAAAGTTGCATTCTTTTCTTCTTACATGAAACTCTAAAATTCTTAATACGTCAAAAGTGCAACTTCCTATATTTTAAATAAAAAAGCATAGTCTTATCCTATCATACCAAATATCTTTAACTTTAGAATTGACCTTGATTATTAAAAACTATTTACCTAAATTTATTATAAACATAAGTATAGTCATTTAAAGTTAAATCTTAATATCCTAGGCCATGTTAAATTAATCTTGAAAATATAGTTAATTGAGAACAAATAAAATTTATTGTACTTCTTTTCAAAATAATTTTTTCTTTCCCCCAAACTTAAGTAGTTAAGTGATTCTAAAAATATTTTTAGTATAAAATTTAGTATGTGAAAGAAAACAGTAAATGCATGAAAATAAAATCTGACTTCTAGAGGATTTTTATTTATGAAATTGGGCTCTCGTATACTACAGGTACTAATAGTAAAACTACATACTGGCTTTAAACCATTAAATAAAAGATAATATATTCTAAAGAACTTGCTGAGAATTAGAAACAGAAACACAAAAACTGAAAAACTAAATTTAAAATAATAAAGATATAGAAAAATTTAAAGTCTACAATTACTTTACTGAATCAGTTCACAACACAACTTCAATGTTTTTACTATAACAAGTTTCAAATAAAAGTTCAACACATTACAATCACAAATAACAAACAACCATCAAAACACACTAAGCTAAACTCATAAAAATCAATCCTCATGTCCTTCCTCATTATCATCAGAATGATCTTCTTCATCATCATCATCACCATCATTATGAACAGGAGCATAGGGAGTGAAACTGAGGCAAGTAGAAAAGTTCACATTATGTTCACCTATTAGATGTCTTACCATAGCATTCTCAAAATCAATATCATGTTGAACTCTCCTCTATTTATATTCATCATTTAAGCATTTCTTACTCCTATCTCTCCCAACTGAGTTTGAATATTAATTATGTCCATTTGTTGAATCATCAGTTGGTCCATAAAACCTTCAAGCAATGCAGATTAAGAAGTAAACACCCCTGCAACAGATGTAGGGTTTATCTCTTCTTCCACCTCTAGATTCAACAAATGATTCCCCTCTCTGAATCATATGCCTCCCGATCGGATTCTGTGGCTGTAATCTTTCTTTATTTCTATGAGACTCTACTTTTGATTGTTCACATAGAGTGAAAATCAGCGTAGGGTATCCCAAACCACCAGCTATAGAACTACCAACTATACTTCAAGCATGCTGAACTATAAGTGCTCCAAAATCTATTACTTTCATGTTCTGAATGCAATAGTTTAGTACATCTCTATCATTTGTAACATTAGCCAAATGATTTATTGGCAACATTTTCGCAGAAATGAAGTGGTGCCGTACATTTGAATTAATGGTCAACATGGAAGCAGGGAAGTTAACTATCTTATTATTCTTAATCTTCAACTCTCTTCTTCCATCAGTTAAAAATGCAATCACTTCATCTAGCGATGAATCAGTCATCATGAATGCAGCATATTAATCATAAAATAAACTCCTTAAACATAAAAAATTATTGATCTGATCAGCAGTAAATACAACTTATTTACCTCTAACCAATATAGGTTTGCATAAAACTCTCAAACCATTGAGAAAATTGCTATGGCAGTGAAGTAGTAGAATCTTTCGCAATTTCTGGCAAGGATCAACCATTTAATCTCGCCACCCGGGTTTGCAAACGCCAGTTCTTAGATCATTCTTTTTGTCTCCATTTGAGTATTATAACTATACTGGGCTTTCAAACTAACAAATCTTTGTGCATTAAAATCTTCGAACAACCTTCCTCTCTCAGCTCGGGGAGCCCTTTGAAAATTCTTCGAAAATCTAAATAATTCTAAATAAATTGCTAAATAAAAAATCTAACTCATCAAGCAAGAATATTTGGTAAGAAACTTTTTACCATGAGTTTTCTTTAAACTTTTTCATAAAAATTCCTCAAGTTCTAATATCCCAAATCCATGGTAAAAATAAAAAATTTTTAAGTGAAGCTCTTACCAAGCGAAGATGAAATCTATGGTTTTTAGCCTTTGAATCATTCTCTTTTGCCCACAAAGTGACGCCCTAGACCAAGGTCATGAAGTACAAGATGACTTAAGCCAAAAAAAAATTAGTTTGTCCATGCAATTTCACGGTTTTCTAGGTAATCGAGCGTGTTCAGACCTTTACCGCATCATACACCAATCTGGCGCATTATGCGTCAGAGCATAAATTCGACAGATTTTGGTTTCTATGGAAATCTGCACCGTACTGCTTTACACCAACTTATATTTGACTCAAATAAACATTTTCTAAGCATAATTAAATATCACAATAACACAAAACTTTCATAAACAACACAAAACTCACATTTATATATAAATTCAGCGCTATTACAAACTAACATTTTTCAAGCTAACAAACATCAAATTTAGTGCGCTAAAGCAAACCAACATCCTAACAGTAAAATCTAAAAATCAAAATTCAAAACATAAATATAGATAATGTTCGATAATATAAATGAAATGCAATCCAACAAATTAAAAAAACTAAGATAAACAGTACTAAACAGAAGTTCCGTGCATAAATTAAGTTCAAACATCTTCATCACTTTCAACCTCCAAGATATCTCCCATAGATTTGTAGTGCACATACAAGTTGTAGAAGGGTCAATATGGAAATTTAACAGTTGAATTTTCCTCCACAATCTAAACATGCTTCTTGAACATAAGTACTAAACCATCTTCAATACGCCCAGTATGTTCAAAATTTTCATTTACTCTCAAATCCATATGATCTAGCATTTCAATATAATTCCCAATCACTTACATGAGATTCTGCATCTCTTTTTCAATTTTCTTGATCTTCTTAAAAAGTGCACTCGAGTTGTAGTAGGGCTGAACAGGTGATAAATTCTTAGATTCTTGATCCATCGACACATTCATATCATTTTCATCTCCCATTCCAATACAGTTGAAAAAGACTTCTGGATCCATTAGCTTCCAAGGAAGAAGCACTTATTCCCAACTTTCATAAGGTACTTGCGATTGAATGCAAAGTAGCAAAATAGTGGATGGATGTCCAAGTCCAGTTCCAGATCCATTGGCAATAAAACCCAAAACCGACTTCACAATAATAGCTCCAACATCAATAGGTTTTCCAGCTTGAATACAATAATTAAGAATGAAACTCTCCTTTGTTACCTTACCGATTTTCATGGTGGGCAATAATTTTGATGCAATGAAGATGTTTTAGGCTTTTAAGACTGGATTTAAAAATGATGAGTGATAACTTACATTTCCATCATCTCTGGTCTCCTAATTTCTTTCTCCAAATCAAGTATTTTGTTCCTGTTGTAGCCTAGATAGATGATTAGCAATTTTATAATCAGTCCCTTTTCTATCGACTATTACAAAATCAAACTCTTGCAAAAGAAGTAACTATCTAATTAGTCTTAGTTTAGAATCTTTCTCTTGCATCAACTATTTAATTGTCGAATGGTCAGTATGCACAATACACTTAGATCCAATCAAAGATGACCTAAACCTATCAAAAGCATACAGAATGTCTAATAACTCTCTTTCATTGGTGGTGTAATTAATCTGAGCATCATTAAGATTCTTACTAGAATAGTATATAACCTTAAAAATCTTATCATATCTCTGCCCTAAAATAACTTCAATTGCATAATCACTAGCATCACACATTAATTCAAAAGGTATCTCCCAATCTGGTGAAATAATTATAGGAGTAGTTATCAATTTTTCTTTTAAAGATTCAAAGGCTTTAAGGAAATCAAGATTAAATTCAAAATTTGTATCTTTTTCCAGAAGTTATCGTAAAGGTTTAGTAATTTTTGAAAAGTGTTTAAAATATCTCCTATAAAATCCAGCATGTCCTAAAATGCTCCTAACTCCTCTTACTGTAATAGGTAGAGGTAGGTTTGATATAACCTATATTTTTGCAGGATCTACTTCCATGTCATTATCTGAAATTTTATGTCCAAGCACAATTCCTCTTGCAATCACGAATTGACATTTTTACCTATTTAATACTAAATTAGTCTTTTCACAACATTCCAGAACTTTCTCTAAATTTTTTAAACATATTTCAAATGAAGTTCCAAATACAGAAAAATCATTCATAATGACTTAAATTCATTTTTCAATCAAATCACTGAAAATTGACATCATACATCTTTGAAATGTTGTAGGTGCGTTCATAATCCAACGAGCTTTTGCCTAAAAGCAAACATTCCATAAGGACTAGTAGAAGTTTTTTTTCTCTTGATCCTCTAGAGAAATAGGTATTTGGTGATAACAGGTATATCCATCTATAAAAAAAAATTATGCTCAGCTAATCTATCCAAAATCTAGTCCAAAAAGGGTAAAGGAAAATGAACCTTCCTGGTGGCAAAATTTAATTTTGTATAATCTATACATATTCTCCAACGAGTGAATTTTATTTTTTATATTAATTTGTTATGCTCATTTGTCACTACAGTCACATGTTCTTTCTTTGGAACACAGTGAATTCGACTTACCCAAGCACTCTTTAAAATATAGTATTCTAGCATCTAACTATTTTACAATTTCTTTCTTTGCAACTTCTCTCATCATAGGATTTAATCTCCTTTGATGATCAGCACTTGGTTTATTTTGATCTTCTAAAAAAATTATATCCATACAAATTGAAAGACAGATTACTTTTATATCAGCTAATACCCATCCAAAGGCTTTCTTATATCTTTAGAAAGTTTCCAACAACTGTTGTTCTTATGTATCAATTAATTCTAAGGATATTATAACAACTAACATAGGTAAATCTCCTAAGAATGCATACTTCAACTTTGTAAGAAGTGTTTTCAGTTTTAATTCAAGAGGTTTCTTAATAGATGAAATCAAATTCTTGTTACTTTCTATATGATCTTCCATTTCATATTTTTTCTGAACATAATCCAAATCCTCTTTACTCACTTCCATAGATTCATCACGAACTTTATCCTCATCTTGATATTCCATATATTCCTTTTAAAATTCACTTTCAAAAGTTTTCTTAAAATATTCATGGCTTAAATATTTGTTAATATCCATTCTGAAGCATTCAATCTCTTGGTCTTTTACAGGGTATCTCATTGATTTTGAAATATTAAATCTAACATCTTGATCACTAACTCTCATAATTAGTTCTCCATTGTACACATCTATCTAAGCTCTTCAAGTGGCTATTAATGGTCTTTCTAAAATGATAGGAATTTCTTAATCTTCCTCCATAATTAATACAATTAAGTCCATAAAAAAAGATAAATTTATCGATTTTTACTAAAAACACATTCTATAAATCCTTTAGGATAGGTAATTGAACAATCAACTAACTGAAGAGTTACAGTTGTAGGTGAAAATCTCCTAAGCCCAACCTTCTAAAAATTGATAATGGCTTAAGATTAATACTGACTCCTAAATCACATAAAGGTTTTCCAAAAAATCATTTTTCAATAGCACAAGCAATCATAAAACTTTCTGGATCCCTAAGTTTTTCACGATGCTTTTTCTGAATTATAGCTCTACACTCTTCACTGAGTGCAACAATCTCAATCTACAAACTTCCTTGTTTTATTAAGTATATCCTACATGAACTTCACATAGCTTGTCATTTGTTCCAAAGCTTCAACCAATGGTATGTTTACGTTAATTTTCTCAAAATTTCCAAAAATTTCAAAAATTGATTGTCTCTGTGTTTCCGCTTCAATCTTAGAGGAATTGGAGGTGGTGGTCTTTATGTAGAGATTTTCATTAGTTTAATAGGACATTCTGCTTCAAAATGAAAATCTTCACCAGATTTTTAATTTTCCACCTTATCTTTTTCAACTTCAACTTATAGTTGAGCTTTGTTTTCTAATTATTTTCCACTTCTTAGTTAAATAGCTTTAATTTTTTCTCTTTTTTTGTTCTTTAAGATTTACGTCAACATTACTATGCAATTTTCCTGAAGTTCTACTGCTAAGTGTCATAGCATTACATCCTAATTAATTTTCCATGCTTCTGATTAAAGCTCATTAACTTTGTAATTAACTACCCATTTGCAATATCAATTCTTCCATTGATAGCTTTTTCTCCTTACTCTGCAAATTATTAAATCCTGGGGGGTAATAAGGTTTATAAGCCTGATTCCTTAGATTGTTGGAGTTTCCCAATGGGTTAGCAGTATTGTTTCCCCATTATGGATTTACAGCATTTGAATTATTGTCACTGCAACTAAATTTTGGATGATTCTTCCATCTACGATTATAATAATTGGCATACGGGCTATTAGAACTATTGTTTATTGCATTTAAAGTCTCATAAGAAATTTGAGATTTAATCATTTGTCTGAATGAGTTATCCTCAAGCACAAGTGTTATCTGAGAATAATTCATTCCATATTGATCTATCTTCTTTAATATAGTAGCTATTTGGGCAGCTAACAAAGATATTGCATCAGAATCATGAATACTAGCTACTCTTTTTGGATTTAAACTTTCAGAGAGCCATAAAAAAATATTAGTAGGCATATCTTCAATTAAAAATATGCTTCATTAAATGGTTTTGACATTAATGATCCACCAGCAGCATCGTCAATTATCGATCTAAGATATCAAACCAACCCANATTAAAATCAATAAATAATTATAATAATTAAAATATAATTTGAAAAATTATAAAAATTTTGTCAAGTGTTCCTCTGACCTAGGTGAATCTCTAATAATTCTCTCATGATCAAAAAACTTTTTTTGATTAATTAAATAGATTAATATTGAAAAATCCTATTTTTGAATTAAAATAATTAAATAAATTAAATAAAAATCTAAAAGACCGTATCTTCTGCTCTGATATTTTAATTAACTAATGATTTTGCTCCTTGGAAATTTCAAGGCCACTTGAGTTTCATTTAACAGGTTATAAGAAAGGGAGACCAAGGGGCAAAATGTCAATTTTGGAATTTTGATGCCTTAATTAACTTTTAGGACTAATTAAAGGATAATTGGGTAACATTGATTATAATAAAATCTCCTGGGTGTTTGAAATATGAAGGGCTAAGAGGTAGAAACAAATTTACCATCTTTTTCATGATAAGGGTAAAATTGTAGAAAATATAATTTTTGTTATTTGGAAGATAACTCAATTAAGATGATTCTAAGGTATTGCACTTAAGTTATGAAGATAACAATCCACTCATTTAAAGCCCAGTAATTGGCTACTAAGTCTGATTTTAATCAGAATTAGGACTTCATTTTACTTAATATTTAATTGTTATAAAATTACATCAGAAATATATATATATATATATAT
>JXCR01145264.1:102485-122438 GCA_002079205.1 Phalaenopsis hybrid cultivar | reverse complement strand
TATATAAATATATATATATATATATATATATATATATATATATATATATATATTTAAAGGGGGGAAAATTATATTGTAGAAGAATAACAAGATACATATCTTAGATAGGGGACTTTTAAGAGGTCACACTGTAACAAAAAAGAAAGAGAAGAGGATGGAGTAGTGTAAACTAAAGTGGCATTATATTAACCTGCAATTCTTGCAAGCCAGCTAACAGGTTTGTTGTCTTCTCTGTAATTGAAGTTGAGCTGAAGTTGACACTGTTTTTTAAGTTCCTGGATCGATTTGAGCATTTGTAGTATGTGCCAGGGAGGAGACAAGGATCCTTCAACCAGCTAGAAAAGCAAGGAACAATCAGTTTCAATCATTATATAACACCAATCCATCTGAATAACAATGTAGAGTGCCCACAAAAGAGCAGTTGTTTCAGTTTCAAGTGCATCTTGGGCATGCATTGGGTTGTAGAAATACAACTTGCAGCTGCCAGTATAGTCCCTAAAGATACCTCCAAATCCAGTACCCTGCCCATTATAGCTGCCATCTATGTTGGCTTTGATCCAGGGGTGGGTGGGTTTGATCCAAAAAACTTTGGAAATCTTTACTATTTTTTGTGTAGATTTGCTGGAAATCTTTACTGAGCATTTGGAAAACTTTGTGATGTTTGTGCATAAATTTTGAGTTGTTTTATATTTTGAATGTTGTGACGGTGAATTTTATCTTGGTTAATTTTAGTTTTATTTTTATTATGGTTATGAGGCTATCCTGAGGGTTTTAGTTTTCATGCAGGGTAACATCGTTGTTTAGCATGCAAATTTGCATGTATAAAAGAACAGTATGAAAGTACAAGAAAGATAACGCTGAAAACTGCAAAAAGGCGAGTCTTCTCGTTCCACCACCTGAAACTTAAAATGCATGTTAAGACAATTTATGAAGAGCAAGAAAGATAAAATTTTGGTAATTTTCCTAACCCTATGTCATATTTTGGTGAGTCCTTAAAAGTTTAATTAAGGATGACTTTATTAAGCAAAATATATTAAGTTTGGTAGATCTCTGATGTGTCCAACAGATCTAGAGAAAGAAGCAGGTACACGCTACTCTCTCGCTGCCTGGTGGAAAATCTAGAGTTCTTTTTAAACTTATTATGTTGCTTAATAATTCATCCTGTAAATACCCTTAATGCTTAGTANGGTTTCGGTTTATGGTTTTGGTTATGGTTATAGTTAACATGCAAGTTTATGTAGGTAAATGCAAGCATGAAAAAAGTAAGGAAAAGGCAGAAGAAAAACGGTACTATAAACTGTGAAAGTGTACCTGGCGAGTCTTCTCGTTCCGCCACCTGAAACTTAAAAATGCATGTGAGAGCATTTATGAAGAGCAGGAAAAGTAGAGTTCTGAGGGGTTTTCCTAACTCTATGCTGTATTTTGGTGAGTCCTTAAAAGTTTAATCAAGGATGATTCCATTAAGCGAAAAATATTAAGTTTAATTGGCTTCTGAAGTATCAAACAAGCTAAGAGAGGGAAGCAGATCCATGCCTCTCTCTCACCAACTAGTGAAAAGCCTCAAGCGCGTTTAAACTCATTATGTTTCTTAATGGTTCATCCTGTGAATACTCTTATTACTCAGTGAACATTGATGTCTCAATTATCCCTAAGAAAGGGGTAATTATCATTTGTCATTCAATTTAAGAATTATGTGGGTGAAGACCCATGAAGGGGCAAGTTAGTGTAATTTGAACACTTAGCCAAATTTTAATCCTAATTAGGATTAGTGGTGTTTCAAGGATGTTTGATATAATTATGCTTATTTCTATAATCCTCATTTAGTCAATTTTGATTTAGCCTAAGTCACCACTAAGCTCTTAAGACCTAGTAATCCTAATTCGGCTTAGTGGTGTTTCAAGGATGTTTGATTATGTTATGTTTATTTCTCTAATTCTAATTGGGCTTAGTGGTGTTTCAAGGATGTTTGATATAATTATGTTTATTTCTCTAATTTTAGTCAATTTTGATTTAGCCTAAGTCACCACTAAGCCCTTAAGACCTAGGTGAGTGTCTTAGTAATTGGGCTTAGTGGTGTTCCAAGGATGTTTGATATAATTATGTTTATTTCTCTAATCCTTGTTTAATTCAATCTTGATTTAACCTAGTCACCACTAACCCATAAGACCTAGGGTGAGTGTCTTAATTAGAGGGTTAAGTTTTGAGTGGTCATGATTCATGATTTAAATTTTATTTGAAAATCAACATAGGGGTATTAAATTGATTAATTATTGACTTCAAAAGTCATACCCCTAAGTCTAGGATCATTTAATTTTAATAAACTTCCAAATTTTAATAATTTAGAAATTTATTAATCTTAATGAAGAAAGTGAGATTGGAATAAACTTCCAAATTTTAATAATTTAGAAATTTATCAATCTTAATTAAGAAAGTGAGATTGATTCTTACCAATTAACCCCTTTGTGTTTCAAACATCAAGTGAATTGATTAATATTAGAGGTTACCCATTCCCCTCCTCGAATTAAGCCTAAATGCTAATTAAGGCAAAATTTCCAAAATTACACATTTGCCTCTAAGGCTTTAACACTTCATGATTTGTCAAATTAAATTCTAATGACTTTGAAATTTTTATTATACCTCATTCATGGGTCCATTGAGACATCAGAGGAAAAAATGTGATTTTTCAAAATTTAATTTAATTGATATAATTATTTTAATGCAAAAATAGTATTTTTCAAAGAAAATTCCTAACTTGACCAAGGTAAATTATAATCCCTTAAAATTTTTACTGGAGGTAAACCTAGACTGAAGAAGTCTTTGGATCAAATTTTACAATTTTTTGAATTCTAAGTGATTTATTAGAATTATTTTAATATCTAGACTATTTAATAAAAATAAAATATTTAAGGTGGTGAAAATTAAGTTTTGTATTTTTGTAAAATCTCCCTAAGGCTAGAGAGCTCAGAGGAGCAAATTTTATATTTTTCTGATTTTTTTGATTTATTGGAATTATTTTAGTGTAAACTCATTTTTGTAGCCTTTAAAAATTATTTTTAAGATTTAAAATTCAATATCTTTATTTATAAAATCAGAAAAAATATTCTAATTGTTCCTAAGTAATTAGGAAGCAATTAATAATATTTTCATGAGTTTTATTATTTTTTGATTTTTATGAATTTTTAATTATTTTAAACATTTAAATAAGGCTANGGGTAATTATCACTTATCATTTAATTTGAAAATTATGTGGGTGAAGACCCTTAAAGAGGCAAGTTAATGTAACTTGAATACTTAGACAAATTTTTAATCCTAATTGGGCTTAGTGGTGTTTTAAGGATGTTTGACTTAATTATGTTTAATTCTATAATCCTTGTTTAATCAATTTTTTTTTATTCAGCCTAAGTCACCACTTAAGCCCTTAAGACCTAGGTGAGTGTCATTATTAGTTTTGAAAAAGGTTAATCCTTAAGTGGTCATGATTCATGATTTGGATTCTATTTAAAAATCAAGATAGGGGTATTAAATTGATTAATTATTGGCTTCAAAAGTAATACCCCTAAGTCCAGGATCATTTAATTTTAATAAACTTCCAAATTTTAATAATTTAGAAATTCATTAATCTTAATTAAGGAAGTGAAATTGGTTTCTACCAATTAACCCCTTGTGTTTCAAGCATAAAATAAATTCATTAAGATCAGAGGTTACCCATTTTCCCTCCTTGACTTAAGCCTAAATTTTAATTAAGGCTAAATTTCCAAAATTACACATTTGCCATTAAGGCTCTAACACTTCATAATTTGTCAAATTAAATTCAAATGACTTTGAAATTTTTATCCTACCTCATTCATGGGTCAATTGAGACATCAGAGGAGAAAAAATTATTTTCCAAAATTTAATTTAATTTATGTAATTATTTTCATGCAAAAATAGGATTTTTCAAAGCAAATTCCTAATTTGACCAAGGTAAATTCTAATCCCTTGAAATATTTACTGGAGGTAGGCCTAGACCAGAAAAGCCTTTGGACAAACTTGTCATGGTTTTTTGAATTCTCTATAATTTATTAGAATTATTTTAAGTAATGGGTTATTTAATAAAAATAAAATATTTTAGGTGGTGAAAATTAAGTTTTGTATTTTTGAAAAATCTCGCTAAGGTCATAGATCCAAGAGGAGCAAATTTTATATATATATTTTATTTTCCTTTGATTTATTGGAATTATTGTAGTGAAAAACTCATTTTTAGCCTTTAAAGATTATTTTTAAGCCTTAAAATTAAATATCTTTATTTAGAAAATTAGGAAAAATATCCTAATTATTAAGTGATTAGGAAGTAATTTAGAACATTTCCATGAGTTTTATTATTTTTGTGATTTTTATGGATTTTTAATTATTTGGATATTTAAACTAGGCTAAAAATCAAGTTATTATTTTAAATATCATTTTATTTTTAGAAAATATCCTTGATCACAAAGAACTCAAAAAACTAAGTTTCATAATTTTTTGAGTTATATTTTGATTTTTAAAAAACCATTTAAGTGTCAAAAGTGGTATTTATATTTAAAAATCAATTTATGTTGTCAAATCAACTCAAAATATTTTGAAATTTTTATGATGAGTCCTCTGGATCATAAATCATAGTGGAGATCAAAGATCAAGTCATTTATATGTTTAAATTTTCTAAAATTAATTATTTTAGTGATTTAGTGTTTGTAAAATTTAAGTGCATTTTAAATAACTTGACCCATGAAATTATTTCCAAAGATTTCTCTAGTCATGGTGGAGCTTGCATTTTCTTAGGATTTTCTTCAATATGCTAATTTCCATGATTATTTTAAAGAAATAATGTGAAATAACTTGAAAAATATGGATCTCTGTATAGGGACATCCTCTGTCTTTGGAAAAATCAGAGGATATCTCCCTTAACATATGCTACAACACACCAAAATTTCAAGCCAAGGTGATGTGCCAACATGTATGGAGAATCAAATGATTCCAGATAGTGTTTAATTAATTAAAAATAAAATATGCATAAAATGGTCTTAAAATTTATTTCACATTGTTCTACTCTTTTCACTGAGCAAGAGGATATTTTTATTTTGTTTTTGTGATTTTTCTACACAAAATTATGAATTTTCTAAGTTAAGGGTATTTAAATAAATAAGAAAATCCCTATTTATCTGTTTAAACCGCGCGTGCCACCTCAACCTATGACGGCTCCGAAGGCATGCATGGCGCGCTCTGCTTCGACGCCGCCATCCACATAGCTTGCTGACTCGGCCCGTTGTTAATGTCCCGAAGGGCTGTCCGGCTCGATCTCCCCCGTCCATTTGATACATGCTTGATCAAACAGCTCCCCATCATTGTCCCCGATAGAATGATCCCGTGCCTGTCCACCCTAAAACCAAAAGATCTCAGCCTAGACTCAACTAAATCACTTCAGGTTTGATCCTATGGACTCGTTTAAGTGAGACAAACACATCCATATGGTTAATGTACATGAAATCAAGCCTAAGTAAACGGGGAATCAAAATGAGCTCGGGAGGAAAAGAAGTTTTATACCTTTGCTCTAAGAAGGGAGGCTTCAATCAGAGGTGCTCAGCACGTTCTTTGGGGTCCAAGGAGGCTAGGGATTGAGTCCCTGGTCTTGGTGTAAGGCCTAGGTACCAAGCTCGATTTCAGGTATTGGTCTAGAGCTATGGTGGAGGCTATTTCAGAGGGTAATTTTATGGGGCGTTGTCTTCTCTTGCTGTTGTGAAGGTGTGGGAACAAGAAATTGAAGTTTGGTGAAGTGTGGAGTTGTGTTGGGTTCTGTCCTGGCTTCCGTCAAGGTTTCAAGCTCAAAATTGAGCTGTAGCAATGGGAATGGGTGAGGGAAAATGGTTGGAATGCACTGAGGGGATCTTAGGGAAGCTCTGTGTGAAGTTTGGAGAGGCCTCTCTAAGAAAATTCCAGCGCACCTCCCATGGCTGTGGGAGGTGAGTTTTTATTAAAATTGTCGTGGGGTGGCTGTAAGGGCATGAGTTTGGGTGCATTGTGGCGCTTAGGTGGAGGGCAGAGGAGCTATTAAATTTTATTTGGATGAGTTGGCCTCTAGGTTTGATTTGGGTGATGTGCCATGGGGGTGGCTATCAATTTTGGACTTTTCCGGCCACTAGGCTGGCTGGCAGGCCAGGGGGAGGTGGCTAGAAGCTCAGGGAACCCAGAGAAATCCATCACAACAATTTAATGCAAATGTGCTTTGATTTGACAAAGATATCTTAAGCATGGGCATTTTTGGAAATAAGATCCCTTAATTTGGGGGACCTTTGGTACATGGCTTGATTTATGTGGTTTCATGGTTTTTGGACTGGTCACTAAGTCCAACTAATGACTGTGGTGGAGTTAATTTGGTGACTTTAGGGTGGTTAAGTCACATTTAGTGCATAGGTCCAAGTGGGTGCAAATGGCCAAAACTTGGGTTTGAGCTAAGGTAACCTTGTCAATTGGCCCAAATAACTATTTAATTTGGTGTAGATGATCATAAGGAACAACTTTGGTGAAAGAGGGAAGTGGGTTTGAGTTTAATTGAAGGGAGGGAATTTTGAACTTTAATCAATTTGGTCATGTTGGGCTAGGATTGGGTCTAGCTTGGGTTAGCCTTGGGCTAAGTCCAAATTGATTGTTGTAAATAGTCAATAGGGACCTCATGAAGAGTTTTCAACATGAATTGGATGTCAATTTGGAGGTTAAGCAGTCAATTGGGTGAAATTTGGGGACAGCCAATTTGGGGCTAAATTTGGGAATTTTGGATTTAAGCCAAAATCAAATGGATTTGAGATAACACCAAGGCTAATTGATGGTTTATTTTGATGTACGGGAATTTCATAAAGATTTTACAACATTCATTGAGGCCAATTGACTAGGCTATGGGTTCAATTTGGTGAGATTAGGTAATATGGTTAAAATTGGGGTTTTGACCCAAATAAAAATTGGGTTCAAATCATCGACCAATTGAGCTTGGATTTGGTTTAGTTCAATCATATCTAAAGTGAATTTTAGTTTAGGATTGAAATTGAGTTCAGATTGAGGTCAAATTGTTGGACATTTGAATTGGATTTGGGGCAAATTGGGTCTTTAAAGGGCAATTTGGGGATTTTGGTTAAATATGGTCAAATTGGCCAAATTTGGTCATGTGGTAGTTATGAGAAATGAAATTGTAATATTTGGGATTTACTGTGATTTTTTGGGAATTTTTGAAATTTTGGGTCCAAAGGGGTATTTTGGTAATTTGGGGGTGTTTTAGAGGTAAAAGGCCAAGAAGGGTATTTTGGTAGAGTTGAGGTACCAACCATCTCCAACAAGCCATGGACTAATGGAAACCCCATTTTGGGTTCTCTACCTAGTGGTCTTAGCCAAACAATAGCCCTAAGGCTAGTAAGTTTAGGGGACCATCTACATGAGTATCCCAAAAGATCAAGGGATCTAGGCTAGAAATTTGAGTTCAGGGTTGTGAGTGATTGTGGGTGTAGATGAGAGTAGTGAATGCCTTAGATCTAGACCAACACCTAGGGTTAACTTAAGGTCCAATAGTCATTAGGGTGACTCATCTTGAGTTTCCCCCATAGTGATCCCACCTACTAAATGCTAGAGGTTGAGACCAACATGTGGAACTTCAGGTTGAGTAGAGAAGAGTTTAGAATTTCTAAGTCAACAAAAAATGAGGTCAACAAATGGACCCCCAATAGGTGGGGTGTGCTGGGAAAGCATACCGCGCGTATTAGTGTTGACCGATGAGATCAACAAAAGCCAATACAACCTCCTAAGTCTACAGAACCGGAAGTATGCGTAGAGTGGTGTGTGTGATTTCTTTCTGCCAGTGAATTAGCAGGTGATCGTCTGGTTGGAATCAAGGAGTAGGGACTCTTGCTGGGGATCAGAGAGTGGATTTTGAGTTATGAAATTTTAAGGATTTCCAATGGATGGGAGCCAAAATGTAAGTATTGACCCCGAGGTGGGAATTGAAATTCAGATATCAACTCAAAAAGAGAGAGAGAGAGAGAGTCGAAGTGTAACGATCTACCTCAAATGTAATGAATCAGAAATGTAGGACTGATTTGGAAAAGAGAATTGAAATGTAGGTCAATTTGTCAAAAGAAAGTGTCAGAATGTAAGGACCGACCTCGTATGTAATGAATCAGAAATATAGGACTGATTCGGAAATGAGAATTGAAATGTAGGTCAATTCTCTAAAGAAAGTGTCGGAATGTAAGGACTNTGACCCAAAGTAGAGAATTCTATTGATCCATGGCTCAAGTAGGGTGGTAGTGTGGTTGGCAACCCCAATCCTATTAAAATACCCCATTTAGCCTTCTACCCTCAAAAGCTACCCCAATTTACCAAACTACCCTTGAAACCTTAATTTTGACCAAAAACCAAAAAATTACTCAAAATACCCAACCTTTTTTAAGAAATAGTTTTAAACCATTTGAAACCACCCAAATTGCCCAAAACACAAAAAATTATCAAAATTTCTAAAATACCCCTGATTTTACGAAAATTAAAAAAATACCCCTTGTGACCCCAAACTCTCCCAAAACTTTCAAAATAATTTCAATAATTTGGACAACTCCATTGAGTCCAAGTTGACAAATTTGACCAATTTTGACCAAAAGCCGCAAATTGCCCTTAAAGGTCCAATTAACCCAATTGACCCCCAATTTTCATCAATTTGATCCAAATTTTTCCAATTTTAATTCTAAATTTTAATTCATCATGCTTAAAATTTATTGAAACCAAATCCAAGTTCAATTGGACTCAATTCTAAACCTAAATTCTAGGCCCTATTTAGAATCCTCAATTTGACCAAATTGAACCCTCAAACATTTTCAATTGCCCCAATTTTGAATCCTAAACTACTTAAAACACCATCCCCCCCACACACACACATCAAATTGAACCCTCCATTGGCTTTGGTCAATCCCTAATCTCACTTAAATTCAACTTGGACTAAAACCCCCAATTTTTCCCCAAACTCCAAAATTCCACCAAATTGAACTTCATAACCATATAATTTCCACTCAATTGGTATCTAAAACTCTTCATGGAAATCCCTTGGACCAATTTGAAACATCAATTTGGTCTAATTAAAGCCCTAGTCCAATCATAACTTAAGGCTAACCCAAATGCACAAAAATTGTCAATGAGCAAACTTCCATTAAATTGAGCTTCAAAATCAACACAAAGTCACTCAATTCTTTTTCTAAACATCTTGTGACACTCATCTACACCATTTTAACTACTCAATACCATGATTAGTCCAACCTAAATGCAACTTTAAGCCAAAATGCCCAAAATTGAAACCATTCTCTAAAGTTGAACAAATCAAATAAAGTTGTTCAAGCCAAAGCCACCATAGCCACTTTTTGGATCCCTAGTGAACAGACTAGAACCACCTAGCCAAACCTACATGAGCCATGGACCAATGGTCCCTTGATCTATGGGATCTATTCCCATATTTGTCGTAAACCACGATACTATTGCCATCAACCTTAACCATTATAGGTTAATCATCATTAGCATCCATTTGGCTCCTTTGACCCCTATGGCCACCAACCCTGGCCCTGCCGGTCGTTCTAGTCACCGGATCCCAAAATGAGAGCCAAATTGATTTAAAAAAAGCCCATTTCACCCAACCAAGCTGTCTCATCCCAATTGATTATTTGCCTCTTTATCCTCTCCACCTAAGCATCAAAACTCACCCATTGGATTGGCTAATAGAGCTTTAACTCCCCCTCCACATAAACTTCTTATCTACGGCTAAGAGGAGAGATCACTATTTAACTTAGGGAGACTCTGTCCAAGTAACTCCGGAGGCTATTTGAGAACTTCTAAGCTAAAGCACACAATTTCCCCCTCAGAATTCCTCTATGAGAGCTCAAAGTTGAGTTCAAAATCTAGGGTTTTCCATCACTTAATCCAAGCACCACTAAACTTCAAATTGACTCTTTGTTTAGCTTCCCTGAGCTAAATGAAGAAGTTTATCTTCAAAAACCCTGGTCCCGAGCACTCTAACCTACCTCTAGGCTAAGGCCGCTCCACCTTTTCGCTAAACTTATAACTGGACACTATAATAGAGCACTCAATCGAGGCCTCACCTCTTGGGCAAATGTAGACCATTAACCCAAATTTTAAGCTCCGTTTCACCAATTGTGAAGAAAATTTTGATTTCATGGCTTTGTAACCATATATATGTGTTTGTCTTAATTAAATGTAGGTGTTAGAACAAACCCCATGGGATTTGGTTGAGAATTGAGAGAAACCTTGGGGCTTGAAGTTGAACGGCTTACGAGTTCTGACCATTGGGGGCGATGACCCACAGTCGTCTGATCGCATTTGTATCAGATGGACACTTGAGATCAAGTCGGTCAAGGGAATAGAACATGAATCACGAGACACGTGGCACTGAGGTGGCTGACAGTGTCAAATTGCGTAGCCACGCGTGAAAAGTTTGGGGAGGACAAGGATTGTGTGGCGTTGACATGGATAAGTATAATAATAGAAATTTTCTGGATTTATTTAATTCTCAAACTTTAGAAAATTCATATTTTTTCATAAAAAATCATAAAACTAAAATAAAAGTATCCCCTTGCCCAGTGAATAAAAGAGAATAACATGGACTAAAAATAAAAAAAAATTATTTGATAAGTCTCTAGTTTTAATAAATTAAATAGCATCAGAGGTGTTTTAATTTTAGTTAACTAAATATTATTTATTAAGGCTTGGAACTTTGGGGGTTCATTCCTCATGGCAAAGGGGATGTTCTTTTATTTTTCCAAAGTCAGAGAGCATCTCTATGCATGTAACCCTAATTTCCAAACTTGGATGGCTATTTTTGCTTAAATTAATTATACAAATTAAAATATCATTAGAAAATTACGAGATGAACTTTAATAGGTTTCCTATGGTTATAGAAGCTTAGGAAAAATATCAACATAGTTTAGATAATTTTGTATATTTATATTGCTAACTAAATGCCTAAAATTTTTATTATTTCATTTTAATTAAATATTATTTAAAATTTAATTAAATCAATTCTATATTGTAAATAAAAATCATGTTGTCTCACTGTAAAGATTTGAAATTATTTGATTAAGTTTAAGTACTAAAGTTGATTTTCTAATAAAAATTATATTTTTGTACAGCAGATGATCGTTTGGTTCGAATCAAGGAGTAGGGACTCTCGCTGGGGATCAGAGAGTGGATTTTGAGTTATGAAATTTCAAAGATTTCCAAAGGATGGGAGCCAAAATGTAAGTATTGACCCCGAGGTGGGAATTAAAATTCAGTTATCAACTCAAAAAGAGAGAGAGAGAGAGAGCGGAGTGTAAGGACCGACCATGAATGTAATGAATCAGAAATGTAGGATTGATTCAAAAATGAGAATTGAAATATAGGTCAATTCTTAAAAGAAAGTGTCGGAATGAAAGGACCGACCTCGAATGTAACGAATCGGAAATATAGGACTGATTCGGAAATGAGAGTTGAAATGTAGGTCAATTCTCTAAAGAAAGTGTCGAAATGTAATGACCGACCTCATGTAATGAATCAGAAATGTAGGACTGATTCGAAAATGAGAATTGAAATGTAGGTCAATTCTCTAAAGAAACTGTCGGAATGTAAGGACCGACCTCGAATGTAATGAATCAGAAATGTATGACTGGTTCGGAAATGAGAATTGAAATGTAGGTCAATTCTCAAAAGAGAGTGTCGGAATGTAAGGACCTCGGAAATGAGAATTGAAAGTAGGTCAATTCTCAAAAGAAAGTGTCGGAATGTAAGGACCGGCCTCGCAGAAATGAGAATTGAAATGTAGGTCAATTCTCAAAAGAGGGTGTCGGAATGTAAGGACTGATCTAGAAGTGTAAATGAATCAGAAATGTAGGACTGATTCAGAAATGAGAATTGAAATGTAGGTCAATTCTCAAAAGAAAGCAAATGTAGGACTGATTCAGAAATGAGAATTGAAATGTAGGTCAATTCTCAAAAGAAGGTGTCAAAATGTAAGGACCAACCTCGAATGTAAATGAATCAGAAATGTAGGATTGATTCAGAAATGAGAATTGAAATGTAGGTCAATTCTCAAAAGAAGGTTTCAGAATGTAAGGACTGAGCTCAAATGTAATGAATAAAAAATGTAGGACTGATTCAAAAATGTGAATTAAAATGTAGGTCAATTCTCAAAAGAAAGCATCGGAATGTAATGACCGACCTTGAATGTAATGAATCAGAAATGTAGGACTGATTTGGAAATGAGAATTGAAATGTAGGTCAATTCTCAAAAGAAAGTGTCGGGTTGTAAGAACCACCTCGAATGTAATGAATCAGAAATGTAGGACTGGTTCGGAAATGAGAATTGAAATGTAGGTCAATTCTCAAGAGAAAGTGTCGGAATGTAGGGACCGACCTCGAATGTATTGAATAAAAAATGTAGGACTGATTTGAAAATGAGAATTAAAATGTAGGTCAATTCTAAAAAGAAAGTGTTGAAATGTAGGGACCGACCTTGAATTTAATGAATCAGAAAGGTAGGACTCATTCGAAATTGAGAATTTAAACGTAGGTCAATTCTCAAAAGAAAGTGTCGGAATGTAAGGAACGACCTCGAACGTAATGAATCAGAAATGTAGGACTAATTCGAAAATGAGAATTAAAATGTAGGTAAATTCTCAAAAGAACGTGTCGGAATGTAAGGATCGACCTCGAATGTAATGAATCAGAAATGTAGAACTCATTCGGAAATGAGAATTGAAATTTTGTTCAATTCTCAAAAGAAAGTGTCGAAATGTAAGGACCGACTTCTAATGTAATGAATTAGAAATGTAGGACTGATTTGAAAATGTGAATTGAAATGTTTGTCAATTCTTAAAAGAAAGTGTCAAAATGTAAGGACCGACCTCGAATGTAATGAATCAGAAATGTAGGATTGATTTTGAAATGAGAATTGAAATGTCGGTCAATTCTCAAAAGAAAGTGTTGGAATGTAAGGACCGGCCTCAAATGTATGAATCCGAAATGTAGGACTGATTCAAAAATGAGAATTGAAACATAGGTCATCTCTCAAAAGAAAGTGTCAGAATGTAAGGACCGACCTTAAACGTAAAGAATCAGAAATGTAGGACTGATTTAGAAATGAGAATTGAAATGTAGGTCAATTCTCAAAAGAAAGTGTCGGAAATGTAAGGACCGACCTCGAACATAATAAATCAGAAATGTAGGACTTATTCAGAAATGAGAATTGAAATGTAGGTCAATTCTCAAAAGAAAGTGTCGGAATGTAAGGACTGACCTCGAATGTAATGAATCAGAAATGTAGCACTGATTCAGAAATGAGAATTGAAATGTTGGTCAATTCTCAAAAGAAAGTGTTGGAATGTAAGGAACAATCTTGAATGTAAATGAATCAGAAATGTAGGACTGATTCGGAAATGAGAATTGAAATGTAGGTCAATTCTCAAAAGAAAGCATCGGAATGTAAGGACCCACCTTGAATGTAATGAATCAGAAATGTAGGACTGATTCAGAAATGAGGATTATAAAGACCAGAAGTGAGAATTGAAATGTAGGTCAATTCTCAAAAGAAAGTGTCGGAATGTAAGGTCCGGCCAATGTAATGAATCAGAAATGTAGGACTGATTCAAAAATGAGAATTGAAATGTAGGTCAATTCTTAAAAGAAGGTATCGGAATTAAGGACCAAACTCGAATGTAATGAGTCAGAAATGTAGGGCTGATTCGGAAATGAGAATTGAAATGTAGGTCAATTCTCAAAAGAAAGTTAGTAGCATTGAATTTATAGAAATATATCATGTGAGAAACGTCGACCTTGTTGAAGGAGATTTGTAAAACTTTGTGAGTTTTTTTATGCAGAATGTAAAATTCTGCGGGGATGTGCAAAGAGTTAGTGTAGATAACGATGGTTGTGCTGCGCGCACAAAGAGTAGGAAATTATGAAAACGGAAGCATCCACTCAACAGGTTTGTTTTATTTTCTTGTTGTTTTTATCACAATTTAATTTTTTAAAATTTATTTTTAATGTTTTAATTTTAATAGGTTGATTTAAAAGAAATTCGTTTTATTATGCACTCATTTATGATTATCTTTCATTTGTGTTTTGTTTGTTGTTTCATTCTTTGTTCATTGAAATTTTGAACCATCATTTGGTTCGTGGCTTTCTTCCATCGGACAAAAAGGCACAATTTTAGATAAATTTCCATTAATTTGCCCCATAAAGGGATGTCATAAATCAGACATAGGCAAATGCTCAAAAAGATACATCATGTAATCCATGCTGAAATACATTGAGAATCTTCTCATGATATGAATACATCATAGAATGAATACATCAGATTCATGTCATGTTGTTTAAAGAAAGCAAGTGAACCCTCTGTGCCTGGTATATTGAGCTCCTGAATAAGCAGACCTTCTAAGTCATGCTCCACGGTAAGAGTTCCTTTCGTATGTACCTAGAGGTACAACCTTCTCATAGCTCGTAAGGAAACAACTCTTCAAATTCCGGGTCCTGCTAGAATCCGTAAGGTATTTTAATGTCATCCATTCTGTGGAAGGTTACAGACACCCTATGGTGTCGTACTCCTGGAATGCAGTGCCTAGCAACGTTTGCACCGTTGCCCTTGAGAACAAGTACTGAACCAACTGGAAGAGGAATCTCCACATCTCCTCTGAATTCGCCAGGGCCAACTATATCGATTTCTTTTCCAAATAGAATATTGCTTTTACTCATGAATGAGACTATGTAGAAAGGTCTCACAAAATCATGATGGTTAATGTGTGGAGGAATGCAGTCACCTTCTTCATAATTGTTGATGATGCAACTGTTGGGAATGCAAGTAGCTGGTAGAATATTCCACTTGACCATTCTCTTGATCATCCATTTTATCATTGGTGGTAACAGATCCACTTGGTCATATCTGAGGATCCTAGGCGGATTCCCCTGTCTGTCGTTCATAAAATTATAGCAACAGCCGCACTGGATGGTGATTCTTCCCTTTCCCCGCATCCATTTCTTCGGCTCGGAATATGTTCTCTCCATGAGAAGGCCCACTCGACCTCCATCTCTTAAATCAAAGATGTAGTTCAGGATGCTTCTTTCATTAGTTTCAGAGAAAACCTTGGTATATAGCTCCAGGCCCTCCAATATGTTGACAAACTTTCCCTGAACTTCTTCATAGAACTTGAATTCTCTTTTATTTACTTTGCTTATCTTGTAGTATTCTACCATACCAGGAGTTGGCAACTGCCTGAGGTGTTCCTTCCTCTGGGCCTCAGCGGGAACCCAAACAGGTGCTGGTCAATCCAGAATATGAGATTCAGCCACTAGTGGGATGTATGATCCTGGCTCCATGGTGCGCTCTGATCCTTCCCCGATGAGACATATGGTTCATTTGTCGTAAAGTCTGAAGTCTGAGACTCGTTGGTGCTTGAAGTGTATTCTTCTAATGTACTGAAACACTGTAGATACAGAACGTTGCAGTCTGGGCATTCTACAAATGCGCCCGTGACTGATGTCCCGGCTGGTACCTCAATGTTGCATGTTGGGCAACCTCTGCATAAGAAATCTGAAACTGGGAGTATATCTGATTCTATCATAAATCCTGACTCTTCATCTGTAGTGGGCAAACTGGCAGAAGTTTCTCTCAGATATGGGTCGTAAATATGTTCCTCAGGACTGGGGGTAAGAAAATTGCTCACGTCTCTCTGGCGTGCGTTCCTGTCACAGAAAGGCTCTTTGTTTCTTTTGACTGGCATTTCTGCGCTGCATCCTGCGGAGCTGAGCATTCGGTACTTTTTCACTACGGGAGGCTATCAGGTCCCTTACTAGATTAGCCATCATGGAGGGCAGTCGGCTGGGCCCCTCCATCGGATCTTGTTCCTCTATCACGTTTTTACCATTGTGTGACACATTGTCTTGAGTGGTGACCCTCAATAGTGAAGGTAATCCCTCTTTTTCTTTACTGCTGACTACGTCCATTAGAGGACCCTCGTAGTCCATATCAACCTGGTTGAAATCCACGTTGAAATCTATGACACCTCCTTGTGGCGCCAACTCTTTATTTAGTGCGAGGTTCTAGCCGTCCGGGAAGGCAAAGATCAGCCTCTGTCCTGACATTTTTCTGCAGAAGACAAAGAAAAATGTCAGTGGGCTAAAGCTTGTCATGAACAAGAACAAAATAAAGTATTCATTAAAGTAAATTTTAGTTTGTTTTGGCGGAAAGGATTACTCATTTCATGTGTAAGTTTCGTTTGATTTAATAGGGTATTTAAATTCAAAAGTAGAAAAGAGAACTTGTGAAGTTCAAAAATCTTCTCAAAATTTTCATTATATTGAGGTTAATTACATAGTTTAGATCCCGTCATAGACATTTGGCCACATAGATAACCTTAAAATAATCAAAGTTTCAAAGTTTCAAAGAAAGCAGAGGCAAGCGGCATTGAGCAACCTCAGGTTGCGTAATAGGTTTTTAGGTATCGTCCATTTATCGGTAACATGGGTCTTTCACCCCGGAAGTCCACTAACTGGTAGGCTCCTTCTGTATAGACCTTCTAAACGACAAATGGTCCCTCCCAAGTTGGCTCAAATTTTCTACCTATTTTGCGGCGAGCAAGAATAGGCCTTTTGAGCTCAAGTACGAGGTCACCAATTTTGAATGTCCTTGGAAGGACCAATTTGTCATGGCCTTGTACCATCTTTGTCTGGTAGAGCTCCAAATGTTGTTGTCCTTCTAATCATTTTCCCTTGAGAATTTCCAGTTCTTCAAGTCTGAGTTTTGCACTTTCTTCCTATGTGAGTTGGTTGGCAATGCCGACTTTGAGAGATGGTGTCTGGATTTCTAGCGGTAGAATGACCTCGGTCCCGTACACGAGCATGTAAGGTGTAAACTGAGTGGGAGTCCTGAAAGTCGTCCGGTAGGCCCACAAGGCTTCTAACAGTTTGTTATGCCAATCCCACTTATTTTCATCCAAGGTTTTCTTCAAAATCTTCACCAGTGTCTTATTGAAAGCTTCAGCCAGACCATTTGCTCTGGGATAGTAAATTGTAGAGTATCTCCAATCTATCCCATGTCTTCTGATGAAATTGTTGATCTTTGTGCATTTGAAAGCTGTCCCATTGTCAGAGATTATTCTTCGCGGTACTCTGAAATGGTAGACAATTTGGCCTTTAAAAAATTAAAGGACGTTTCATGTCGTAACCTCACGTAACGGTACTGCCTCTGCCCATTTGGAGAAGTAGACTGTAGCGGCAAGTATGAACTTGTGTCCTTTAGAAGATGAAGGGTCTATCGGACTTATTATGTCTGTGCCCCAACACTCGAATGGCCACAAGGCAACAGTTGGGTGTAGCATGTTTAGAGGCTGGTGTAAGACCACCCCATGCACTTGGCATTTGTGACATCTTCTGGATGTATCCATGCAATTGGACATCATTGTTGGCCAATAATATCTGAGTCTTTTAATCTTCATTTTCATTTTTGGTCCGGACTGGTGAGCACCATACAATACGACATGTACCTCTTTGACAATATTCTGTGCCTCGTCTCTGCTCAAACACCGTAGCCACATTTGGTCGAACGGTCTTCTCTAGAGAACATTTCCCACCAGGGCGTAAGACATGGCCCTTCTTGTGATGTGGTGTGCCTCATACTTGTCCTCTGGCAGCTTTCCAGTATGCAAATATTCTATTAATGGCTTACGCTAATCTTTGTTGATGTCTGCAACTGTATTTATTGTTTCTTCTTTTCCAAGCTTGTGTAGAGTTTTGAAGTCGTTTCAAGACAAGACTCGTCTTCCTTGCACCGTGACTTCGATGGAATCCTCTGGGGGACACGTCATTTCCTTAGCGAGTTTTGCTAGAGCGTCGGCATGGGAATTCTCTCCCTGAGGAATCTAGTAAAAAGTCACCTCAGAATCTGGCCTAGGAGCTTCGTTGTGCACTGATGGTATTATGTTAGTCCGGTAGAAAGTCACCTCAGGAACCTGCTCCAGGAGCTTCATCACGTACTGATGGTATTCTGTTAAGGTTTCAGAATTCTGTATTATCCGGCGACTTGCTGGATGACAAGTTGAGAGTCACCATAAATGGAATGTTTGTTATATCCATTGAGATTGCCAACTCCAATCCGGTGATTAAAGCTTCATGTTCTGCTTCATTGTTGGTGCACGGCTCTGTTAGGTGGTACGAAAACCTCAACATACCCTTATCTGGCATAATAAAGATCAAACTGATCCCTGCCTTGCCTGGTATAACTGTGCTTGATCCTTTGTCTTTCCTGGCTGACGAAGCACCATCAAAGTACATTTTTCAATGTTGCGCACTAGAAAATTCCATTTGTAGTATTTGCTCGTCTGGTAACTCGTCGTTGAGAGAGGACCCAGTTGGCAGTAGGTGTGCAGCGAGAAAATCTGCTAAAATCTATCCCTTGATAGCACGGAGGGGCACAAAAGTTATATCAAATTGCAATAAGATCATTGACCATCTCGCTAAACGTCCGAAGAGTATTGGTCAGGTTGTGACATTTTCTTATTTATTTAATCCCCAAAACTTCAAAAATACATAACTTTCTGTAGAAAAATCACAAAAATAAAATAAGAATACCCACTTACTCAGTGAATAGAGGAGAATAATGTGAAATAAACTTCAAGTCCATTTGATGCATAAAATATTTTTAATTAATTAAAAACTATTTGGAATCATTTGGTTCTCCATGCATATTTACACATTACCTTGGCTTGAAATTTTGGCATGTTGTAGCCTCTATCAAGGGCAACATCCTCTGATTTTTCCAAAGTCAGATAAGGTTCCCATGCAGAGATCCATATTTTTCAAGTTATTCCACATTATTTGATAAAAATAATCATTGAAATTAGCATATTGATTATAAAATTCTAAGAAAATTTTGGAAGGTCCATCATCATTAGGGAAACCTTTGGAAATAATTTCATGGGTCAAGTCATTTAAAAAGAACTTAAATTTTGCAAATACTAAATCACTAAAATAATTAATTTTGGAAACTACAAACACTTAAATGACTTGATTTTTGATCTCCACTATGATTTGTGATCCAGAGAACTCATCATAAAAATTTCAAAATATTTTGAGTTCATTTGATAACTTAAATTGATTTTTAAAGATAAATACCACTCTTAACATTTAAATAATTTTTAAAAATCAAAATATAACTCAAAAAATTATGAAACTTAGTTTTTTGAGTTCTCTGTGATCACGGATATTTTATAAAAATAAAATAATATATAAAATAAAAACTTAATTTTTGGCCTATTTTAAATATTTAAAATAATTAAAAATTCATACAAATCATAAAAATAATAAAACTCATGGAAATATTCTAAATTGTTTTCTAATCACTTAGGAATAATTAAAATATTTTTCCTGATTTTTTAAATAAACATATTGAATTTCAAAGCTTAAAAATAATTTTTAAAAGGCTAAAAATGTGTTTTCACTAAAATAATCATAATAAATCAAGGAAAAATCAAAAAAATATAAAATTTGCTCTTTTGAGTTCTCTCACCTTAGGGAAATTTTTCAAAAATATAAAACTTAATTTTCACTACCTAAAATATTTTATTTTTATTAAATAGCCTAAAACTTAAAATAATTTTAATAAATCACAGAGAATTCAAAAAATTATGAAATTTCATCTAAAGGCTTCTGTAGTCTAGGTATACTTCCAGTAACAATTTCAAGGGATTATAATTTACCGAATTTTCTTTGAAAGATCCTATTTTTGCACCAAAATAATTATATAAATTAAATTAAATTTTAAAAAAATCACATTTTCTCCTCCGATGTCTCAATTGACCCATGAATGAGGTAATATAAAAATTTCAAAGTCATTTGAATTGAATTTGACAAATTATGAAGTGTTAGAGCCTTAGG
>JXCR01145264.1:91395-102360 GCA_002079205.1 Phalaenopsis hybrid cultivar | reverse complement strand
CTGGACTTAGGGGTATGAATTTTGAAGTCAATAATTAATCAATTTAATACCCCTATCTTGATTTTCAAATAGAATCCAAATCATGAATCATGACCACTTAAAACTTAACCTTTTCAAAACTAATTAAGACACTCACCTAGGTCTTAAGGGCTTAGTGGTGACTTAGGCTAAATCAAGATTGATTAAAAGAGGATTAGATAAATAAGCATCAAACATCCTTGAAACACCACTAAGCCCAATTAAGATTAAAATTTGGCTAAGTGTTCAGATTATACTAACTTGTCCCTTTAAGGGTCTTCACCCACATAATTCTTAAATTGAATGACAAATGATAATTACCCCTTTAAGGCCCCGCAAGGAGGTTTCATAGATTTCAACGTGAATTTCAACCAAGTTGATATGGACTACGAGGGTCCTCTAATGGACGTATTCAGCAATAAGGAAAAGGAGGGACTGCCTTCACTGTTGAGGGTGACCACTCAAGACAATGTGCCACACAAAGGTAAAAACGTGATAGCATAACAACATCTGATGGAGGGGCCCAGCCGTTTGCTTTCCATGGTGGCTACTCCAGCAAGAGACCTGATAGCCGCCCGTAGTGAAAAACTACCAAATACTCCGCTCCGCAGGACGCAACACAGAAATGCCAGTAGAAAGAAACAGAGAGCCTTTCTGCGACAGGAACGCAAACGTGAGAGAGACGTGAGCAGTTTTCTTACCCCCATTCCTGAGGGACATATTTACGACCCAGATCTGAGAGAAAATTTTGTCAGCCTGCCCACTACAGATGAACAGTCAGGATTTGTGACAGAATCAAATATGCTCCCAGTTTCAGATATCTTATGCAGAGGTTGCTCAACATGCAACGTTGAGGTACCAGCCGGGACATCAGTCATGGGCGCATTTGTAGAATGCTCGGACTGCAATGTTCTGCATCTACAGCATTTCAGTGCATTAGAAGAATACACTTCAAGCACCAACAAGTCTCAGACTCCAGACTTCGCGACAAATGAACCATATGTCCCACCGGGGACGGATTAGTGTGCTACATGGAGCTCAGGATCATACATCCCACTAGAGGCTAAATATCATATTCCAGATTGACCAGCACCAGTTTGGGTTCCCACCAATTCCCGGAGGAAGGAACGCCCCAAGCAGCTACCAACTCTTGGTATGATAGAATACTACAAGATAAGTAAAGTAAATAAAAGAGAATTCGAGTTCTATGAAGAAGTTCAGGGAAAGTTTGTCAACATATTGGAGGCCCTGGAGCTATATACCAGGGTTTTCTCTGAAACTGATGAAAGAAGCCTTCTGGACTGCATCTTCGATTAAAGAGATATGAGAAGGTTGTACCTCTAGGTACATGCAAAGGGAACTCTTGCCCTGGAGCATGACTTAGAAGGTCTGCTCGATCAGGAGCTCAATATACCAGGAACAGAGGGTTCACTTGCTATCTTTTAATAGCATGACATGTATCTGATGTGTTCAGTCTATGATGTATTCATATCATGAGAAAATTCTCAATGTATTTCAGCATGGATTACATGATGTTCCTTTTGAGGCATTAGCCTATATCTGATTTATGTCATCCCTTTTTAGGGCAAATTAATGGAAATTTCTCTCAAATTGTGCATTTCTGTCAGCTACCTTTTTGTGCGATGGATGAAAGCCGCGAACCATACGATGGTTCAGAATGTCAATGAACAAAGAACGAAACAACAAATCTTCAACAACAAACAAAACACAAATGAATGATAATCATAAATGAGTGAATAATAAAACAAATTCTTTTTAAATCAACCTATTAAAATTAAAACTTTTAAAAATAAATTTTTAAAGATTAAATTGTGATAAAAACAACAAGAAAGTAAAAGAAACCCGTTGAGTGGATGCTTCCGTTTTTAGAATTTCCTACTCTTTGTGCGCGCAGCACAACCATCGTTATCTACACTAACTCTCTACACATCCAGCAGAATTTCACATTATGCACAAAAACTCACAAAGCCTTACAAATCAGTCATACATTTCAATTCAGCACTAACTCTCTGCACATCTCAACAAGATCTACCTTTCTCACAAGATACGTTTCTATAAATTCAACACTACTAACTTTCTTTTGAGAATTGACCTATATTTCAATTCTCATTTCTGAATCAGTCATACATTTCTGATTCATTACATTCGAGGTCGGTCCTTACATTCCCACACTTTCTTTTGAGAATTGACCTACATTTCAATTCTCATTTCCAAATCAGTCCTACATTTATGATTCATTACATTCAAGGAAGGTCCTTACATTCCGAAGCTTTTCTTTTGAGAACTGACCTACATTTCAATTGTCATTTCTGAATCAGTCCTACATCTCTAATTCATTACATTCGAGGTCGGTCCTTACATTCTGACACTTTCTTTTGAGAATTGACTTACAATTCAATTCTCATTTCTGAATCAGTCCTACATTTTTTATTCATTACATTTGAGGTCGGTCCTTATATTCCGAAACTCTCTTTTGAGAATTGACCTACATTTCAATTCTCATTTTCGAATCAGTCCTGCATTTTTTATTCATTACATTCGAGGTCGGTCCTTACATTCTGACACTTTCTTTTGAGAATTAACCAACATTTCAATTCTCATTTTCGATTGAGTCCTACATTTCTGTTTCATTACATTTGAGGTCGGTCCTTACATTCCGACACTTTCTTTTGAGAATTGACCTACATTTCAATTCTCATTTTCGAATCAGTCCTACATTCCTGATTCATTACATTCAAGGTCAGTCCTTACATTCTGACACTTTATTTTGAGAATTGACCTACATTTCCATTCTCATTTACGAATCAATCCTACATTTCTGATTCATTACATTCGAGATCTGTCCTTACACTTCGACACTCTCTCTCTTTGTTTGAATTGATATTTGAATTTCAAATCCCACCTCGGGGCCAACACTTACATTCTGACTCCCATCCTTTAGAAATCTTTGAAATTTCATAACTAAAAATCCACTCTCTGATCCCCATCGAGAGTCCCTACTCTTTGATTCCAACCACACGATCACCTGCTAAATCCCCGGCAGAAACAAATCACACACACAACTCTACGTATACTTTCGGGTTTGTTGACTTAGGAGTTTGTATTGATTTTTGTTGATCTCGTTGATCAACGCAAATACGCGCGGTGTGCTTTCCCAACACACCGCACCTATTGGCGGTCCATTTGTTGACCTCATTTTTGGTTGAGGTTTAGTTTTTCCTCTTTAGTAGCCAAGGACTAGCCATATGACTTTTCCTGTTGACTATTCCTAGAAAACTAGACATGGAACCCTCACCATTAAAAATTCCAAACTCTTCTCCGCTCAACTTGAAGTTCCACATGTTGGTCTCAACCTCTATCATTTAGTAGGTGGGATCATTATGGGGGAAACTCAAGTTGAGTCACCCTTAGGACTGTTAGACCCTTAGGGTTGACCCTGGGTGTTGGTCTTGAGCTAAGGCATTCACTACACTCACCACACTCACTACACTCATATACACCCATATACACTCACAACCCTGAACTCAAACTTCTAGTCTAGATCCCTTGACCTTTTGGGATACTCATGTAGATTGTCCCCTAAACCTACTAGCCCTAGGGACAACCCACTCAAATTTCTAGCCTAGATCCCTTGATCTTTTGGGATACTCATGTAGATGGTCCCCTAAAATCGGTTGACCTTGGGTGTTGGTCTAGAGCTAAGGCACTCACTACACTAATCTACACCCACAATCACTCACAACCCTGAACTCAAATCCTAGCCTAGATCCCTTGATCTTTTGGGATACTCATGTAGATGACACCCACATTCACTCACAACCCTAAACCTAGAATTTCTAGCCTAGAGCCCTTGATCTTTTGGGATACTCATGTAGATGGACCTAAACCTACTAGCCCTAGGGCTATGGTCTGGCTAGAACCACTACATAGAGGACCCAAATTGGGGTTTCCTACTAGCCTTATGATGGTTTGGCTAAGACCACTATGTAGAGGACCCAAAATGGGGTTCTCATTGGTCCATGGCTTTTTGGTGATGATTGGTACCTGAACTATACCAAAATACCCATCTTGGCCTTTTACCCTAAAACGCCCCCAAATTACCAAAATACCCCTCCATAGCTCAAAATCCCAAAAATTCCAAAAATTCCAAAAATTCCAAGAAAATTCCAATAAATCTCAAATATTCCCAATTTAATTTCTATCAACTACCACATGACTCAATTTAGCTAATTTGACCATCTTTAACCAAAACCCCCAAATTGGCCTATAAGGGCCCAAATTTCCCAAAATCTAATTCAATTGTCCATAAATTTGATCTTAATTAACTTCAATTCCAATCCTAAACTCAAATTCACTTTTTATATGACCAAAATAAACCAAATATAAGCTCAATTGATCCATGATTTGAGCCCAATTTTGATTTGGATCAAAACCCCATTTTTGACCGTATGACCTAATCTCACCAAATTGAACCCATAGCCTAGTCAATTGGCCTCAATTAAATTATAAAATCTTTATAACATTCATATACATCAAAATAAACCATCAATTGACCTTGGTGAAGTTTCAAATCCATTTGATTTTGCCCTAAATCTAAAATTCCAAAATTTAGCCCCAAATTGGCTAAGTCCCCAAATTTCACCCAATTGAATGCCTTAACCTCCAAATTAGCATCCAATTCAAGTTGAAAACTCTTCATGAGGTCCCTATTGACTATTTAAACAATCAATTTGGACTTAGCCCAAGGCTAACCCATGCTAGACCCAAACCTAGCCCAACATGACAAAATTGATTAAAGTTCAAAATTCCCTTAAATTGACCCTTCAATAGACCTTAAAACCACTTCCATCCTTCAATAAAGTTGTTTCTTATGATCATATACACTAAACACATCAGTTATTTGGGCCAATTGACATGGCTAACCTAGCCCAAACCCAAGTTTTGGTCATTTGCACCCACTTGGACCCATGCACTAAATGTGACCTAACCACCCTAAAGCCACCAAATTAACTCCACCACAGCCATTAGTTGGACTTAGTGACCAGTCAAAACACCATGAAACCACCTAAATCAAGCCATCGAACAAAGGTCCCCCAAATGAAGGTATCTTATTTCAAAAAAATAACCTAAATCAAGCCATGGACCAAAGATCCCCCAAATTAAGGGATCTTATTTCCAAAAATGCACATGCTTAAGATATCTTTGCCAAATCAAAGCACATTTGCATTAAATTGTTGTGATGGATTCCTCTGGGTTCCCTGAGCTCGTAGCCACCTCCCCTTGGCCGACCGGCCTGCCTAGTGGCCGGAAAAGCCCAAAACCAAGAGCCACTCCCATGGNCTACAGGACAAATTTTCTAGAATGCCGCCGATGGCGCCATCGAGGCCATCGATGGCGGGATCGATGGTTAGGTGACATGTATAATGGGTAATGCCGGATTTTGGAGGGGTGCGTAAGCAAATCTTGGGAAAACTCATCCATATCTTTAAAGAGAACGTTTTGGCCGAAAATAGAAGAGGAGAAGACTTTTGGAGACCTAGAGGTTAGATAGGTTCCATTTGAGCTTGCTAGAGCATGTAATTGTGAGTAATTCTTCGAGAAATTGTAAGAGTGGAGGGAATGTGAGAGATTTCTTCCTCCTTGCTACTTCGAAGAGAAATTTTGTGCTGTAAAGAAAGGAAGAGATTTAGAGGAACTTCGAGGAGTGTTCTTGGGGAGAAATTTAGAGATAAGTTATTTACTTATTATAGTTTATATGGATTTGATTTCATTTATGAATTCCAAGTTGTGTTGCGCTTTCCCCATGAGTTCTGAGTAGTTTTCTCTGTCTTTCTCCCTGTCTCAAGATTTATGAAGTGGTGATTTGAATTGGTGAAGTCTTGAAAATGTTTAAGAAAATGTAATGATCTTTTCACATCGATCTTCATTTACTTTCAATCTGGCCAATTGAATTGTTAAAATAAGTTGAGTTTTACAACTAAAGTGAAGATTACATCTAAGATTTGGGGAGGTCAAAGCCCTTGGAAGTTGGGTGCAAATAAATAGGGAAATATTATTAACAGAATTGGAGATTTTAGAGTGACAGACTAAAATCCCCAATTCGGTCCTATCGTTTGGGTGCTAAATTAATTCAGGGAGGTCAAAGCCCTTGGAAGTTGGGTGCAAATAAATAGAGAAATAATTTTACCGGGGCGTAGAATTATATTTTAGAGTGACAGACTAAAATCCCCAATTCGGTCCTATCGTTTGGGTGCTGATNGTCCTATCGTTTGGGTGCTGATGTGTAGATGGTAGCCCTCAGGTGAGGGGAATGTGGGAGCTCCGAAGTGAGAGCCGGTATCCTCCCAGCCTAGCCGCAGAATCAGTAACCAAGCATAGGATTAGTCAATGTTCTTTATGCCTGGACTAAAGGGTAAAGAATAAGTATGCTCCTATTTGACACAATATAATTGAACTAATTCATTTTATCCATTCACTATAATATCTTGGAAAGGAAAAGGATGCTTTCTTATATATTGAATATCAAAATTAAACATNTATATATATATATATATAAAGTCGCAGTCAAGTTTTTGGCATCGTAGTTGGAATTTAAATCTTCTAGCAGCATCATCTAATTCTTGTATTTGTTGATTTACAAAAAGATCAGTCGAGTTTTTATCGCCATTACCGGGGAGAATTTTAGGAGTAACGGACTTATTAGAGTTATTAAAAAGTTTTTTACTTAAATTGCAACGTATCTATATATCTATATATTTATATTTATATTTTTAATTATATTGCTGAGTACTAATTTTAAATTGTATGCGCAAATTTCGACCTAGTTTTACTAGCGTACTATATAACTTTAAAAATCTTTTCATACTTTTGTCCAAGAACAGCTCCAATAACATAAATCACTAGCATCACACATCAGTTCAAATAGTTTCTCCCAGTTAGGTGAAACTATAATAGGGACCGTGATTAATTTTTCTTTTAATAATTCAAAGGCATTTTAACAGCTTTCAGTAAACGCTGTGATTAATTTTTCCTTCAATAACTCAAAGGCATTTAAACAGCTTTCAGTAAATTCAAACTTCTTGTCCTTTTCTAAAAGTTACATAGAGGTTTAGTAACTTTTGAGAAATCTTTAATAAAATGCCTGTAAAAACCAACATGTCCCTGTAGAGGTTTAGTAATTTTTGAAAAATCTTTAATAAAACGCCTGTAAAATCTAACATGTCCAAGGGTTTAGTAATTTTTGAAAAATCTTTAATAAAACGCCTGTAAAATCCAACATGTCCAAGAAATCTGGCATTTAAACAGCTTTCAGTAAATTCAAATTTCTTGTCCTTTTCTAAAAGTTGGCATATAGGTTTGGTAAATTTTTTTCAGTAAATTCAAATTTCTTGTCCTTTTCTAAAAGTTGGCATAGAGGTTTGGTAATTTTCAAAAATATTCTTTAATAAAACGCATGTAAAATCCAACATGTCCAAGAAAACTCCTAACCTCTCTTACATTCTTAATAAAGCGCCTGTAAAAACCAACATGTCCCAGAAAACTTCTAACTTCTCTTACACTAGTTTAGATATAACATGGATTTTTGCAGTGTCCGTTTCCATACCATTTTCCAAAATTTTATGCCCTAACACAATTTCTCCTGCAATCATAAATTATCATTTGTCCCAATTTAGAACTAAATTTGTTCTTTTGCATAACTCTAAAACTTTTTCAAAATATTCTAAGCATGTGTCAAATGATGTTCTAAATACAGAGAAATCATTCATAAATACTTTCAGCCCATCGTCAATTAATTTACCAAATATGGACATCATACATCTCTGGAATGTTGCATGTGCATTAGATAATCCGAAAGGCTTCTTCTAAACACAAAAGTTCCAAAAGTACTAGTAAATGTTGTCTTTTCTTCATCCTCAGGAGCAATAGGAATTTTATGGGAACGAAAGGACTAGTAAATGTTGTCTTTTCTTGATCCTCACGAGCAATAGGAATTTGATGGTAACTAGGTATATCTATCTAAAAAGCAAAAATATTTGTGCCCAACAAGTCTATCTACTATTTGATCTAGAAATGGTAGGGGAAAATGATCTTTCCTGGTGGGAGTGTTTAATTTTCTATAATCAATGCAGATGCGCCACCCACTGAATTGTCTGATAGGTATCAACTCATTATTTTCTTTTGTTTCAACAGTCACTCCTCTTTTCTTCGGTACACAATGAATTGGACTTACCCATGCACTATTTGAAATAGGATATATAATTCCAGTGTCTAACCATTTTAAATTTTTTTTTTACTAATTCTTTCATTATAGAGTTTAACCTCCTTTGTGATCAACTCTTGGTTTATAGTGTTCATCTAATATAATTTTGTGCATACAGATCGAATGACTGATTCTTTTAATATCTGCTAAGGTCCAACCAAAAGGTCTCTTATATCTTTTCAATGTATCTATCAGTCTTTGTCCTTGTAAATCAATTAATTCTGAAGATATAATAACAGGTAATGTAGGTGAGTCTCCCAAAAATACATACTTCAAGTAGTTAGGTAATGTTTTCAACTCAATTTCAGGTGGTTTAATAATTGATGGAGATAGATTCTTATCAGCATTTTCTGTAATATCCAACATTTCAAATCTTTCCTGAGCATAATCTAATTCTTCATTTTCTAATTTGTCTCAGAATAATTTCATCATTTTCTTTGAATTGTTCTTCAAAATACTTTTTATCTTCGAAATGTTCTTTAAAATGTTCTTTCAGTAGATGTTCAACAATTTCCATGCGAAAACATTCATTATCTCTTTCAACAGCAGGGTATTTCATAGATTTCGCAATGTTAAAAGTCACTTCTTGATCATTTACTCTCATAGTTAATTCTCCTTTTTGAACATCTATCATAGCTTATTCAGTAGCTAAAAATGGTCTCCTTAAAAAAATAGGTATTTCTTTATCTTTCCCCATATCTAAGACAATAAAATCCACCAAAAAGATAAATTTGTCATTACTAACACATCTTCTATAACTCCCTTAGGATATGTAACTGATCGATCTGCTAATTGAAGAATCATATCTAAGACAATAAAATCCACCGGAAAGATAAATTTGTCAACTTTTACTAACACGTCTTCTAAGGATATGTAACTGATCGGTCTGCTAATTGAAGAGTTACAGAAGTAGGTGAGACTTCTCCTAACCCTAGTCTTTTGAAATTGATAGAGGCATAAGGTTAATGCTGGCTCTCAAATCACATAAAGCTCTTCCATAGAATTTTTCACCGATAGCAAACGGTATAGTGAAACTACCAGGATCTTTTAATTTTTCAGGAAGCTTTTTTTGAATAATTACACTACACTGTTCGCTAAGTGCAATAGTTTCATTATCTGAGAACTTCCTTTTCTTGTTCAGAATATCTTTCAACATAATTGGGCATTTGCTCTAAAGCTTCTACAAAGAGAATATTCACCGTTAACTTCTTAAGAATTTCCAAAAATTTTAAAAATTGTTTATTCTGTTTATGTTGCTTCAGTCTTTAAGGAAACGGTGGTGGAGGTTTTTCCACGGTAAATTTCATTGGTGTAAATGGATACTCTAAATCTGGGTATTCATGATCCTTTTCTTTTTCGGTATCCACTTTTTCTTTTTTAGTTTCTATTTCTTTTTGTACTCTTGTCTCTAATTATTTTCCACTTTGTAATTGAATTGCCTTGATTTGTTCTTTTCCTTGATCTTTAGGATTTGGTTCCACAGTGCTCGTAAAATTTCCTATTGTTCGGTTACTAAGTGCAGTAGCGATATGCCCTAATTGGTTCTCAATATTCTTAATAGCAGTTCCTTGATTTTGTAATTGATTTCCATGAATCTATAATTGATTTCCTTTATTCTGTAATTATTGACCCATGTTTAATATCAGCTCTTCCATAGATCTGATTATTATTAAATTCTGGAGGATAAGAAGGTCTATAGTTAACATTTCCCTGGTTGGATGAATTTCCTAATGGGTTCATTGGGTTGTTCGAGGATAAGAAGGTCTATAGTTAACATTTCCTTGGTTGGATGAATTTTCTAATGGGTTCACTAGCTCTTCCTTAGATAACCTCTTTTCCTTAATTTGAGTGTTACTGTTAAATCCTGAAGGAAAAAAAGGTCTATAGTTAACATTTCCTTGGTTGGATGAATTTCCTAATGGGTTCACTAAGTTGTTTGCCCATTGTTCATTTGTCAAAGAATTGTTATTCCAATTAAGATTTGGATGATTTACCTGGGTTATAATAGTTTGAATAAGGGTTGTTGGGTCTATTAATAACATTTAAAGTCTCATGTGTTCCCATTGTTGATTTGTAGAAGAATTGTTATTCCAATTAAAATTTGGATGATCTTCCAACTTAAAGATTAATAATAGTTTGAATATGGGTTGTTGGGTCTATTAATAGCATTTAAGGTTTCATATGAATGTTAAACATCCACAAATTGCCAATGAATTCTCTTCCATCATAGTAGGTGTTGGAGAATAATTCATTACATAATGATCTAATTTCTTCTTCCATCATAGGAGGTGTTGAAGAATAATTCATCCCATAATGATCTAATTTCCTTGATATTACTTCCATCATAGGAGGTGTTGAAGAATAATTCATCCCATAATGATCTAATTTCTTTGATATTGTCCATCATAGGAGGTGTTGAAGAATAATTCATCCCATAATGATCTAATTTCTTTGATATTGCACCAATCCATCATAGGAGGTGTTGAAGAATAATTCATCCCATAATGATCTAATTTCTTTGATATTGCAACAATCTGGGAAGCTAACATAGATATTGCATCAGAATCATGGATGCTAGCTTCTCTTTTAGGATTTTCCCGCTCAAAGGGCCATTGAAAATTATTGGTAAGCATTTCTTCTATTAATGAATAAGCCTCATCAAAAGG
>JXCR01145264.1:55215-83593 GCA_002079205.1 Phalaenopsis hybrid cultivar | reverse complement strand
GAGAGAGAGAGAGAGAGAGAGAGATTTATGCACAAAAACATTTCTTAAAAGGACCAAGAGCAGACAAAATTGAAGGTGATTGTGGAGCAGGTTCATGGGGTGAATTTCGAGGAAGATGCTTAAAGAATGCTCTTACTGCACCATTAACGCCGTCCTCTGATTCCATGGCTTTAGCAAGTTCAACTGCTCGCTCTTTCACCTACAAAATTCGAGTACTCAATTGTAATAAGAAAGGAAAAGTATCAAGTTTGCCTGAAATTTGAATGTTATTCAGCTATAAATTTGTTATCAGTATCTATAAAATTCTCTATTTGGTCAATGTTATCCATTAAACTTTGGGAGATTGATTTAATATCAGTGATTGTGGGGCTTGGTTGATTCATTTTATATAAATATTAAGATCTACATAGATACACACCATTCCTATGTATTTACATATCTTATATGTAAACTTCAATTTTCTACATAGATACACACCTTTCCTATGTATTTACATATCTTATATGTAAACTCAATTTTTTAAATACGCGTGCCACCTTTCTTTTGCAAGAAGAGATGTATTTCCATTTTTAAAAGTTAAAATAGTGGTACTCTTGATGTGATCTGAAAATTTGGGTAGCATAAATGTAGAAAATTAAGTTTAGGTGTAAGATATGTAGATACAATATTGTGTAAATATATTTAGCATTTACTTTTTAAAAGTAAATAAAATTTAAGAGTAGAACAACCAATATACTTTCCATTGTCTAGCATCAAATGATCTGTCTTTGAATGAGAATATTGTGTTCCATCTCCAAGAAAAATCATCAAGAAGCTTGCTTCATGTTATGATACATCAAATTGTAATTTGAGTTTAAGGAGTCACTTCTGGGGCAGACTCGAANACTTATGTGATGATCTTACATTTGCAGATTACAATATGAAAATTTAATTATGGGAAGAACCTCAATTCTCTAAGCAGAATTCATCCCGCACAAAAAAATTACCATCGCATAACAAATAATATGAGAGAGAGAGAGAGAGAGAGAGAGAGAGAGAGATTTATGCACAAAAACATTTCTTAAAAGGACCAAGAGCAGACAAAATTGAAGGTGATTGTGGAGCAGGTTCATGGGGTGAATTTCGAGGAAGATGCTTAAAGAATGCTCTTACTGCACCATTAACGCCGTCCTCTGATTCCATGGCTTTAGCAAGTTCAACTGCTCGCTCTTTCACCTACAAAATTCGAGTACTCAATTGTAATAAGAAAGGAAAAGTATCAAGTTTGCCTGAAATTTGAATGTTATTCAGCTATAATTTTGTTATCAGTATCTATAAAGTTCTCTATTTGGTCAATGTTATCCATTAAACTTTGGGAGATTGATTTAATATCAGTGATTGTGGGGCTTGGTTGATTCAATTTATATAAATATTAAGATCTACATAGATACACACCATTCCTATGTATTACATATCTTATATGTAAACTTCAATTTTCTACATAGATACACACCTTTCCTATGTATTTACATATCTTATATGTAAACTTCAATTTTTTAAATACGCGCGCCACCTTTCTTTTGCAAGAAGAGATGTATTTCCATTTTTAAAAGTTAAAATAGTAGTACTCTTGATGTGATCTGAAAATTTGGGTAGCATAAATGTAGAAAATTAAGTTTAGGTGTAAGATATGTAGATACAATATTGTGTAAATATATTTAGCATTTACTTTTTAAAAGTAAATAAAATTTAAGAGTAGAACAACCAATAAACTTTCCATTGTCTAGCATCAAATGATCTGTCTTTGAATGAGAATATTGTGTTCGATCTCTAAGAAAAATCATCAAGAAGCTTGCTTCATGTTATGATACATCAAATTGTAATTTGAGTTTAAGGAGTCACTTTTGGGGCAGACTCGAAGTATAGTAAAAACTTTCATGACAAGTTTTCCCCAACCTCAAAAATAACCTTGACGAGTTTGTTAATTTTATTTCACTTAAAAGTGAAAATTACAAAAGGGAATGTTCAAAATTGTGTATTACAAAAGGGAATGTTCAAAATTGTGTATTCATCAATAAATTGATTGATTTTAACTCATTTCAAATGTTGTCATATTTTTTTTTCAAAAAAATTCTATGGATTTGGGAAAGCTCATTTTTTGAATTTAGAGATTTTAAGTTCAAAATTCTAAAGGAATCGAGTACAAGGATGAATTTCATTCTCAAAAATTCATTCAAAATATTGTGTGGTGATGTGATTTAAACTTCCAATTTTGAAAAATGGGTTTGAAGATGGAAAAATTGGAGAAAAGTATTATGCAAATTAGATAATCTCTTGAGCACGAAAATTTTTTATTCAAACATTTGTCTCCTTTAGAAACTTATCTTTATCGTCATTTATCTTCAGAGATATATGTATTATTTTCCGATCAACGTATTTATCAAATCAACCACCATCTTTTTTGCAATTTTTTTTTTATCATCATCATTTTTTGTCTTTCTTATCTTTTTTTCCTTCCTTTCCTTTTTTCCTTTTCTTCATATCTCTAAAGAAACCTATTTTAATTTCAAGGTCCTTTCAAAAGTATTTTAAATGATATTTCTAAATGAAAGTATATTTATTTCTAGTTCAAAAATTCCAGTTTAGCTTGAAATTGGCAGGGGTGTAAACGAGTCAAACACTAGTGAGCCCAGGCTCAACTCGTATTCAACTCGTTAAAAAATATCACTTTTTCTGTTCGGCTCATTTATATTTCAAACACAAAGTGTGTTCGTTTTGGGCTTGTTTCCTTAGCGCGTCGAACAAAAGTTGTTCGTGAACTCAGAATCGTTTTGTCAACCCTAGTCACACAGCTGTAAGATGTTAAGATTTGAGGCAAGATTTAAATATTTTTATTTATATTAAAACATCATTTAAATATAATTTAACATATTTTTATTCTTNTAAAATATCCAAAAGCATCCTAAAGGACTCCCTTATAAAGGAATGAACTATCTATCGGGTTACAATGATTCACCCTCTGCGCAAAAACCTTGTCTTGTTCTGCCGATAAGAGCTCCNTAAAATATCCAAAAGCATCCTAAAGGACTCCCTTATAAAGGAATGAACTATCTATCGGGTTACAATGATTCAACCTCTGCGCAAAAACCTTGTCTTGTTCTGCCGATAAGAGCTCATAATCCAAGGACAATGATCTTTAGTTAGACTAGAAAAACTTATTGGCAAAGTCAAATCGATTGATCCAGTCTTGTGACCCAAAGATTATCAAAGGCTGACCGACAATCTCAATTCAGAATAATCGAACCAGCAAGTCTTATCAGACCAAGGCCCAGNGATTATCAAAGGCTGACCGACAATCTCAATTCAGAATAATCGAACCAGCAAGTCTTATCAGACCAAGGCCCACCAAGTTCAACCGACCTAATTAAAGGGCTACTAAGTTATAGGCCCATACATGTAAAATAACTAAAATATCATGTAAAGCTCTTATAAAACCTTGGGTAAACATGTAACTTTACATATTGTACCACAACTCCAAAAATAAGAGAATCATTCTAAGAGAAATGGCTAATCAATAAGATTGATTATTATTCATTATTGTGTACATCTCCCTCCCTCCCTCCCTCCCTCCCTCCCTCAATCTTGCACACACACCCTCTCCTTTGTATTAAAATCTATTCCTTGAGTGTGAATCATGGCCAGATCAAGATTCAACAAATACCTAGTTGCTTGGTTCATTTGCAAGAGAGCTACTCTCTCTCTCTTTGGATGAGAAAATATCTTTGATATTTGAAATGGATTTATAAGTATACCTTGTGTCAATTCCACAAGTAATACATTTGATCTAATTTTCCCAATAGCTTTGATAAAGTCACATTCCATAGAATTGAGTTTCTTGCATCTAGAAGTTATATATCTTTACAGTCATCTTCATTATAATCTCTTGCACATTTACTTTAATATGTTGAGATTATAATTAATATTATGTCTTCCATTTACGCGCATCATCGTCAAAGCTAATGAAATCTTTAGGAAATATAAATATAAAATCANACAGTCATCTTCATTATAATCTCTTGCACATTTACTTTAATATGTTGAGATTATAATTAATATTATGTCTTCAATTTACTCACATCATCGTCAAAGCTAATGAAATCTTTAGGAAATATAAATATAAAATCCAGAACCATATGATGGGGATATTGATGATATCAATGGGCCATTTTATTGTATGTGTGATTTAAAATATTATATTATACATATTGCACGGAGAATATTTTTGCAAACCTTAATATGACCGAGTGCACCTTAATTTTTTTAAATATAGTGCAGTAAGCTTTTCTCTACTTGTATCCACCCTTGAATCCATGGATGGCTAATGTGAAAGAAAGCTAAACACAAAAAAAAAGCTTCTTCAATTTTTTCAAAACATGAAACAAACCTAAAATATCTATNTGACCGAGTGCACCTTAATTTTTTTAAATATAGTGCAGTAAGCTTTTCTCTACTTGTATCCACCCTTGAATCTATGGATGCCTAATGTGAAAGAAAGCTAAATACGAAAAAAAAGCTTCTTCAATTTTTTCAAAACATGAAACAAACCTAAAATATCTANAGCATCCAATTCATGTTGAAAACTCTTCATGAGGTCTATATTGACCATTTATAACAATCAATTTGGACTTAGACCAAGGCTAACCCAAGCATTAGGGGTCCCTATTGACCATTTACAATAATCAATTTGGACTTAGCCCTAGGCTAACCCAAGCTAGAGCCCTACCTATTGACTATTTATTTGATTTCCTTAACCCCCAAATTGGCATCCAATTCATGTTGAAAACTCTTCATGAGGTCCCTATTGACCATTAAAAAGTCCCTAAATTTCACCCAATTGATTGCCTTAACCTACAAATTGGCATCCAATTCATGTTGAAAACTCTTCATGAGGTCCCTATTGACAATTTACAACAATAATTTTGGAACTTAGCCCAAGGCTAACCCAAGCTAGACCCAAACCTAGCTCAACATGACCAAATTGATTAAAGTTCAAAGTTCCTTCAAATTGACCCCCAGCTAGACCCAAGCCTAGCCCAACATAACCAAATTGATTAAAATTCAAAATTCCCTCAAATTGACCCTTTTTGAGCTCAAAACCACTTCCACCTTCACCAAAGTTGTTCGTTAGTGATCATCTACACCAAATGAACTCAAAACCACTTCCATCCTTCACCAAAGTTGTTCCTTATGATCATCTACACCAAATAAAATTGTTTTTTGGGCCAATTGACATGGGTAACCTAGCTAAACCCAAGTTTTGGTCATTTGCACCCACTTGAACCCATGCACTAAATGTGACCTAACCACCATAAAGCCACCAAATTAACTCCACCACAGGCATTAGTTGGACTTAGTGACCAGTCCAAACACCATGAAACCACCTAAATCGAGCCATAGACCGAAGGTCCCCCAAATTAACGGATCTTATTTCCAAAAATACACATGCTTAAGATATCTTTGCCAAATTAAAGCATATTTGCATTAAATTTTTGTGATGGATTCCTCTGTGTTCCCTGAGCTCCTAGCCACCTCCCCCTGGCCGGCTGGCCAGCCTAGTGGCCGGAAAACCATAAAATCAAGAGCCACTCCCATGGCACCTCACCAAAATCAAAAATAGAGGCCAGCTTATCCAAATCAAATTGAAGAGCTCCTCTGCCCTCCACCTAAGCACCACAATGCACCCAAACTTATGCCCTAAGAGCCACCCCATGGCCATTTTTATAAAAACTCACCTCCCACGGCCATGAGAGGTGTGCTGCAATTTTCTTATAGAGGCCTCTCCAAACTTCACACAGAGCTTCCCTAAGATCCCTCAGTGCATTCCAACCATTTTCCCTCACCAATTCCCATTGCAGGATCTCACTTTTGAGCTTGAAACCTTGCCGGAAATAAGGATAGAACTTAATACACCTCTACACTCCACCAAACTTCAATTACTTGTGCCGACACCTTCACAAAAGCAAGAGAAGACAAAGCCCCATAAAATTACCCTTTGAAATAGCCTCAACCATAACTCTGGACCAACACCTAAAATCGAGTTTGGTCGAATTCATACCTAGGCCTTAAACCAAGACCAGGGACTCAATCCCTAGCTTCCCTTCTCAGAGCAAAGGTATAAAACTTCTCCTCCTCCCGAGCTCATTTTGATTCCCCATTTACTCAGTCTTGATTTTAGGTACATTAATTGTATGGATGTGTTTGTCTCACTTAAATGAGTCCATAAGATCAAACCTAAAGTGATTTGGTTGAGTCTAGGTTGAGATCTTAGGGTTTTAGTGTGGACTAGCATGAGATCAATCTATCGGGGATGATGAGCCATTTGATCAAGCGTGTATCAAATGGACGGGGGAGATCGAGCCGGACAGCGCTTCGTGACATAAACTGCGGGCCGAGTCAGCAAGCTACGCGGACGGCAACATCCAACCAGAGGGCGCCACGCATGCTTTCGGAGCCGTCGTAGGTTGAGGTGGCACGCGCGGTTTAAATAGATAAATAGGGCTTTTTTCTTATTTATTTAAATACCCTTAACTTAGAAAGTCCATAACTTTATCTAGAGAGATCACAAAAATTAAATAAAAATACCCACTTGCTCAGTGAACACAGGAGAACAATGTGGAATAAATTTCACGACCATGTTATGCTTTTTTTATTTTTAATTAATTAAACACTATTTTGAATCATTTGATTCTCCATGCATATTGATATATCACTTTGTCTTGAAACTTTGACATGTTGCAACCTCTGTCAGGGGAAACATGCTCTGATTTTTCCAAAGTCAGAGGAGGTTCCTATACAGAGGTCCATATTTTTCCAAGTTATTCCACATTATTTCTGTAAAATAATCATGGAAATTAGCATATTGATTAGAAAATCTTAAGAAAATTTTGCAAGGTCCACCATGACTAGAGAAACCTTTAAAAATAATTTCATGGTTCAAGTCATTTAAAATGCCCTTAAATTTTACAAATACTAAATCACTAAGATAATTAATTTTGGAAAGTTTAAACATTTAAATGACTTGATTTTTTATCTGCATTGTGATTTACGATCCAAAGAACTCATCATAAAAATTTCAAAATATTTTGAGATCATTTGACAACTTAAGTTGATTTTTAAAAATAAATATCACTTTTGACACTTAAAAGATTTTTAAAAATTAAAATACTTAGTTTTTTGAGTTCTCTATGATCAGGGATATTTTCTAAAAAAAATGATGTTTAAAAAAAAACTTGATTTTTAGCCTATTTTAAAAATTAAAAAAATAAAATTTCATAAAAATCACAAAAATAATAAAACTCATAGAAATGTTCTAAATTGCTTCCTAATCACATAGGAACAAGAAGAATATTTTTCCTGTTTATCTAAATAAAGATATTGAATTTCAAAGCTTAAGAATAATTTTTTTTAAAAGGCTAAAAATGAGTTTTCACTAAAATAATTCAAATAAATCAAGGAAAAACCAAAAAAATATGAAAATTTCTCCTCTGAGTTCTATAACCTTAGAGAGATTTTTGAAAAATAGAAAACTTAATTTTCACCATATAAAATATTTTATTTTTAATAAATAGTCCAGAACTTAAAATAATTCTCATAAATCACAGAGAATTAAATAATCATGAAATTTTGTCCAAAGGCTTTTCTGGTCTAGGTCCACCTCCAGTAAAAATTTCAAGTGATTAGAATTTACCCTGGTCAAGATAGAAATTTTCTTTGAAAAATCCTATTTTTGCATGAAAATTATTACATAAATTAAGTTAAATTTTGAAAAATCACATTTTCTGCTCTGATGTCTTAATCAACCCATGAATAACGTAGGATAAAAATTTCACAGTACACATTTTCTCCTCTGATGTCTCAATTGACCCATGAATGAAATAGGATAAAAATTTCAAAGTCATTGAAATTGGACAAATTATGAAGTGTTAGAGCCTTAGGGGCAAATGTGTAATTTTGGAAATTTAGCCTTAAATAACATTTAGGCTTAAGTCAAGGAGGGAAATTGGTAACCTCTGATCTTAATCATATTATTTGATGCTTGTAACATAACGGGTTAATTGGTAGAAACTAATCTCACTTTCCTCATTAAAAAGATAAGTTAATAAATTTCTAAATTATAAAGATTTGGAAGTTTATTAAAATTAAGTCATCCTGAAGTTAAAGGTATGACTTTTGAAGCCAATATCTAATCAATTTAATACCCCTATATTGATTTTCAAATAGAAATTCAAATTATGAATCATGACCACTTAAAGCTTAACCTTTTCAAAACTAATTAAGACACTCATTTACAAATTATGAATCATGACCACTTAAAGCTTAACCCTTTTCAAAACTAATTAAGACACTCACCTAGGTCTTAAGGGCTTAGTGGTGATTTAAGCTAAGTAAAAATTTGATTAAACAAGGATTAGAGAAATAAACATAATTAAATCAAACATCTTTGAAACACCACTAAGCCCAATTAGGATTAAAAATTTGGCTAAGTGTTCAAATTACATTAACTTGCCTCTTTAAGGGACTTCACCCACATAATTTTCAAATTAAATGATAAGTGATAATTACCCTATTCTTAGGGATAATTGAGACACCAAGGTTCACTGAGTAATAAGGTGTTTATAGGATGGACCATTAAGCAATATAATAAGTTTAAATGGACTTGAGGCTTTTCACTGGTTGGCGAGAGGGAGGCATGGACCTGCTTCCCCCTCTTAACTTGTTGTCAGAGGCCTATTAAACTTAATATTCTTCGCTCAATGAAATCATCCTTAATTAAACTTTTTTTTAAAGACCCACAAAAATATGACATAGGGTTAGGAAAACCACAAGAACTTACTTTTTCTACTCTTCATAAATGCCCGACATGCATTTTTAAGTTTCAGGTGGTGGAATGAGAAGACTTGCCAGGTACGCTTTTACAAGTTTATAGTACCGTCTTTCTTCTGCCTTTTCCTTACATGTTTCATGCTTGCATTTACCTACATAAATTTGCATGTTAACCATAACCAAAACTAAAATCAACCAAGATAAAATTCACCGCCACAACATTCAAAATATAAAACAACTCAAAATTTAATCACAAACATCACATAAAACTACAGCTTCAACTAAATTAAGACGTCTCTATCAGATGATCGGGAATTCTTCGGAGGAAGTAACCTACGGTTGCTAACGAGGCTTCCCACGGTTTAAATGAAATTATGGAACTCATTAAGCTGAGTTTAGTAAGTTCCTTCGAACTAAGTGAATCCAATAGAAAATAGTGATGCCAGAACGAGGGAACCGTAGGATCTTAACCGGTGTCGCTCTAATCAACTTTAATATGCCCTCATAAAATTTAAAGAACTTCAACCATAGGGCCACCTGATTTGATATTATAACTTGACACACTAGATAACTCAAACTTGTCGCGACAAGGACCTTGGAGCTCGCATGGTGGGCAGCACGGCCATCTTCAACAGCAAAACATGTCTTCCCCAGCTAAACCAACCTTCCTTCCTTAGACTTAAACAACAAAGCCATCGGACTTCCAGGTTGTTTACTTATGCAACGTAAATCCTCATATTATCATTAGGCCTTTTTATAGCCCTGTTATATAATATAGCCCTAACTCGTCTATGGATTCCGAGGTTGTCGTTTGTCACGACCTAAATCCTCACATCTTCCAGGCTATTTGTGTGATCGTTTCACACGAATGTAAGCCCTAACTAAAAAAATTGGTAGGATGAAACACTTAAATTTTTCTCCTCAAAACTGAAGCCACACATTAGGATCGCTTGGGAAGTCACCAGGGTTCTCTTTTTTTTTCTTCTCAAAACTGAAGCCAAACATTAGGATAGCTTGGGAAGTCACCAGGGTTCTCCTCTGAACTCAAAACTAAAGCCAAACATTAGGATAGCTTGGGAAGTCACCAAGGTTCGCCTCTGGATCCCCACATCCCCTAGTTCTTCTTCCTTTGGATTCTACAATAAAATGTTCCAAATTTGAACCAATCCTATCCCCTAGTTCTTCTTCCTTTGGATTCTACAATAAAATGTTCCAAATTTGAACCAATCCCCATTCACCCCTAGTTCTTCTTCCTTTGGATTCTACAATAAAATGTTCCAAATTTGAACCAATCCCCTTCCACACCTCTACGGAAGCCAAACATTAGGATAGCTTGAGAAGTCACCGAGGTTCTCCTCTGGATCCATGACATCCTTGAAGCCAAACATTAGGATAGCTTGGGAAGTCACTGAGATTCTCCTCTGGATCCATGACATCCCTAGCATTAGGATAGCTTGGGAAGTCATCGAGGTTCTCCTCTGGATCCATGACATCCCCTAGTTCCTCCTCCTTTGGACTCTACAACAAAATGTTCCAAATTTGAACCAATCCCCTTTCACACCTCTTTGTCCGATCTCATTGAAAAGTCCCTCCTTTGGATTCTACAATAAAATGTTTCAAATTTGAACCAATCCCCTTTCACACCTCTACATCCGATTTCGTTGAAGAGTCCTACCCTTTTAAATTCCTTGAAGATAATATTTCTTGATTTTTATCAAGGAGACTTCTTAGGTGGCTTCAGCCATTTAAGATGTAATTAACTATAGAGGCTTGCCCTTATAGGAAGCATGTCTGAACCCAGCTTAATATAAACTCTATTTAATCCTTTATATTAAATAGGGGAACTTGTCTGCAAATATAAAGGTTTCGCAGGCCAAACGGACGTCATAATTTCTTTAGTTTATTTAATCGAGCCTCATCTTCAAGTCTTGTGTCTATCCTTTGGGATAGATACAGGATTTGAGGTACAGTGCTCTTTCATTTTTAAATTTTAAAAAATATGGGGTCAATTTGATTTCATACTTCAACGTCCTTCCGAAGCGGGCGACGGGATTTCGATTCCGGCGACTGACAGCTTCTTAAGGGCAACTCCTCTCCAACCTCGAATAACGCCAACAGAATGAGTCATCATCATCTAGAAAAGTATGATCTGGTTTCAATTCCTGCCCAATCATTAGAAATGTAGATCCATTAAAGCAAAGTATAATTAGGGGTGAGGCAATTATTTACCAAACAAATTGAGAAAAAAACTAGCATAATTTATTGTATTCTCATTGTGTTAGTACAATATGGCATAAGCATATGAAAATTATATCACAAAGCTTTATAGAATATTTGAACTTAAAGGGACATAATCACATATTATACACATTTACAATTTTCTTATACTAGTTTTGCACTCATATTATCCATAATGTTAATTTAGAATAAAATGTGCTTTAATATGACCTAAGTTTTAATTTCAAAATAGGAACAATGTTGGTACATACATAATTAAACTCCCATTATACTAAAAAGGGCAATCATTTGCATAATAATATGCGACAATATGTTTAAACATTTTGGGTATTTTAAGATACATAGAAAAATACCTATAAATACGGATACAAATATAAGAGTACATACATTTTCATTGATGTATTTAAGCTTAATTTGAAAATGTAAAAGAGACTCATTTTAATTTTCTTGATAAATCATATAATGCGCCAAGCACAATGACAAGCTATACACCTTATCATAAATATATAAAAAATATATGACCATAAAATAAAATGAGTTTTGATAAATTTCTATATAATTTGGAGCAGAAAACTATATTTTGAAAATAAAGAATTACCTTCTTCGGCTTATTTCCTACTTAAGATTTATGTATCTCTGAAGATTGTTGCTCAAGTAAGTTCAATTTAGGCTGATCCAAATCCAATGATGATTGAACATAAGTATTTGTTTCATTATTCTGCTCATCAAGCTCAAAAAACTTTGAAATACAAAAACAAAGTTTAAATATAATCATACAAAAGCAAAAAATGAAATAAATTTAACATAAATAAAGAATTTTAAACCTCAGGGGCTGACACACAAAAAATTGGTTTTCTAANTCAAAGTGATTCATTCTCAACTTTTGATAAGGGAAAGCTAATTCATCTCGCAGAGTTATATCCCAATGATTTCTCTATAGTTAAGCTTTTAGCTCTCGATTATCAGTTATTCGTTTATATTATTGGCATGTTGTCACGGACAAAAAGTCCCACATCGTCTAGGTGTAGGTCCGAAAAACTGTATTTAAGTCCTAAGCTGCCCACCACCCCTAAGAGCTCTTTTGAGAGGTGAGAAGTGGTATCAGAGCAGATTACTGCCTGCCAGATGTGTGGACTCTCCATGGTCCAGTGGAACCCTTGGTTGAATCTGATCCGTGACGAGGACATCACGTGATTGGGTGGAGGAGAATGTCACGGACAAAAAGTCCCACATCGGCTAGGTGTATGACTGAAAAGTAGTATTTAAGTCCTAGGCTACCGACCACCCCTAAGAGTTTTTTTGGGAGGCGACAATGCATTCTGTTGATAATTTCTTATTTTTAAGATGCATTACTGATGTTGCAAAACACCATGTTAAAACTAAGAAAAATTGTACCTATCATGTAGTTGAATGGGTGATGAATGACTCAATTAATGATTAATTAGTTTTATATTGTATTATTATTAAAAAAGTTTNCGATTCGTGACGAGAGCGTCACGAGATTGGGTGGAGGAGAATGTCACGGACAAAAAGTCTCACATCGGCTAGATGTAATGCCGAAAATAATATTTAAGTCCTGAGCTGCCCACCACCTTTAAGAGCTTTTTTGAGATGTGACATAAAACAAAATGTTAAAACTTGCGTATCCTCTAGTTTTTAGACTTATTATATTGACACCAGCTTTATCTGTTGCTATTATGTAGTTGAATGTGTGATGACTGACTCAATTAATAGTTAATTAGTTTTATATTGTATTATTATTAAAAAAGTTTAAAAAAAATATCATAATTAAAATTTAAATAGAATATTCTTTTTTGTTCAAGTGTGAACGATACGTGAAACATAAATAGGTTTTCAGAATTTAAATTTGGAATGCAAACTTTCCTTTATTAGGAAAGTCAACTTCTCACACATGCCCCTCAATGTTTGTTTATTTACATATCTAACACCTAAACATTGAATTTTACATATATGCCATCATATGTATATATATGCAAGAAATGCTGCATATTTCTCTAATTGCGGGTAGAGCACTATGCCACCTCTCAGAAGAGTTCTTAGGGGTGGTGGGCAGCTCAGGATTAAAATACTGCTTTTCGGCCCTATATCTAGCCGATGTGGGACTTTTTGTCCGTGACATTCTCCTCCACTCAATCAAGTGATGCCCTCGTCACGGATTGACTCCACTGAGGGTCACACTGGATCATGAAGAGTCCACACACATGACAGACAGTAATCTGCTCTGATACAACTTGTCACCTCCCAAAAGAGCTCTTAGGAGTGGTGGGCAGCCCAGGATTTATATAATATTTTTCGGCCCTACACCTAGCCGATGTGAGACTTTTTTGTCCGTGACTGCTAACTCTAACACGACATTTTAAAAGTTTTTTATTTTATTTTAGTCAAAGTACTTATATATCAGAACAGAACACCAACTTCTTAAAATTTAAATTAGTAATATTCTTTTTCTGATGTGAAAGTTTGTGGTGTAAATCTAAAAAAAACAAAATTTAGCTGTTAGATATGTAAATTCATAGTAATTGGGTGGTATATATGCAAATGTCCATAGCAATAAATGGGCATATTACATAATCACATGAGTACATGACAGATGGCAAATTAACAATTTACTTAAGATAATAAAAAGGAATAATAAGAATCCAAGGAGAATATTAGGTCAAGAGGGTTCACATGTGGGATATTATATTTCATTTAAAAAAAAAATTAAATTGTAGTATTTATTATGTGATATGAAAGATTTGGGGGGTGTAAATCTAAAAATGAATATTAAGATGTTTGGATATGTAAAAACATAAGGAGTGGATGCTATGTAAGTAAATGCCCACAAAAATACATGCAGTACATGATTATGCAATACACCTAAAAAATTACTTCATATATATATATATATATATATATATTCGCATACTCTAGATTGTTGATTGATATCCTCGGTAAATATTACATCAGGACTTCTAACGCATAGCTACGTTCAGAGTCCATTGATATGCGAACACGTGACTTCAAGAAAACACACACGCTTTTCTGTGATGCGGCCCGGTAATATAAGAGAATATTTGACACGTGTTATTTCGCGTTATTCAAGTATTATTGTGGTAGTATTGATGTATTATTGTGTGATTATAACACCAGGAATATTCTTAGAACACAATAATACATGAATACCACCACAATAACACGTGAATAATGCAAAATAACACGGGAGGAGTATTCTACTACGTTAAAATGATTTTTTTTTAAATTTTTTTATCATCTCCATATGTCCGTATATTAATGAACTCTGAACGTAGCTCTAAATCGTGATGTAATTTTGGGATTAAAATAATTCCTATAAATAGTTAGAGACAATTTATTAAAATAGCAAGAAACATTTCCGCTAGTCAATTTACTTTTGGAAGGCTGTGGTCCGTACCCTAAAATTGCTCCGGCCCACGTGAAAGATGGATAGTGGCAAACCGTGCTACCTATAAATTAGTTGAGCACTAATTTAATTAATTGACTACAAGGCAATAAGATTTATAATCAATTAAAAAATATTAATTAAAAAAATAGAATAAATATTATTAAATTAGATTCAAATGATGTTTTAAATCTTGTCCCAATCCTTAACATTTTATAACTACATGATTAAGACTGTCAAAACGGNTGAAAGATGGATAGTGGCAAACCGTGCTACCTATAAATTAGTTGAGCACTAATTTAATTAATTGACTACAAGACTAAAAGACAACAAGATTTATAATTAATTAAAAAGAATTAATTAAAAAATAGAATAAATATTATTAAATTAGATTCAAATGATGTTTTAAATCTTGTCACAATTCTTAACATTTTATAACTACATGATTAAGACTGTCAAAACGACTCTTTGTTCATGAACGGTTAGTGTTCGGCTCGCTAATCAAACGAGTCGAACACAAACACACTTTTTGAGCTTGAAATATAATCGAGCCGAACACCAGGCTCACTCTCGTTCGGCTCGTTTACACCCCTAACTGACATCACAGAATTCTTACACATTTATATATCTAACATCTGAACTTCCATATTTATATCTATAATACTAAAAATTATAACATCACGAAGAAAATATCGCCATGTTTAATTTCTTAAAAGTAAAATACGACATTTCATGCACATATTTAATAGGTTTAAGTATCAAATTGTAGGTTTCAATATATGAAATATATAATGAAAAATGTGAAACAAGGAGTTGGTGGGAAGTAAATGAGCTGATTCAGCTTTGTCAGCTTTTCTCTTCACGTGAAACTCGTTTTATGGACGGAGAACTTGGGAGCTTTCAATACAAAGGATCTTGCGCCTATAAAAAGCGTNAGGAGACTAGGCTCCTATATCATTCATAAAAGATACAAAGGGTACAAAAAAGGAAAGCAAGGATGCACTTCCCAAAAGTTAAAGTGGCAAAACTCTAAGGAGAGGTAGATCAACAAGATCTCCTTTCAACAGCAACTCTAAATGTTGAGTGGTACAAGTATCAATGATGGGGTTTTGAGTATGGAGACCTGGCTTAGCAAGACAATTGGAAGGTCTATTACCCTAACTAAAAGTATGAGAAAGGGACAGCTTTATCCTCAATCTCAAGGTTTGTATACCAGTGATCCACTGATTTAGATACCAAGGGGCAGAAATCCTTCCTTCCAGGATGTTAAGTAAGATCATAGAGTCAGTTTCCACCATTAAGAGATTCCACCTGCATTTTATGGCCAAGAAAACAACCCAAAAAATAGCTTGGGCTTCAGCTTCCAGAGGGTCTTCAGCTATGGCAGGAGACTAAGAATATAGTAGGCATTCACCTCTAGTGTTTCTGAAAACCCCTCCAAAGCTAGCATTAGAAGAAATGAAGCTACAATCAGTATTGACTTTGACCCAACCCATAGGAGGACAATTCCAGTGAACAAGGATAGTTTGAAGTTTTCTTGTACCAAGGAGGGAAGATGTGCATAGGATATCAAGGAGTTTCCTATGGTAGTGTAGTTTCTATAAATAGCTGTAACAGTGTGTGGCAGTGGAATTTGCATCCCAATGGACCTCATCAAATTTCAGCTTATTTCTTGCCATCCAAACAAACCATGCCATGATACAAGGGATGGGAGGGAGTTGTTGGTCCTGCCAATCTTTTCAGCTTGAATAAAACACCTCCCAAGACAGTTGGATAGTATTTAGTTTTAATTTGGGTAGCAAAATGTTCCAAACCTGTTGAGCTTGATAGCTTTAAGGAATAAGTGGGGAAGTGATTCCTCCTCACATTTACACAGACAACTTCTTGAAGGGCCTCTTAAACCTTTTAACTTTAAAATATCATCAGTGGGGATGAAGCCATAGAAGAGCTTCCAAGAGAAAAAGGCCATGGAAGGAGAAAGATACTTGTTCCACACGCATTTAGTCCAAGATATCTCCTTGAGCAAAGCAGAAATTAGCAATGGAAGCTGAAAATGTCTTGGAAACCTTCTTCTTCACAATAAGTTTGTCCTTCCTGGATTTATCAAAGGGTTTTTTCATTATAGTGTTGATTAATCTATTGTTGAGGATATTCTGAAGAGCTTGCTGGTTCCAACCATTAGCAGACCAAAGGTCAGACACCTGTGTTGTTGAGTTGAAATGAGAATCAGTTGGAGGAGAGATTAAGCCTTCTCCAGTCCAGTTATCAAGCCACACATTTAGTCTGCCTTCCTCAATCTCCCAAACGAAAAGCTGTTCAGCCTCTGTTCTCATCTTCAACATATTCCTCCAAATTCTAGAGTCCCCCAATCTGTTTGTCACAAAAGAAGGATGCTGATCTCTACAGTATTTCCCATTCAGAAATTTTGCCCAAATTGAAGTCTGTGCTCTAAACATAACCCAAAGTTTGCAAAAATTAGTTTGGATAATCTGTTTGAAGCTTTTAAACCCCAGGCCACCAGCTCTGGTACTGCCACAGATGCTTTTCCATCTCACCCAATGCACTTGCTTTCTCTGGCTTACCCATAAAAATCTATTGAAAGTTCTTCCAAGTGAGGTTTGGATGGATTTCTTCATAACAAAAACCTGAGATAAATAAGATGGGAGAGCTGCTAAGATGCTTTTAAGAAGAATAATTCTTCCCCCATTGGAAAGAAAAGTATTGGACCAACTATTGAGTTTTTCTTGAACTTTTTGAAGAATATTATCAAACAGGACTTGCCTAGTCCACCCTTTAATCAATAAGGTGCCTAAGTATTTCAGAGGTAGAGAGCTGGAGCAAAAACCAATGAAATCTAAAATCCAGTGTTTGATTTTAGGCTTCACCCATTTACTGCAGACAACCTGGCATTTCTGTTTATGAAACAGCATCCCAGAGCAATCTTGGAATTTCTCCAGGCATTGAAACAACTATATGAATTTGGGTTGAGTTGCTTTTGCAATTATAATTACATCATCAGCAAAGGTTAAATGGTTAATTGCAATGTTAGATCTGTGGCTATAAAGAGAGTGAGGAGCTTTGGCCATAAATTGATTCGGCAGTTTTGATAAATAACCAAATGCAAGTATAAAGATAGTAGGGGATAAGGGGTCACCTTTCTTGATACCTCTGATAGTAGTGAAAAAACCATGTTACTTCCTATTAATGAAGATGGATTGATGATTATTTGACAGCCACCTTAGGATCATGGAAATAAAGGATTGAGAGAAACCCCTAGCAGACAGTGCCTTCACAATGAAATCTCAATTAATGGTATCAAAAGCCTTTAAGATATCAAGTTTGAAAATGAGATTGCCTCCTCTGCACTATTTGTCTAGGTCCAGGACTAGTTCTTGTGCCAAGAGAACATTTTCCACAATGCTTCTATCTTGCACAAAAGCTAATTGGTTTTCACTTATAAGATGAGGTAAGTGAGGCTGCAATCTGTTTGAAATGATTTTGCTAATAACTTTGGACATAAAATTTGTGAGATTGATTGGCCTGCACTAATCCCAAGAGAGCTTGGAAATATTTTTGGGGATTAAAATAATGGTAGAACAGTTAAAATATTTAGGAAAATTCATCCCATTGAAGAAGCTTTGTACTGCCTCAATAACATCTTCCTTGATGATCTTCCAAGCTTTTTTGCAGAAATCAACTGAGAATCCATCAGGACCAGCAAGTTTGGAGCTGCCAATTGAGTTCAGGGCTGACCAAATTTCTAATTCCCCAGGGGTATAATCCAATTTCAGATTTCTAGTATATCCCTGATCAAAAAGATCCTATTGGACTGGTAATCTGGTGATAGGAGGTTGAGTGAACAAAGTTTGAAAATGCTGGATGACACTTGCTGCAATTCAGTCTTCAGAGAATATCCAATGCCCTGATGGATCTTTAATCTTGTGAATGGTATTAAATCTCCTCTTATAGTTGATACAAGCATGAAAGTACTTAGTATTTCTATCCCCTTCACAGAATCTGATTTTTGTAGCCTTTTGTGCATAGAATTCCACCTGCATACTAATAGAGTTCATTAGCCAACAGTAAATTTAATTCAGTTTCTGGATTGCTCTGAAGCCTAGCTTCCATATCAAGCACTTCCTTATTAGCCTCTTTAACTCTCAAGTTAACATCTCCAACCACATTCCAGTTCTAATTAGATAAATGCTTGTCAATCTTCTTTTGCAATAGCTACAGTTTGATTAGTGGATTAGGGTGATAGCATTCTCTCCACCGCAAGGAAATTTGATTAAGAAAATCAGTATGAGAGGACCACATGTTGAGGTATCTAAAGCTGGCTTTGTGCTTAACAGGAGATGCAGAAATGGTGATGAGTAAAGGCCTATGATCAGATCCAGTCATGCTAAGATGTTGGACAGAGGTGTGTAAGAATTCATTCAGCCACAGAGAGTTAACTAGGATTCTATCCAATCTTTCCCATAAAGGTCCTCTCCTCCAAGTAAACTTGGGTCCAATGAAACCAAGATCAAATAAGCCAGCCAAGCTGATGTTGTCATTAAAGAGATTCATAGAATTAGAGTTAGGAGGAATGCCTCCAAATTTTTCAGAAGGGGCAGAAATGGAGTTGAAGTCCCTTCCTACCAGCCAAACTGAGTTACAGGAAATGCTGATATTTTGAATACTCTCCCCCAGCTCCACTTTGGCTCTAGGAGAGCTTCCAGCATAGACAAAGGTAGTCAAGCCTTCTTTATCCCCAAAGCTAAATTGAATAAGAAGGAATTGTGGATTATCCCACAACACTTGACACAAAACTTCCTTTCTATGAAGTAACCAAATCTTATTGTTCAGATTAGCAAAATAAGAAAAACAAGAAAATTTTCTGAGGATTTTCTGAGGGTATTTAGACACCATTGGTTCCAAAACAGCTATAAACCAGAATTTATACATCCTATTCAAAGCATTGAGTCTGTTAAGTGATTTAGGTTGTGTCAATCCCTTAACATCCCAACACAATAGGTTCATCATCCAAAGGAGATGGATTTCTCCCTCCCTCTAAAGTTGGCCATGGCCTCCTTGTTTTCCAAATGGATATTTCTGTCCCTGAGTAAATAAGTTCCTCCCTTCTCATTATTGAACTCCAGGATGGTCTTTTTCTTTTTTCTTGTTTTTTGAGTTTGCCAATCATTAGCCAATGCAGTCAGAAGTACCTCCACTAAAGTGGAGTCCACTGGAAAATCCTTTTGAACCACCTCACCAACTTCCAACTGAGAGTTCAAGGGCTCTGGATTAGAGGTTGCAGGGGTATTTTCTTCAATGGTTATGATCTGCATTGCAGATGGTTCAAGGTGACATGTTGAAGGGCCAACAACCTCCTTGGGTATGTTTTCAGTCACATTTAGCAAATAATGGTCAGGACAATCTATATTTAATTGATTGTCTACTTTTTCCGTCCCAATGGCGTCAACAGCCTTGGTGGCCAAGATAGTTTCATCAGGACCATGGGCATTCCTCTTAGAAATGGTTTCACTAGAATAATTATCCGAAATATCCCTTTCTCTCTCAGACATAGCAGCATCTTTTGAAGCCCCATGATGATGGATCCTTAGGTGAGGATGTAGTTTAAAACATTTGTTGTCAGTGTTCCCAAACATGCAGCAATGGAAATAATAATATGGCTTCTGTTCAGTAATGATTTTCTGCCAATACCCATTGTGTTCAGTTCCCAGCCATATTTCATCCACAGATGGGAGAGTAAGCTCCCTTTCTTTTAAGATTCTTGCCACAGATGGTCTTGATAAATTAAAAGTTGGAACATCCAACTTAAGAGGTTTACCCAAGGCTTGTCCAATGTTAAACAAAACTTTATGGTTGAAGTAATGGAGCTTTTGTCCAGGGAGCTTGAACCAAATAGGAACTATAGGAAGTTCCTTGCCTGGATCAAAATCAGTAGACCACTTCATAGTGTTTCCCTCAATCTGTAAGATTTATTTAGAAAATACTTTAGCATAATCATCTTCTCTAGTTATATGGATGAGAATGTGTCTACCATAAATAAGGCCCACTCTCCAAGCTCCTTTAAGTTTGATGCCATCAAAGAACTTTCTTATGGCTTCCAATTTGGGATGACCTAGCTGAAATTTGCCAACTAGAGTGAATTTGCAGTTTTCAGTCAGGTTATTAGTATCTTCCTCATTATAAATAATAGCCATTTTACCACTTTTCCTACTCAGGGGTTCAATGAAGGGGTCAGACACCTCATGGTAGCTTTGAGGGAAAACCAAATCATCAAAGCTTTTGATGGGTTCAAAGCCTTTGCTCACAACATTAGCAAAGGTGGCCTTTGCCCAATGAATATTAGTGGCTAAATCCACATTGCTGGGTTCAACCATCAGCTCTCCACATCAATGAAACAATACCACGACTGCCACTAGAGAGACAAGAACACTAGGAAGAAGAAAAACCAGCAAGAAACTTCCAAAAAGAGAAGACAAACCACCTGTAGGAAGAGATCATAGAGTAAAGAGGGGAAGGAGATCCCACAAACCTTAGGCTATCCATGGGAACCCTAGCAGAGCCAAGCCAGCCGCCACATCCAACATCNTAAACATTAAAAAAACAATATTATAATATAAAATAAAACTTTAATATTGATTTTTTTATTTTTATTAAAAAAATTAATTGATATTATGATATTTATTAAATTTTATATAATTTTAATTTATTTGCTAAATTAAACAATTTAAAAGAATAATTAAACAAACAATGTGCTCAAAAAAACAAAACCACCATGCACTCTAAGCTAAATATACTTAGTATTATGACTTTATAGTATAATATTAATAATATATAGTTACCCTCAATAAATTTTTTTTTATAATAAAATCACAATCACAGCAGACGATTTTGCTTGTTGACGTGGCAAAGAAAAATCACTACATCAGTGGGCAATTTCGCATGCTGACATGGCAAAATCATCTGCTGACGTAGTGATTTTATCTATCAGTGTTTATTTAAAATAATAAGTTTATAGAAAACGTTATTTTTAATTTTTTTCTAAAAATTTTATTAATTATTAATCTATATAAGTAATTATTAATTAATGTAAATGTCCATTTTTATGCACTTTCAAACATACTCATTTGTATTTTTTCATATTTAATATTTATCTTTTTTAAATTTACTCTAATTAATTTTGTTAAATCCTTCTAAAACTGTCAAACAGTTTCTCAAGATTTATTGGGATTTACTTACAAAGACAACAAATAGTTTATAGGATTTAGCCACTTCAGAATTTGATAAATCTGATTAATAAAATTTACTAAAGCCTACTTAAAGTAAATCCTACTTGTAACCAAGCAACCCCTAGAGGCCTTCAGCTTTGAGTAAATCTAACAATGAATACTAAGAATGTAACTTTAGTAATAATAGATATAATAGGAGAGTTATGGGTGATCAAATTTTTAAAAGATGTGAACGTTTTAGATTACTCGGGTCTATCATTCAAAGTGATAGTGATATAGAAGGGGATGTTATTAGTAGAACTCAAGTTGGTGATTGAAGCCGACAAATGCATCGGGACTATTGTTTGATAGAAACATACCACTCAGACTTAAGTTTCGCTGAAGGAGCTTCGGTCCTTCAAAAGCTACATGGTAGAACGAGCGACAAAAGCTTTGTTGTAAATGGCAAAAAATGTTGTTGCGGTGAGATAATTTCGAGATAACGTCAAAAAAAGTCGTTTTATCTAACGAAAAAAAAAAGCGAGCGCCAGTGTTCCTAACAACCGAACAGAGGTCAAAAGCCTTCACAAATAAAGTCTTAAAAGAATATTTTATAAGATGGTGGTGAGACATGCAATGTTTTAAAGCACAGAATATTGGTCTTTAAAAGGGAAAGCATAAAACTAAGTTAAGTGTTGCGGAGATGAGAATGCTTAGGTGAATAAGTGGCTTGACACTTAGACAAAATGTTAGACGAAAGTATCTTGAAAGGGTTGGTATGGCTCCAGTGGCACACAAAATTAGAGAGCTTAGATGGTTTGATCACATTAAACGCAGGTCATCTAATGATCTGATTAGGAGAGTAGATGTTTTAGATTTGACTTATGTTAAAAAAGATAAAAGGTAGAACTAAGAAGACTTGGAAATATTTTACAAAAAAAAAGATCTTAATATATTAGAATTAAATGAAAATATGATACTTAATAGTACACAAACGAGAAAAAGGAATCATTTAGCTGACCACACTTACTGGGATAAAGGCTTCTTGTTATTGTATTTTTTAAAAAAAAAAAGACAACTGATTAGTTGAGAAAGAGTCTATTGGTTTCTATTTGTTGAGAAATCTAATTCAAAATTCAAAATTCAAATTACAAAATTTATTGTCTTTCCTTTTCTACAGATATTATTCTCCTTATTTTTATCTTGCTTAATTAGTCTTGGAATGTAATAGGAATTTCTTTGAATTTATTTAGTTAGTTTCCTTATCTAAGGAGGAGAGACTCTTATATGTAAATGCACCTTGAATTGAATCATTAAGAAGAAATAGAATTTTCTCTTCAATTTCTGGTTTTATGGTATCAGAGCGGGAGGTAAAATTCTGGAAAAAAAAACCCTAGTCTTCGTCCCTGCGCAGCCACTGCCCGCTTCCGCAAGCCGCGATCGATCCAGCAAGCCGCGATCCTTCTACTGCAAGTCGCGATCCTTTCTGCAGTCAGTGATTCTTCTACCGCGAGTCGCGATCCCGTCGAACTCATATCAGCAAGCGAAGATACTCGAAGAGTGATGCTCAACAAGAAATCCATTCCTACCAGCATACCCGAGACTTCCGCATTCCAATCGGAGGCTCATATCAGCAAGCAGACTGTTCCATATTCACAGAAGAATGAGGAGAAACCACGGGTATGGTGTGATCATTGCAGCAAGCAACGACACACTAAAGAAATCTGCTAGTACGTCCACGGTAAACCTGCAGACTGGAAGCCAAGAAACAAACGCAATCCACCTACTGCTAATGTTGTTGCCGAACAAACCAACCCATTTAACAAAGAGCAAATTGATCAAGTCCTGAAACTGCTAAACCCCAGTTTGGCTACTGGTACCCCAACTTGTTCAATGGTACATACAGGTAGACAACTAAACCCTTAGATTATTGATTCAGGAGCTTCTGATCATATGACAAATTTACACTATCTATTTCATTCATACATCCCATGTTCTTGCCATGAAAATGTTCGTATTGCTGATGATAGTTTCTCTTCCATTGCTGGAAAATGAAGCATTAACCTGCCCTAAGAGTATAGGTCTTAAATCTGTACTCCATATTCCAAAACTCAAATGCAATCTTCTATCCGTCAGCAAACTTTCAAAAAACTCTAACTTTCGTATAATTTTCTATAAATCCTCTTATGTTTTTCAGGACCAGAAGTCGGGGAAGATAATTGGGAGAGCTAAAAAGATAGGAGGACTTTACTATTTTGAGGAGACTGTTCCTGGTAAAAATAAGATTGAAGCTTACAGCATTATGAGGTTGAACCCTACATTAGAGAAAATAATGGAATCGCATCTTAAGACTAGACCATCCAAGTTTTTCTTATTTAAAACATTTATTTTCAAATTTGTTTAAGGTTGTTAATTGTGTTTTACTTCAATGTGAAATATGTTATTTGGCAAAAAATCATCGCATAAATTTTTCTCCAAAATCATACTCTCCTTCAAAACCTTTTTACATGATCCATAGTGATGTTTAGGGACCTTCAAAAGTCAAAACATTATCTGGGAAAAGGGGATTTGTGACTTTTATTGACGATCACACCAGAATATGTTGGATTTAGCTTATAAGCAAAAAATCAGAAGTTGAAAATTTTTTTAAAAATTTTTACAACATGATCGAAACTCAATTTGAAACTAAAATATGCATCCTTAGATATGACAATGGAACTGAATATTTTAATGAATGTTTAGGAGAGTTTTTAATAAACAAAGGCATAATTCATCAATCTACTTGTCGTGATACTCCATAACAAAATGAAATTGCTGAAAGAAAAAATAGACATTTACTTGAGGTTGCTCGGGCTATCATGTTTTCAATGAATGTTCCAAAATATTTATGGGGGGACGCTGTTTTAACAGCATCATATTTAATAAACTGAATGTCAACTCGAGTTTTACAATATACAACTCCTCTAAACAAACTGAAAAATAATTTTTTAAGTCTACGAATGTTTTCAAATATTCCTTTAAAAACCTTTGGATGCACATGTTTCGTTCATATTTCGAATAATTGTCGATTAAAATTGGATCCAAAATCTGAAAAATGCATTTTCCTTGGATATGCCTCATACAAAAAGGGTTACAAATGATTTAATCATATCACAAAAAAAATGTACATTAGTATGGATGTGACCTTCATGGAAATTCCCTTCTTTCACAAAAATCCACTTCAGGCGGAGTATAAATATACGGAGAAAATGATTTTTGGCAAGTTTCTAACCCATTACCAAAAATTATTGTAACATCAAGTACACCTGAGGTCTGTGAAAACAAAGAACCAGAAATAGTTGTTGAAAATAAGAACTCTAGTCAAAAGACACTTGAAAATATCTTGTCTAATACAGGGGGAGAAATGTCGCATAATACAACAGCAGAACATTTTGTTTATTCCAAGGAAGCAGAACCTCTTGTTTATTCCAAGGAGAGGCTCCATAAAAGAAAAAAAGTTCAAACTAAATCTTTAGCTCCCTCCCAATCTGAAGAACCGAATGATGGTCCTCAAGAAACACATGTAATTTCTAATCCTGATCTTATTTTTTCACCAACAGAAGCTCAAGATTCAGAGATTATGAATCTAGATATTCCTATAGCCTTTAGAAAAGGAACACGTTTTTGTACTACCAAATATCTCATTTCGAAATACCTATTCTAAAAAAAATCTGACACAAACATCAAGTTTTTTTGTCAAAAATTTCTAATCTGTCTGAACCTAGAACAATACAGGAAGCTCTTAGTAATCTAAATTGGAGAATAGCAGTAAATGAAGAGATTGATGCTCTTTTGAAAAATGGGACCTGGGAAATTGTCACTCTACCAAGAAATAAGTTTATTGTTGGGTGTAAATGGGTCTTCACTACTAAAGTCAAAGCTGATGGGAGTATCGAAAGATATAAAACAAGATTAGTAGCGAAAGGATTCACTCAAACTCATGGAATTGACTATCATGAGACATTCTCTCCGGTAGCCAAGATCAATTCTATTCGGGTTTTACTGTCCATAGCAGCAAAACCGTAATTGGCCCCTGCGTCAGCTCCATGTCAAAAATGTTTTTCTAAACGGTGAATTAGAGGAAGAGGTATTCATGGATCTTCCACCAGGATTTGAGAAGAATTTTGGAGAAGACAAAATGTGCAGATTAAAGAAATCTTTGTATGGGCTCAAGCAATCTCCTCGCGCCTGGTTTGAGAGGTTTGGAAAGGTCATTACGACATATGGGTACACTCAGAGTCAAGCTGATCATACTATGTTCTACAAACATTCAGAAACTGGTAAAATCACTATACTCATTGTCTATGTAGATGATATTATCCTTACAAGAGATGATGCTAGGAAAATTGAGAAATTAAAGGAAAGATTGACCACAGATTTCGAAATTAAAAATCTGGGAGGTGTAAAATACTTTCTTGGTATTGAGTTTGTCAGATCTAAGGAGGAGATCTTTATTTATCAACGAAAGTATGTACTCGACTTACTCAGTGAAACTGGAATGCTTGGGTGCAAAACAGTTGAAACTCCGATTAAACCAAATAAAAGGTTACACGTGACAAATAAAATAGATGGTGTCAATAAAAAACAATATCAGAGACTGGTGGGAAGACTAATCTATTTGTCACACACTCGTCCTGACATAGCATTTGTTGTTAGCACGGTAAGTCAGTTTATGCATTCCCCAATTACTCATCACTTGGAGGCTGTCTATCGGATCCTTAGGTATCTAAAAGGAACACCCGAAAAAGAACTACTGTCAAGAAAAATGAGCACTTACAGGTAGAAGCATTTATAGATGCAGATTGGGGTAGAAGTGCTACAGATAGAAGATCAACCTCAGGGTACTGCACTTTTCTAAGAGAGAACTTAGTAACCTGGAGGAACAAGAAGCAAAGTGGCGTGGCAAGAAGCAGCGCTGAAGCTGAATTCAGATCTGTGGCTCATGGGATATGTGAAGTTCTATGGATTAACAATCATGTCCTTCATGATAGAACAAAGCACGTAGAGATAGACAAACACTTCATCAAAGAAAAAATGGGTAGAGGAGATATTTGCATGGTGTATGTTCCCTCCAACGACCAAGAAGCGAATATTCTAACAAAGGATCTTTACAAAAAATAGTTTGACGATTTATATGCAAGCTGGCTCTGAAAGATATCTTCATTCCAACTTGAGGGGGAATGTTGAAAGATCTAATTCAAAATTCAAAATTCAAAATTCAAATTACAATATTTATTGTCTTTCTTTTTCTACAGACATTATTCTCCTTCCTTATTTTTATCTTATTTAATTAGTCTTGGAATTTAATAGGAATTTCTTTGAATTTATTTAGTTAGTTTCCTTATCTAAGGAGGAGAGACTCTTATATGTAAATGCACCTCGAATTGAATCATTAAGAAGAAATAAAACTTTCTCTTCAATTTCTGGTTTTACTATTTTTAAGAATAAAGGGGATGCACAAGAGTGTAAATTAATATGAATTAAACTAATGTCTCACACATTAAAATAATGAGTAATTAAACATAAGTTATGACATGATATAAAATTTCTCAAGATTCATATCGGGCAAGTCTAATATGGAAGCTATACATTTATTGAGAGGTTTGATGGATAAATACAGAGAGAGTAAGAAGGATCGATATATAATAACAAAAAAAAAGAACAATAAAAAAAAGATACAGGAGGTTTGAGGAGACATATCCCCTTATCGAAACATAATGTTTATCCTTCGAAAGTCTTCTCATTTGATACTATCAAACGATCAAGCGAGAGAGTGGCAGAGATTGCGAGAGAAATCGAGAGCAAGAGAGAAGACGAAGGAGTAGAGATTGTCTCTTACATGTTTTGGCGTCGATCCCTAATCGAAGTAGGAAGAAGATAGTGTGGCTTGTAAGCAAAAAAAGAGGAGAAATTTTGCATGTGTGCTATCTATCTCAAGCCCTCGATGATCAAAGTTGTGGAAGAAGGGAGGAGGCGTGATTTTAGTGTTCTGCTCGTGTGTTGAGTTGTAGTAGAGCCCTAGTTAAGCAACTTGGACATTGTTATCGTGCACAAAGAAACAAAAGGAAGTAGAGTCGAAGCCTCTGATTGTGTTGCGTTGTTGAGTTTGTCGAGACCGAAGGCGAAAAATCAAGTGCGCAAAGAGAAAGAAGAAGAAGAAGAAGTCGAAGGAGAAAACCTTCAAAGTCGAGTCTAAAATCTGCTTACAGAGGAAGGAGGATCGACTTCGTGCATTGTTACCGTGCTTGCGTGCAGTGGAACATGAAGTCAGCAGAGGAGAAAACAATGGATAAGAAGAAGAAGCCGAAGGGGGAGGAAAAGTTCACATGGTCAAGTGTGGGTTAGAGCAGAGCCAAACCTTTCCGTGCGTTGCTCTGTCGATTTTCCCCGAGCCGCGAAGAAGAAGATAAGAGATCAGCTTCGTGCTCACATGCCGGTAGAAGAAAAGAAGAGGATCTGAACTCGGGCATACGTGATCTTAGGGCTCCTGGCCGAGACTTGTAAAGTAAATATTTTATTATTTTAAAAAGTTATTTCATATATTACTATATATATATATATATATATATATATTAAATTTTATGTGTATGTGTGTGTG